>JACEOJ010000145.1:535132-605691 GCA_013761285.1 Campoletis sonorensis
TGTGTGTGTGTGTGTGTGTGTGTGTGTGTGTGTGTGTGTGTGTGTGTATATTGATGTTTTTTTTTTCATTAACGTGATTATGTTTGAAATTTTGAAGTCCAGTTTTCTTGTGAAGAATAAATTGCATGTTTCTGCTGTTTTTTCGTGCGACAAATCGAATTTAATTTTCATCACGTTACGTACTTGAATACCGAGAGACCGAAATTGCCATAATGCACAGGTACCGTTCGCCCACGTTTTCGAAATTCTCCATAAACATTTGTCCATTGACGCCCACGTGTATCTCTTTTATCTCACTTCCGCTATGAATTTTTAATAAAAACATGGCCAGCGTTGATCGTGATCGGAAAGTCAATTCCCTACAGTTCTTCCGTATTGACAGCGTGTGCATTATTTTCCTTTGTTCTCCACTTTTTCCCTCTTTCATTCCCCATTTTTCGTTCCCAACGGTCATGTTAAACGAAACCCCGTCATTGTTCTTTCAGTGGGCATAATTTGGTTGGAAATACTCGGATCATTTTATTATTCATTGGGCAATTTCAGCGAAGAAAAATTGATTCGCTCACCGGTCCGTCGAGACTCGGCTAACAATCGAACACACTTTTCGTCCTCCAATGAGGAAAAAAGATTCTCATTTTCTGCCTTCCGCTATTCATCTATTGATTTTTCGTACCTTCTTTTTTTTCTATACTTCTTTGAATTCCATCAAGATTTTCGTTGCGACCAATCGTTATTTCCTGCTCGTACGATCATTGCATTCTTCGAAGTTTCTTATGTGCAATAGATCTCTCGTTATTCTCGTTATGATTTCCATTAGGGTTTGCAAAACAAATTGAGTGTAGCGTTCGGGGCAATTGAAAGGGCTTTTATTAATGACTTGCGAGGCGCAGATTCTCTCGATCAGATTCTTGTCCAACTCACAATTGACGCTTTCGACCCATGTTGCAAATCTTAAAATGACACAGAGTCATATCTGCAACAAAAACACACTCATTTTTATGATCTAATCACTTTTTCAACAACCTAAAATCTTTCTTTTGTCGATCAAGTATATATTTTTTTCGACAAAAATTCCCAAAAAGTTATCGATCGTTACATATTGGGAAACAATTAAAAAACGGTATTAAGACCATTACGAATTTTATTATGGAAAAAGCAAAGAAACTCAACTAAGCTAAAGATTTCAACAAATTTTCGTCGAAAATGTTGAATAAATCAATCAAGCAATTCCGATCGTCTGCAAATACGTGCAATCGATCTCAAAGACATTAATTTGGCGTCTCGTGATGTCAAGTATTTGTTCCATATAACAACGAGAAGATACTTGCAATATCCAATGAGAAAGATGATCACAGAATAGAGAAAAACAGAGAGAGGGAGAGAAAAAAGAGGAATTAATTAATTAGAGGAGTTAAAGAAGAAGGAGGAGAACAGTTAATTGTGACGTCAAGAAGTCAGGTGTCAGTGAGAGTCAAGTGATTCAATGGACGGATCAGAGATCTTTCTTCCCCCATTTGTTTAACTCTCTGCAATTCTGATTGTCTTTACAATTTCATGGCGCCAATAATTAAGATCCCAATGTATATGCGAGGAAACTTTATAAATACTTTGCACAACAATCCATTGAAAATTTACGTGCCCAACAAACAAATTAATAAACAGATTGCTGGAAAATTAAACGACAACAAATTAACAATAAGCAACAACGATTTTTTTTCGATTCCCAATTCTTTTTGTCTTTTCTGTACGAAAAAGCAAGGAAAGATTTTTGATACATAAAAAGTAAAGGTTTTCTTTGCTCATTTCGCAATTACTTACAACTGGTTCGTTTCCCTGAATGCACCGGACCGTGATGGACGATTGCGCTCGGTATGGGCAACATCTCAATATCTTCGCCCGAGTAATCATTCGGCACTGAATGATGCATGCGTTGATTTCTTCGCGCCTCTTCTTCCTCATCGAGCATACCCTGAATTACCATTTTCTCATTTTCGAGCTCACGAGCTTGTTCGAGCACCTCATGCTTACGGCCTGATATTTGTCTGAGCCTTTGAAGCAATAGCTGTAAAAAGATTCATTTACTTTGTAACAAATAGTTATAACATAGACGTAAATGTCTATACAAGTTGAGAATTCCAATGATTCACTGATAACCTGATTTTGTCAGAAATGCAAATATTTCGTCGAATTCGTCCAACAAAATTATTTTCGGATATCAACAAAATCTTGTCATTTCGAAAGTAAATTTTGTTGTTGAACCAAAAATGCTGTCAAAATGACAAAAATTCAACTGAATTTCCAAAACTTTTTGAAACTAAAGGAAATCCATTATAGAACCAACACTTAGACTGGAGTAACAATGAAAATCCGATTTTGTTAGAAATGCAAATACTTGGTCGAATATACGTCCAACAAAATTATTTTCAGATTATAAATAATATTTTGGCATTTCGATAGTAGATTTGATTAAACGATAAAATTTAATATTGAAATCTCATTATTATTCATTGTTCGCGGTTTCACATGTGATTATACTCACGAAGCTTTCAGCATCGTCGACATAACTATCGCTGTAAATGAGACCCGGGGGTACGGGTTCGGGTTCAGCTCCGACTGAGTAATTAAACGGTGAGCACGATAGAACTATCGCTAATAGCCATAGCCCCGAAAATCGCACGACTAATCTTCCCCTCATTTCCTGATGCTTGCACATGGATGCTCTGAAACAATAAAACAAAACCAAATCGATTAAATAACGTTATCTATGACATTGGTACACGTCATTGATGCACAATTATTTCTCAAGATATTTCGTTGCATTGAAAAAAAAAAAAAAATTCAAACTTCTTCGCGTCCATGTAAATTGTGTTGAAAACTCGACAAACGTTTTGCACATGTGGAATTTTTAGCTTTTTTGCAATCGCAATTGGTGTCACTTTCGATTGTAATATGAAGGACTGAAATCTAATTAAAAGAGTGAAAACAATCGAAGTTTCAAAAATATTCTTATTCGATCAGCTTTATTTGACTTTAAGTTAAAAATTATGTTTTGTTTCGGGCTCAAAGCGTTTAGTTAGAATTTTGGGGGTACGACGAATAAGATTTCGCAAGAAACTTTTTTACTCAATCACCAAAATAATAGGTCATCCATTTTTTGTTTTCGTACAAATTTTCCACTTTTATTGACAGTGATATTTCTCTTTGAAAAAATAGGATTGTTGCTCTGTTGGATACATTGATTCTGCGTGAAAAAAATATGATTGACCCTATTTTTGGCCTCAGTAGGTGTATATAAACCCTTAATAAAAAATTCATTTCTACTAACCGTCTTATCCAGATAAACAATTTATTTATCCATTATTTTTTATGTTCGTAAAAATTTCATAAGATTGAGAAATGAAAATGAAATAGAAACAATGACGATAAAACAGATTAAAAGAGGCAGAAAGAAATTAATAAGAAATTCGATTAAGAGGGTGGATTTCTACTGTGTACTACCACTTGTTGCGTCGATTCTTCGTTCAACACCTTCAATGTGATGGTATAGTTTCCGGGTGAAATATAATGCCACTTGTTTTAACGATTAACCGCACGAAGGTAAATGAGATCTGACTTTGTATTTATTATGACTATCATTAATATTAAAACTCGTATTTGTTAATAAAAAGACAATTGGAAAATAAAATTCCCATAGTTTCGAGGTAGTCAGAGTCAGTTATCCACTAAAATACTGTTTGCCCACGTTTCAGTCCTTTTTATATTAAAAAATGTATTCAATTGTTCAAGAGAAAAGAAAATCGTTTCGGTACCCGTTCAGAATAATTTCTGAGCAGTAGCAAATGCTCGTTTCGGACCTGAACCTTTTTAATTTTTTTTATTCCAGATAAGTAAATCGGAAAAATCACCGTAATCGTAGAAGTTTTTTTTTTTTGAGAACCCCGAACAAAATGGTTACAACTTTGTTACGTGAACGTATTTGAATCGGCCAAAATTATGGAGTACTCATCAAAATATATTTAAGAAAAAAAAAAACACTCAATCACTTGTCACATATAAAACCGCTGTTTTTATAGAGAGAAAATTGAAAACACATTTTTTTTCTAATTCCAACCAGACGTCATCCTTTTAATCGAATGAAAAGTAAAAATGGACCATGTGAGCTACTGCAAAATAACATCGAGGGAAAAGAAATATCTGAAATCCCTTATAATTGATTTCTTGCAATTGTACGATTTGTCATGAATACGTATTTCGATATATGTAAATCGGGACCGCGTAGACCGCCCGCAAATTATAATTCATTCGGTCGTAAATTGCGAGGATGAAACACTGAATTGTCCAGCAGAACGTGCAACACGTATTCGCGATGCACGAAGATGATATTTTTTTTAACTCCAATTTGTTCTGACATTTGTTCGCACTAGTATGAGTCAAATGAAGAAAAAGAAACAATAATAATAACGCCATTGATTCATTTTTCACACGCGACATTTGTTCCGTCGTACGATATTGCGATCGAAGAAAGCAGAATTGTGCATTCGTTTCGAGATTTTCCTTAATCCTCAATTAGCTCGATAAGATAATTTTTTTTTAAAGGAGAGAATACCCTTTTCCAGGTACGACTTTCTCGGTGGAATGAGCTTTTAATTTCTCGTTTATAATCAATAATTTACTAAAAACAGAATTGTAAACAATGATAAGACCTCAAGACCGATGATAAATTGTCTTCGTCTTAAAAATGTTTCATTGAGTAGTGGAAGAACTCGTCCGGAAAGTTGTATAGCTATGTTTAGATTTCATTCGCAAGTATATTAAGGGATTTGGGAAAATGGACATGAAAATGCAATCGTATTTATCCGTCATGTTAATTCATTGATAAAGTGTAATTACTCAGAGCTCTTCAGCGCTGCACAACTTATTGTCTTCAGCTAAAAAATATCACTGCAAGTAGACTTCAGTTGTTTTATTTTGTTGGATATTCCTTTGATCGTTTTTAAAATCCAACAAAATTTATTTCTCTTAACCAACTATTGAGGAAAAAACGATTTTTTATGTGAATGAAGAGAATAAAATTTAATGTATGAATAATAGAAACACCGTACAAAGTTATCCCATACGTTTGTAACCGTTCGAGAGAAAATAATTGATGTGACACCGGTTTCAGAATAAATTCCAAAATGAAATTAAACATGTTGAAAAATATTTTGTTTAAACTATTTTATAGTTCGTATTTTCGAAGTTTTTCCATAACATTAACGATGAGATAGAATCGATTAAATGATCATCCTACCTTCTGAATCTCCGTGAAATTTCACCTCGTCTTTTCGATTATTTTGTAAAATGGCTAAACAACTTAACACTTTTTGAAATTTTGATAAAAATCTTCGGTTTTCAATAAAACACTTTGCTTCAGCCGGTTTTCGTTGAAGTTAATTGCAAAAAGGTATTTATGATATAATTTCTTTGATCAATCCCGTATTCCAACCTTTAGTGGGACGCTTTTGGAGCGCACGGTGAATTTTCCAAGAGTGAGCAGTGGAGGGTAGCTGCGCCCTCTATTATACCCTCGATCCCTGGCGCCACCGTTCCCTTGCTCTTACTCTCTGTCTTTTTCCCTCCCCTCAACTTCTGCCACCTGTAGAACGCATTTTAAGCGCTACCGCCTACGTCGATGAGTATATTAGACACTCAACGTATATATATATGAGCGTATCAACATTTTCGAGCATATATCGTGGATATAAACTGAAACTTCTCTATTATTTGTGACATTTTTGACCCGGAACAATGAGTACGTGAATGGAAGTGCATTGGCTCTTGTGCGGTTCAAACCTTTCAAAGTTTCATGTGCATCTATATTCGGTCATCGTATGATTTTTATATTTCAACAGTGAACCTCTCAAAATACGAAATAATGTTTTCTTCGTGGGACTTATTTGCAAAAATTTACAGCCGTGAACGAATAATTGTTAAGAATTGTTGTCTGTTATTTGTTGTAGTTCGCGCATTTAATCCTGACGTTACTCCTCTCAAATGTAGAGATATTTATTGGGAGTATAAAATACATAGAGAAAGCTATGTTAGTTACGTGACTGATGTTCGAAACTATTTGAATTTGTCTAGTAAACCGTATCAATAAACATGTGTAACAGTTTTGATTTGTTCAATCGCAGAAGCCAACTCTATAAGCCTTCTTGGAATATGAGGGCAGAACTGATGGGATTCTCATCGTTTTTATTTCATACGTGTATTCAGAGCTTTTTTCAACCAGTAAATTTCCCTGGTATTCCCATGAATCATGTATGCATTGCTTGTGCCTTCGTGCAAATTGTTGGAAAATATGGAGTTGATCGAGTCCAAACTCACGAAAGAATAATATTGAAACATTGAAGAAAATTTTTCAATTGAAACTTCGGTTTAAAATTGTGTACAGAGTCCTGACAGACAAAGAATTCGATAAAACTTGGTTATTTCATTCAATTAAATGAAAAATTAATTATGGTGTATCAATATCTTGCTTTTACAACACTCATTATTCCTTGAGGAAAATCTGTTCGTATGAATATTCACTGCATTTATGAAGCTTTGATTATACAATCTCACAACATTCCTTCGAACCTGATTTTCCGAAAAAAAATATGTCCATCGCATAACATTTGTGGATTTATTAGATGTTAATCCTTTCATGTGGAAAAATCATATCATTTTACTTGATGATTTACTTCAGAAGCTTTCATATACGAAGAGATTTTTATGCAAAAAATGAGTGTTTTTAATGGAAAACACTTTTTTAATTACGCTTTTTTATTATTTAGAGGTTTCTTTGAGATTTTTAATCAGAAATTCAGTGGTTTCGAAGGAACTGTTATAATTTGAAAGTGGTGCCATTTTTTGTTAAGATTCGAGCAGAGCTACTTCAAAAGTTTTGCCATAAATTTTATATGTATATTCGAATTGTAAAGTCGTACATATCCTTAATTACAGAATGGTATCGTATCATTTTTCACGCGAAACGGGTCTTCGCGATAGGGCCGCAAAAACATTGTGATTAAATTTATCAGAAGAGTCGAAAAATTGGATTTTTACAATCGCACATCCGGTACATAGTTCAACGAACTATCTTCACGTGTTTCTCTGATCCTCTCTAGGATTAATCAAATTATATCACCCTCGAGTCGAAGAAAGTTTCATAGAAATCAACAGGAGCAGAGCCCGAACTCTGGGCCTCGAAGTGGACGGGCGTCCACAAAGAGCCGTTGGTCGGACAAGTGATAAAAGTGCGTTTGTGGTCAGCCGCCACGCGCGCTGCTATACTCGTTCCTCGAAAATATATTTTAGTCAAATTCATTTAACCTATGAAACTGCCTCCATTGAGTGATATTCGCGTAATATCGACCAAATTTATTTTATAATGAAAATATTTAATATTTAAAAAAAACACAAAATTGCATAAAATTGTACAATTATTTGTTCTGACTATACGTTTTTTCGTCTCGTTTGATAAGAATTTTTCTAAAATTCTCAAACAATTTTTTCATGCCATAATCATGCGCAACAACAATTTTTAGGTTTGAAAACATGAACTTTCAGTTTTGATTGAAAATTTTACGACATTAGAGCAAATAATAACAGTTTGATTTGCAGATATAGTAGATATTTAAATTAATTCTAAATTCCGGAAAACAAAATTCCCTCAATCCGGAATCCAATATTTGTTATGATGAGAGAAGGATTCGAAAAAATGTCCCGGTCGTTTTCCCTCCACTTGAGAACCGATTCGATGAGAGCACACTTAAAATTATCCGACCCTCCGCCATTCGTTCGATTTCATAAATAACATCGTGCTCACGATCGTCCAATCGATGAGCGTCAAAGTACATAATTGGAGGCTGTCGATTGGTCGTTTGTGACGCAATCGACGCTATGAAACAAAAATCAAAAGTTCATAACACGCGCGATAAGCGCATGAGTTGTTCACTGTTGGAGCCCCCGCAATGAATCTTTCGTCTTGGTCGATATGAGATATCGTTCGAACCCCCTCTCCATTCAAATCGAATCCCCGGCAAAATGGCCGAAGAGATTGAATCATCGAATGAACCACAAAAGAATCAACAATAATTTCTAGCAACTAACGAATCTGTCCATTTTTTTTCATTACTTTAGTGAAATTCCATCTTCCACGAACGAAACTTTCACTTGAAATCCACAATTTTCGAAATTAAACAAATTGTACTCGAAAACTCTTCCGATTTGTTTGCTTTTCTTTTCTCAATATCTCCGAAGTTTGATTGACAAGACGTCAAAACAACTTCTTCATCTTCACGAGGGTGATAATACCATTTTTATAATATATATTTAAAAAACAAACACCCATTTTGACGAGTTCGATCATTTTCTCATAATTTATGACAAATTGTGATTTTATCGTTATCTGTAGTAGTATTTTTTGGCTTTTCATTTGTAATAATTCATAATTTCGCTACTTTTCATTCCTTGTTCAGTATAAGTACATGGAACAGTGGAATATGATCGAACTGCTGAGTGAATGATCCAAAAGTATGGATCATAACGAATAATGTACTTTCTTTGCCATTCAAAACTTTGATGCTCATGTTACACGTTCTCTAATGTAAAATAAAGTGTTCTCTTCAGCCCATAAAAAACCACTGAATTACAGAACGTTCGGGTTTGCAAAACAGAGTAAAAACTGTAGAACTTTCTTGTTTCTTTTTCGCCAGCACTAGAAAAAATGTCCGATCAAGAAGAGGAGACGGAAAAACCATTTGCCGTTGAGCGAGCGAAAACTGGTCGTGCAAAATGCAAAAAATGCAAGTGTCCGATTGAGAAAGATGCGATTAGAATCGCAAAGCTTATGAGCAATCCATTTGGCGATGGTAAAATGAAAGCCTGGCATCATCTAACGTGTATTTTTGAAGTATTCGCTAAACAACGAGCAACAACCAAGAGAATCGAAAATCCTAGTGAGGATGTGAGCGGTTGGGATGATCTTGACGAGGACGAGAAAAACGTTGTTCTGGAGAAGATCGAAGAGTTCGAGAACAATGGTGAGCATTTTGACAAACGTTGTTTATTTTTATTATGGAGAATTATAGTGCACCAAGGTGGCAAGTGTGCAAAAAACATGCAATCTTTCGTAGACTTTTCAACTATTACAAATTTAGTCCAAACCATTTTAATTGATTTGTGCTAATTATGGAAAGTTAGAGATTCGAAATAAAATATTTGATTTTGCTTTCTAATGAGATTGTTTTTCTTCGTGTACACTACTTCATCATAAAATTTAAAAAAATGATAACATTAACCATGCGATCTCATTCTCGCCATCACGGTGTTTATTAACATAATTTTTCGGTCAATATATACCTCGATCAAAATATCTTAATGAACTTTGTGCATTAATGAGTAATCATGGTCAAGGGTACCATCCTTTCAAAGATCACAATAACAGCCGATGGATACGAGATGTGTTTTTCGATGATTTATTTGTTTTTCAAATCCGTTAAATCACAGACTCATTTTTAAATATTATTTTTTAATCATCATACAGTGTGATCAATTAGTATCGTATTGATTTATTCTTAGCTCCATTCAAAACTGCAACGAAAAAACAAGCAACGAAGAAAGATACGAGAGCTCGAAGTCCACCAAACCCTGGAGGGCCTCCACCAAAATTGGCTAAAATCAGTCCGAAGGATTCTCTCCCATCAACCAGTAAAAAAGCCACTTCGAATGATGTAAAAAAAGATCTTAAAAAAATCATAGTTCCGTCGACAAAAGATAATTTATTTCGTGAATTTCGCCGCTTATGCGCCGATATATCAAATGCCAGTGCTTATACGGAGAAGACAGCGATTGTCAAGAAAATGCTGACCATGGGATCCACCGTCGGTAAGTCAAACCATACTCCATTGTTATTATTATTATTATTCTAATTGTTTAAAATATTATGATTTACCTAAATGCTGGCAAAATCAACATTCCATTGAGACCGAACTAGCGTCGAATGGAAAAATGTAAGAAACAAAATTATAGAAAAATAAATAACACAATAATTAACAACAAAAAAATGTACGAAAAATGTGTAATCGAGGTTTGGATTGTACGATTACAATTCACTTCGATTTGAAGCGCGTGAGGGTGACAAAACCGTGAATCTCAATACGTTTCGATCTCGACATAATAAATTGCTCTAATCACGCGAAAGTGTTATGAGACTCGAATAACGGATTCAATCGAAAACGCGCGCGTGCTTTAATCACGTGAATAAAAGTAATATATCTATATAAATAGGTCCATGGTGTTGAGGCATTATTTATGAGAGTTGAATGAAGCTAAGAAGCTCATTCAACGCCATATAACGGATCCGATGAATATGCATGGCAACTATGATGCTTTTTTTTTGTATTATGATCTTTAACCCTTTGTAAATCACGAGAATTTTTCCACTTTAGATTCAGGCAAACGAAAGCGTTATTCTCGTTTCGCGCTCGTCAGTCGTAACAGACCACGAGTTCAACTCTGTGCATAATGATCGTTAGCTGAGAAAAAAAATGCCTCATTGAAGAAAATCCTATCTGGATGGATGAAAAAGTATGGAGCCGATCGAAAAGCTTTGGTTGTTGTTAATTCTGTTGATTTTCTTAACAATCAAATTATTTTAATCAGTCTAGCAACGCTTCTTTAGTTCTCGTTCCGCTCACATTCTTTTTTCAGGTAAAATTCGATGCAGTTTAAAAATCGATGAAAAAATTCGTCAGATTTTATTCATCAATTACCGGGCGTATCGAATTAATGTGTATTCAGATAAGAGCACATTTTTCAGTCGTCGACTATCGTTTAGTCATTCATTAATTTGTTCGCATGCATCGAAATATAAATGAGACATTCTTGACCGTGTTATTCATTGTCTCTTTGAATTGTTCCGATGAATCAATGGCCCGCGTATCGTCTCTTCGAGTGCAGACGTAAAACCGAGAGAAAAGAACGACACCCTTCTGGAGAGAGAAAAAGAGAGAAACATCGTCTCGTAGTATATTTTACACTGGTTGCTTACGACCAATCAGTAATTAAGCATTAATGTGATACCGGAATCGGATACAAGGAAAGCATCAATCAAACCGATTCCTCCGTTCCTCCGTTCCACCCTTCAATCATGCATTTTTCGCTGCTATTCATTACCGTGGTGAAATGGAATATTTTTTGGGGTTATCTGAACACACGAAGCGAGGGGAATTTAAGACAAATATACTATAATCAATGACGGTATCCGTTTTACGAAACAATGGTAGGTAAAACAGTGCATTTGTAAAAGCACAAATAATAATAATAATAATATTACTAAAAAAAAAAAATAATAATAATAATAATAAATATTATAAATATAATGACAATAAATATTTTGGTTCTCTCTTCCTATTACTTTTTAATTCTTACAGTTATTTGTTGAAGTTCAAACGAGACATAATAAATAGTAATAAATAAAATAATTAATAGATCAATCAATCAATCGATATCCTATCAATCTGTTTTTTTTTCTCTCTCTCTCTTTTTTCTCCCGCTCGCTTTCAATGGTTCTCACTCTCTTACCCTCTTTCTCTTTCTGATAGAAAGATGGTAATTTACGTAGAATGTTTGATTGAAGTCATCGAATGAGAGAAATGAAGAGACGAGATGGAAAATTCGAGAAAAAGATAATTTGTTCAGTCAATTCGGTGGACATTGGATACCGAGAGACTTTATAGTCTGTGATGATGGTCAATTATAAATTGAAACATACTTTCATCAGGATCCAAATTTATATTTCAAGTATGAGATTTGAAAAAAAAGGCGCTTCTGAATTTCACGAAATTGATTTGCTTTTTTCGTGTAGGAATCTCGATGAACTGTAAGAGAAGAAGAAAACGTTAGGTTACCTCGAACGAGCGTACTCACTTTTCGTTCTGTAATAATCCGTTCGCGATCGTTGACTTACGAAGTTGACGGAAAAATATTTCGATGTTTCTAGATGCTTTTTCAACTTGTCTCAGTCTATATTTATTGCGTCACGATCAAAAACGGAGTATAATGTTGACGCACAATGTAACGACGTGATAATCGTGATCAGTTCTTTTTCAAATTCAAACTTTTTTTGCTTAAGGCATTTTTATTGTTCGATCAATACTTTGTCAAAAACAATATATAAATATATTTAAGCAACTAAAACAGTTGATTCGTAGACTTGTTTTTAGCTGCTTGACGGATTCACCGATCAAGGGAACACCGAACAACCGAAAGTACTCACTTATTTGAAAAACTCCACCAATTACTATAATTCGCAATTTTCGGTAGTAAATTTTAATCGAACTACGACACAAATTGAATTGGACAGAAAAATTGAATATTTCTCAAGATATTGCGGTTTCTAGAACTTTAGAGGTCACTGCATTCACTGTTTTATGACTATTGGCCCAAACGGAGAACTGTGGTGACTTATAAGCTTACTGTCCCCACCGCCCATCACTGATCGTTCATTACGATGACGAGCCCTCTTCATGTGCAGCCAGCTTGGCGGCACCTCATTCTCCCACTCGTTTTCAACACACATCTCAGTTTTCTCCCCCATAAAATCTTCAACCTCCCCGATTTGTTATTGACGTATAGAAATATCTCTCTGTTGCTTCGCAAAAGTATCCTTTGAATGAAACAATTTTCATTACTGATTAATCGTGTTTTTATTTAACCTAAAAAAAAAAGACTCAATTTTCACACCGAATTTTAAGTATACCAGCAACTCATCATGGGAAAATCTGTAAAATTATTGATCATCGCTCAAAATACATTCGAAATTTACATCTCCATTTTATTGTCCCACAGTTATATTTATTTTAGTATTAAAGAAAAAACTCATTGACGATTCGTGAACTGCGAAGAATTGTAGTTAACGAAAGCTATTTCTTAAGGGTTTATTTTTTCTCCTTTTTTAAATTAATCGAATTAATTAAATAAACAGCCTGATGAAAAATAGTGATAAATAGATGAAACTTTAAGAATATTGGTTTTGAATATACCTACATGGCCTCTTAAATCTTCAAATGGTTTCATTCAACCATTTATCAATGATTAAATTTGCAATTTTCGAATGCTCCACATATAGTTATAGAAAATAACTCATTGGCCACATCTTTACATACCCAGAGAAAATTGAAAATTGAGATGGGTTAGAAAAAAAATACCACATAAAAATTGAAACCGTCAAAAATAACATGTATTTTCGAAAAAAAATATGAAATTTTTTGAAATAGAAAGCAATAAAAAATGTAAATTAAAATAAAAAATAAAAAATTGAAAATGTAAAAAAAAAATGAAACAAAGGATAGAAAATTTGTTGTGAGCAATTGATTGCACAATATTTTCGATTATCACACGATGATACAAAGAAAAATGAAATAATCAATTTTCATCATTTTTAAGTATAATATTTTCGAAATCTGTCTCTATAAATTTTTCACGTGCACATTTTCGAAAAACAAGTGTATGGAATTTTTTCTACGTCAAAATTTGTTAAGTGGTAAGGGTACTGAATCTACCACCACCGGTTAAAGGACCACTTTTGAAATCGGATTCAATAAGGATGCACGAAGTGTCATTACGTTTATGCAGTGATAAAAATAGAATATGATGACACTTTTTTCCCCTATGGATAAGGGCCGTTTCATAAATATGTTAAATTGATTTCATTACAAATTTTCCACAATTGAGGTTCGTTAATAATTTCATAAAATTTTATTAACGTTTCATCATTATTTTCATTTGCAAATAAATATTTTTCGGAGGAAAAATGTTTCATTTGACCTCGTGCACGTGTTTCCATTTCACTCTGTCACTCGACCTCTCGTCGTCAAGATTTAATTTCACACATTCTCTCCTTTGATATCTTTGCGAATGACTTCGGTTAAATTCAACTTTATCGTGAATGACTTCCATGCTATATTGCATTAATTTCGAGCAATCTATATGACACTAGACCCTAACAACCGTTGATGACGCAAGTTTCACCCGGACGAATGAACGAAAAAAGAATTCAAAAATGGCCTCTGCTCGATATATCATTACTTGAAAGAGGACCGTACTCACGGGTCTCTAAAAAAGAGAAAGAGAAAGAGAGAGAGAGAGAGAGAGAGAGAGAGAGAGGGAGAGGGCGAAAGCGATTATAATGCCTTGTGAATATATGAGAATCAGTTTGGCCAATTTCTTGCGCAATATTCGACGTAATCTGTTGCAAAAGATTGTAAAACTTAACTTTTCGCACAATTTCCCATAAACAATTAAACAATCGCGAGACTAGTTTTTCATGGCAAACTTCGTCATACGATCTTTAACGGTGGAGAATATTCTTAAAAATAAAACTTTGTGAAAAAGTTTTAGGATAAATTTGAAATTTCCAAATGTTCCCAACGTTAATTGTCGAAACAGTTGTCAGTTGTCAGTCGTCAAAAAATGTGTCAATTAATTACATAGCTATGTCTTAAATGTGGTCTCTGAATGCATAATAATATTATTAATTATCAGTCTCGAAAGGTTAAGAATCATATAAATCGAAAAATCAATAGCTCTGAGAAGCTTAATAAAAAGTTAATTAATTAATTCAGTTTTGCTCTGTTACGATGATCGTAGGGAGGTTTTTGAGGCCCATTTTTTCAAGTTTGAATCGCTCGGTCACCCTGTGCAGCTTTGCGTAAATAATTCGGTGTAAACAATATACACTCCTTGATAAAACGAACATCGACTTTCTTCGTCATCATTAACGTTGCTGTCGAAAACCTTTCAGCTCAATTATTCGAATCATTATTTATATTTGAATTCCTCATCAGCTAAAACAATGATATTATGGCTGAAGCAATAATAATGAGATATTGACAGAAATTTGATGATGAAAAATCTTTTTTTCGAATATTCAAAAAGCACCCCATTTTGTCTTAATTTTTTCCTCTGCAACAAATTTTCCTCTACAAGAAAAAATATGGCCGGCCCATATAATTGAATTTCGATTCGAGCTCTTCTTTTGAGTTGCTTATCTCCTTTGGCAAATTTTTCAATGATTTTGGCCCTCGGAGGCGGAAAAAAGTATCAACTTTTTGTCGATACACCCTAATCTTCATGTTTGATAAAGCATCGGCAAAAAATTTGAATAAAACGGTCAATTGCGCAGCCAGACTATTTGCCCTCGTAATAGATATTGAAATTGCGTGAGATATGAAATCGTTGGTTAATACCATTAATAAAAAACGAAACGAAATTCTCATTGGGAGATCCATGACATCTGGCACGTACCAATTTAAAACGAAACCCGTACGCGTGGGCAAACTCTTTTCGATTGGCCTCGCACTCGTTGTTCTCCATAAACAATTTCTCGACTAAGAAACAAAAAAATAAAAAGAAAAATAAAATAAAAAATCGGGGACTGCTATATTTTTACAGATGCGATTCAAGTGTGTGCTAGCGCCAAACACCTTGACCTCCTTAACCCGCGGAGAAGCGTCCGAGCGGATTTTACACATGAAGTCACCGCCTCATTTGTTCTTCGATCTCCATACGAAAGTCAAACGCGTATTTATTGTCATTGATACTTTTTTTTTAACGTCTCGCGATATATATTTCATGTGACTATATTTATATGTATATATAAATATACGAATGTGATATAGAATCGCACGTAGCAATATTATCAGTTGTGGTGATTCGCGGTAATTGAATTCTGGCGCAAAAGCTATCGTACTCGTTATCGTTTTCTTTGACGTCTCGAAAAAAGGTTAAAAAAAAAAATAGAAACAAAAAATATCTCATACAAATTAACGTTCCTTTTCCTCAACGGTATTTTTCTCGAGCTTCTTCTCTCGTACGGAGATACTTTCTTTTTTTTTTTGCAACCAAATGGCAAAATCGTCTTGCGGGCTTCGGACTTGAATAAAAGATTTATTCCGAGACATTTTTTCTCATGGACCAGCTGCCTACCACAGCTGATATCGCTTTTTTTCTCTCTATCTTTGTGCTTTATCCGTATCAGCCCATTTCCTGATATGTACTTCCGCTTGACTCGGATTACAGGCAGCCTGTAATTCGATTTTTTCATATAAACTCCACCCAGAGTATTAATTAAAATATTAATCACTGTTTCAACAAAACCAAATGGCATAATAAGTATCCATGACGTTTGGGTGAAACACGTTAACTTTGAAAACGCTATTTCATGAAATTTTTTAATTCAATGTCGAATTGAAAAAAGTTATTATAAATTCGCACCAAATTGTTGAAGTGGCTTCTAGTAGTAATGATCGAAGCTTATCGATCATAGGTTCAATAGACAGAATGAAAAAATTACTGGGTCTGAGAGACCCATGCGAGCACGTGATCCTTTTTCGATTTTCAAAATGCCTTCATTCAATTCCTCAAAAACAAAATCGATGCTTAACTACATTAATGTAAATTTCTTTGACCAAAGCAACCGCTACCGCGGGTCATTCAGACCCATGTGTAATGCAATAAATCAATCGATACTTGTCACATATGGTGCTCAAAGTTTGAGAATAGAATTTTTCAGTTTCATTCACAACCATATGTCTTTGTATATAAAACAAAAAATTGTTATAATAAACACAGTTTATTCAGTGTGTAAAACGTGATTGAAATTTTCTGTATTTTTCGGACCTCAAGTGTCCATTTCAGAAGAATTTTGTCTTCATTTTTAATTATCACCATGGAAGAAAAATGTTGATAAATAATAATTGGCAGGCCCAATACCAGAAATAATAAAAGTTCAATTAGTACTTTAAAACTTTTCGTTCCATTGCCATACGTTTCTACAAAAGTTGTACTAAAAATTTAAGCCTGAAAAAAAAATTAATTCATCACTGTATGATACGAAGTATTATAATTTTTCGAAACGTCACAAGACTGGATAAAAATGAGTATCTTGTGAACTCGAGTACGATCTAATATGGTGACCGTAGACCAGGTCATTGACCTGTTGGTACGAAAAAAAAAAAAAAAAATCTGATTTATTCCATGCTCGAATTTGACGTTGTGAATCGTTCTTCTAGTACGGCCGAAATTATGGCTTCACTGGCTGGCACGTGTGTGGTGAATGAGCGCAATTTCAGCTCCTTCGGTTTCTCCGTAAACGAAATTTTTGAATCGGCAATAGTTTCCTCTTGACACTTGAATATCTGTGTACTTTGAATAGGTCAAACGTCGGGCAGTCGCTTCTAAAAAAACGATGCGCGTGACTGAACTTTTTTTCATCTTTAAATTTAACCATTCGCAGTTTTTTTTAAATTGATTATTATTATTTGTTTTTATCAACACAATGGAGATAAAGTATAGGTTTAGATTTTTTCACTTTTCTCTCAGTTTTATGTTAACTGTTGCATTATCAATATTATTTATTCCTAGGACAGTATGTTTTTTAAAGAATCTATCGATTTTCTTTCTTTTTTTTCGAATATTCTTGAATCCTGCTGCAAGCTTTTGTCTCTTCATCATGTTAGATTCAGCTTGAAAGATTTCTTCCTCTCTAATTAGGATCGAAAACAAAATTCGAATTAGCCGTACATCCGAGAAGCAAAAAAGAAATAAAAATAATAAAAGCGATCCTTTTTCAATTTTCGCCAGAAAATATTAAGCGAGAAGGAGGAGGGAATGCAGAAAATATTTACGGTTGAACGATTAAGGACGCGTCGTGCGAAGTGCAACAAATGCAATGATCTTCAAAGATACGATAAGAAGAATCAAAATTACATGACAATCGGTTTGGCGAAGGTGAATTAAAAATATTGTATCGTGTAGACTGTTTGTTCGATTTATTCGCGAAGGACGGAGCAATGTCGGAAACCGTTGGAAATCCGACGGAAGACGTAACTGGTTGGGACGAACTTGACATCGAGGATGAGGATATTATTGTCAGGGAAATGAGAGAATTGAAGAAGATTGGAAAGGTCACAAACGATGGTAAAGTCTTATGTACTCTAGGTCACCATCATGGCGAACAAATTTGAGGCTGAGGGAAAGTGAATAATCTCAGAATAACGATGGTCGTTATGCAACATAATAATTCCGAACCGAGACAGCTGTTGAATTGTTGTTTTTTAAAAAACGTGTGTCTCCAATACATTATTTGGAACGTTAAATTCCGTAGGACAGACAGTTCGATCATTTTCCTTGTCCAGAAAATCTCGATCATGTAATCACAGCAATCAATGAAGAAAATGCTTCCTTTTTTCTGTTTTTAGAAACTTAATAAATTACTGTTAACAAAGAAAAATCATTACACTATTTGTTCCTTTGAACATTTATTTGAAACGGGAAATAATTTGACTGCGAGTCAAAAAATGTGGACCACTCGATCGTGCAAACTGCAGGAAATGCAAATGTTCAATCAACAAAGTCACAATCAGAATTACTAGCCGCGTAAACAATCCATTTGGCGAGGATAAAATAAAAACATGGCATCATGCGATCTGTATATTCGATGAAATTGGAGAACAAATTTCACCACCACAAAAGATCAAAGATCTCAGCAATGACCTTAGCGCATGGAAGAACATTGGCGATAAGGACCGAAATATTATTGTCATGAAACTTTTGAGGAATTCGAAGGCCTCGCTTTCCGTGTAGATTTTAGCAATAAAATTCACGTCATAAGAATTTGTTTGTAAGTCGAACTAATTTATTACGGAATTCCAAGGAATTGAGTGTAAATCAAAGCTTCGAAAATCTCCAATCATATTTCAAAAAACAAGGCGTACAGGATAGTGTCGAGAAAACTGTCGCAACATTAAATGCGAACAGAGTTTCAGTTTCTTCATTAATTTCATCATACAATTTGATTAAACTTTTGCTTAATACGAAAAAATGAAAGCACGCTCTCGTTTCAGGTGAAAAATGTGATGCAATAAAAATGAGTCTCGCATGTGCACGTATCCCTCGAGATTCTCGCTGAGACTTTTAATAATTCTTCGGGAATCTTGCGCGAGACTATTTTTGACTGCCGCAGAGACTCCAAGACTTTTCAACACCAAGACAGAAAGTTGACAAAAACTATCCGAGTTACTTTTATTTTTTTGTCGATTTATTCATTTTACGCAAAGGTTTCTGAAGAAACCGCTTCTGAAGACTTGAAAGAAACTGTTTTTTTTTTTATCGGTGGAGGAATAAAAAAAAAACAACTGTCGACCAATTTAAAAGTCAAAGCATTCGAAGCTATTTGACAATCTGATTCGATAGTAAATAAAATCAACGGTTCATTGTAGCTCCGTATAAAAGAAAAATACTCGAATGCGGATGAGAGCAAGAGAGAGATCTGTGACGACGTTTCAAAATTCTGAGAATATTGTAATGATACATAGTCAAAGCATTGCGTCTTTTATTCCAAGTATTACTTGAAAAACACTTCGAAATGAACACAATCGCGCAGCGTCAATTCTCCTCGTGTCTCCCAACGAGAATTACAAGTACGCTGAGTGGTGAATTCTTACTATCGAATTCCATAATATGTTTGAGACGTCAGAGCCTTTACCCCTTGCTCCTCGCCCTCGAGCATCAATATCGAAACGCTTAGGTATGACAGCCGATCAGATTTACGTACAGCTCGTGGATAATACGTTCGTTAAGAGTGATTTCAGTGTAAATAAACCGTATATGCATGCATATCTCGCAATCAACATGTTGCATTCTCCAATAATGACCTCATTGCATGTACGAGCTTATGTTAAATACCTGCTACAGCGCGATTCTCCATTTTCGATGCCGCCCAATAGGCTTTTGATAATTTATTCCCTTGGCTCCGGAAAATTATCAAAAATTGCCTGAATTTAGGACAGCGTTTTTATCTCCATACTCATTATTAAAAATTTCTTGCGCGAGCAGATGAATTTACAATTTACTCAGCATTATGTCATCGATAATCAGTTTGAGTTTTTTTTTAATTTTTGACGTAAGACGTTACTTCTTTATTTTGGAGCTTTTTTTCCTGTTTGTGTTAGCAAATTCGATAACCGAGTTTTGCAGTCGAATAAAATTTCATAATTTCTTCGTACGTCAGTGAAAAGATTCTTTGGCAAGTAGGAGTAAATCGAATGTCGAAAAATTGCTGAAAAAATATTGAAATCTTACCGATTCAACTGATTCATTAAGTTAACATTTTTTTTTATTGCTTTTGTTAAGAATCACGTCGATTCTATTGAGCTACACTTTCGTTACCAATTTGTCAGCTTTTTTCCTTGAATAAACAAAAAAAAAGAGACGATTTCTGCTCTTGAGTATTTTTGACAATGAGAAAACAAGTATTTTTCGTCGATTCACATTTAAATAACTATTCTGCTGAATTCTACGACGAGCGAACCGGATTCGTATCATTGTCTACATTTACAGCGCCTCCTCTCAATACATATCGATGAATATTATGTTTTGCCAACTTTGGCGGAAAACTACTGTATCATTGGCACTGTTGACATTTTTAACGGTGTGATTTTGTTTTTAGTGCGATTAGCGTCATTTGTCCCACATTATGCGGAGTATATATTCACAACAGATTGTCGAATGACATCATTGTGCGCAATTTCTGATGGCACATACGACAATGCATTAGTTCCGAAACAAACATATTTTTTTTTGGATTTTTAAAAAGTATTTTTTTGTCAACAGAATGCAAATTGATTTGCATTGTTTGGACTCAAAACTTCTAATGCCATAAGCATTTATTAGACAATAACTCTTTCAATTTTTCAAACTTTTTTTGTGACCCAAGAATGAACTAGAAGTCCATAATCAAATTTATGATATTATCATTTTTAAAGTGTGAATTAATTCCGAGAGTTAGACCGGACAGTGGAAAAATGATTTCATTAGACGTGAGGGAAGTAGTAAGAAAAACTAGACAAGAAGTAATCAAACCGAATGACCTCCGGGGCATTATTTTTGGAAATGTTTCATTGGCGCAGTGACCACCAACGTCTGTGAACGTTTGCAAGTTACGATTTCGTTATCGCGAACCCCTCTGAACGTAGAAAGGCTCGGGAAATTTATACTCGTTGATTGTAGCAAAATCTATCAAAATTCTAGGAATCTTTAAAAATCCGTTACAAATAAAGAGAGAGAGAGAAATGGTTTGATTCTGATTTAACAGTCCAAAGACTTCTGTCCAAGCTCAGTTGTGACGCAATCTCTTCTGAATCATCCTGTATTTATCTACAATCTTCAACGATGCTGTTTTTTTTTTTTCATTCTTTTTTAGTTTGACTCAAAGCTGCTGACGATCGTATGGTAAAACGTGCAGAGAGTCTTTCATGTGCGAACCGTGAGTTCGTAGAGCCGATGCCACGCAGTCTGCTTCGCTCCTTTATCATTTTCACACTCGTGGCCTGTTGATAGCTGAGACGCTCTTCACATCCCAACACACTTCGTGCTAATGCTCTTTGACGCCTCGCTTTTTTTCTTTTCCCCCTTCTCCGCTAAAATTATCATTATTGTTGTTATTTTTTTCATTTTTTTGTTTCTTTCATTAGCTCATCTTTTCGTTCTCGTTACTACTTCCAATGAAATTGTATACGCAACTTAGCGTGTGCCAGTATTGAAAACATAACTACTGCGCAACTAAAACCATTTACCGGTTATCGCGAAGCAAAAAAAAAGCTCTCGAGTCATTTCAATAAATCTAATCCGCCGTCGATTGTTTATTATTGTCAGTTTCACACGTACCCAGTGACACAAGTTTCCATCTATTTGTCAACTTCGACTTACCCTCTGCTTCGTTTGAATCTTGAGCTTCATTATCGAGTGTTTTCGTGACGCTACAAAAGTCGGTCTTCATGTTTAGAATTTAATGTTCGGAATTATAAAGTAACGAAAGGTTAAATTTCTTCGTTATCTCAAACTATTTGTAGCTGCGTTATGATCTAGGATTTCGATTAATCATTGAGGATGGAAGTCATCAGCTTCCAGAAGCGTTCGGATATTTCAAAATAATTGCTGTTTTGCCGTTTAGAGGTTTACTACAAAGAGAAACCAACGAGGTTTATTTACAGGAACTACGAAAATTGGAAACCACCGTTTTTATTTATACTTCGGACAAAAGAGTAGACATTTAAAAATCCGTTTGTCTTTCAACGCGATTGTCTTGTACAGTTGAAAAGATCTCCATTCAATTATGTCCAATGGCGATGCTTTTGAAAGATTTCAACGAGGCATGAAATTTTTACGTGTCAGAGTAACATTTGCTTTTTGTATGTTACTTATGGGACCTCACAAACAATCGAGGAGTGTAGAAACAACGGATCGGTAGACGTAATTGAAAGCCAGCTCGAAACACCAGACAGAAGTATTTCCACCGTTGGAACGAGAGCAGCTTCCAATAGGCACATTTGCAAACTTAACACTAAATTACCCTCGATAATTGGATCTTTTAGCTCGCCAGAGCGTATACTTTAAAAACAATCGAATACATCGCTATACAAGGATAATTATGACGTAAGTCAGTATTCTTCAATGTCAAAAGAACGATTTGGGAAAAGGTCCGAGAAGGAATTCGAAGAGATTCGGGGAATATGAAAACATAATGGACGCATGGTATGAGTTGCGTCATTTGCACTTGTCATCGGTTACAATTCTTAGGAAATAATCGTTGTTTTCTTCGTCGAGGATTTTTTGTTCCCCATCGATTGACCCGCGTCGCTAACGGGTGGTGACCAATGTATAAAGCTTCGAAACGCGATGATGACGAATGTGATACCAGTGTGTGACATTTATCTTCACTGCATTCGTATCTGAAACAAGAATTCATAAATTCTTGGATCGAGAACCAGCCGCATGGCCATCGAGATTGTAAAAAAGTATATTTTTTTAATACGTACACAATGAATGTTTTACATATATTTGGAATGCAATTGTGCCAAAGCCACGGTGACTTTCCACTAACCAACAGATGACGAATATCGAACTTCGGAAGACCAACGTTGCGGCTTTTCCATTTAATGTGTTATCAAATATGAATATAGATTGTCGAGGACACGAAAAACCAAGGGCATACAAGTTGTCACTTCTTTTGCTCGAAAGTTTGTTATCATTCCGAGATTCTCAACCACCGGCGAACTATTTGTTTATTTGTCATCGCTGCGTAACAAATTTATCATTTATGTTTGCATTAATTCCGTCTCCGATCAGTGCAAATGCTGACGGGTGTGTTTTTATTTTTATTTTTTTTTCTAATTCTTCTACCGAATACACAATTCAATTATATTCTTGATAGAGTGTCTACAGTTTAATTATTATTGGGAAAGTTATCGATGTTTTGGAAGATGGACGTAGGTCGCGTGTGGGCGTTATCGCGGGAGATCCATTCAATTATTGAAATATCGAAGTAATTATAATTCTGCAATCACGTGTCTCCTTGGAAATCTACATTGCGCGAAAACCTGAAAAAATCGCAGTTTTTCTTCAACTCAAAAGCAAAAAATTTTCACGATATTCATGGTCACAAAAATCTTTCGAATCCTTGTCATTTTTTCAATTTTTTGTTGAAACTTTAATCAAGTCGTATCAGTTTTACGTCGACCGATCAATCAGCAAAAAATCGTGGCTACTTTTTCAAAATTTTAACCGAGCCTCCTGCGATTACGACTTTTATGCCATCCTTGAAATGAATTTTACAATTAAACGTTTAATAAGCGTCGAAATTGCTCGCACACCCACAAAGACACACGCACACACTGATTCGTGGTGGATATTGCAGAAAAAAATATTTATTTGCTTTAAATTGTTTTCTTGTGTAAATCTCTCATTCTTTTGAAAAACAGCCATTTACTGTTCTTCAATTTCCATTGCAAATGCTTCAATAATTTTTATATCACCGTGAATTTCTCGCTAACATTATCATTGTCAAGAAGATTGGTCAGGACTAACTTGAAAGTATCAGTTCAAGTTGACGTGTGCGATTCCCGAAATGCTTAGCCAGCTTAGTTTCTCTCGACACGTGGCGATTATACAAATGATGAAATCTCGAATCAATTTCGTACAAAAATAGTAACAACAATAATGACACTAACAAGAATAATAACATCGACAATAATAATGATAATAACAACAAAAAGAAATAATATTGATAATTTGGAGGTAAATGTATCGTTTATTCAACGACAGGGGCGTCTGAGAGTCTGGCACGTTTCTTGAGTTCACGCGTCCCCGGACCTATGTGTTGTACAGGCTGCCCCAAAAGCCAGCCACCAAATGTGGAGAATGAGTAGTTAAATAAAGTTGAAAGCACAAATGCTCGCATATTTTTATAAATTCTGATTTACTGTTGGTTTTGAATGAAAAATTTAAATATTCCGTGTGATTTCTCTCATCGTGTATTGCGACGAGAGACGAAACCAACATTTACATTGATAGACTTTGCAGAAGGGCAACTTTTTGTCAAACATATTCTCATTTTTTTGATTAGCTCATTACGATATGGGGATCTCGTAATTTTCAAGTTTCGCTGTGAAATATTTGTTCCAATTAACAACAGGTCGATAATAAATGGAGGGGAAAAATATTGGTTTTTTTTCTTACAAGAGACGAAAAAGAAAAGAACCAAATGAGTCTGAGTGCGTGGACACGTGATAGAAAACCAGTTCGGCCCGCCTGTCAACTCGAGACTGTGTCTTCAACGGTCGTCGATGTAAATGGATAGCATCGGCCCGCTTAACTGAAATGAATATGAAACATTTAACCCTTTGAGCCGTACATTTTCGCATACATGCAATTGACTTAAATTTGTTATACGAAGGTTTTTGGGGTCGCTTATTACGAACATGATCTCGAACTTTAGGAAATTTCAGACTAATTGTTTCTGTCTATTAGAAAAAAATAATGGAAATAAAACCGAAGTACAAACAAATTTTGAAAAAAGTAAGTAACATTGTTTGAATCTTTTTGAGTTTGACAAAAAAAAATGGCATATCAATGTTCGTAACTTTCAGAAATAATTAATGTTTTTATAAAAACGTAGAAAATTCGACTATTTCTGTTTATGGTGTGTGTGCAATCAATAAATAATGACTCGTCATTCGCGTCAGAACCAAAAAATCTAGTATGGTATCTTAAGATTCCTTCAAAAATTCAAGAACGCTGGAAGATTCGCAATGTTGGGTAAACACAAAAAACACGCGACCGCTATTAAATAAAATGAATAAAAATCCAATGTTTTTGTAAAGTTGATACGAATTTTCAAACACTCCCTATTTTCCGAACGCATTAAATTGACGGATTTTTGTGCACTTTTGATGTGTAGGTATATCGATGCATGCATGTTGCTCTGTATCTCTTATTTTCGAACTTTATATCCGTCTTTTACAGGCAAATTGATTATTAAATATTTATAAGACAAGCTTGCGACCGGGGTCCAATGCTTTATGCTCGTGTCTTATCGACTCGTAATTTTCCATTGCTTCATGATCAAAGCTGGTCGTGGCGCGCGCGAGACCTCTTGCAACCCTATACGTTACACTCCCGCGATGAACACAACACATATCTATATGCAGATATTGTGCATTTTTAAACTCGCGGATGAGAAAAGAATAAGTATGACAGAGTCACGATAATTTTTTTGCCGTTCACTCGATGCAGCAGGAAAGCAGCCAATCTTATCATCACATAATAATATCTAATCATATTTACTTTGTCCCTATAAACATTGTCGATTCACAAATGCAAATAACACGAGGATAACATCGCGCAGAAGAGGACGGACTCTGACTCTATATAAAAAACTGATATTACACACCGAATAGTTTGTTGCACCGGATCGAACATTATTGCTAATAGTATGTTACATAAATCTGTACGTGATGCGGAAATTAATTCTTCATCATCGATGTTTCAGATGGTTTCCAAGGCGATGTTTTCCTGTGGTGTAAACTTTTGTTGCCCGGTGCTGTCAAGAGAATTTATAATCTCCAGAGCAAACAATTGGTCAAGTTATTTGCGAGATTGTTTCGACAGAGCGAGGATGAGATGTTGGAGGATTTGGAGCAAGGTGATGTTGCAGAAACCATCAAAGTTTTCTTTGAAAAAAGTACCGCCGTCCAACCAAGTTCCCAGAGTCTACTAACCCTTCAAGAGGCAAGAACTTTTCATTTTTTTTTCATTGACTTAAAGAGTAACATGATTTGTTGAATTCTGGACATACGTAGCCCCTTAAAACAGCAACGTGATTTCTATTTCGTCGACTGATCACGACTAGAACCGCTCGAAGAGCTAGCACGGTGGAAGAGGTAACGAAATAATTGCCTCCGTAGAATACAACGGATCTGAACTCTTTTTCTGAATTTTTTCGTACCACGTTTCTCGAATGGTTTATCAAACATATGAAATTTGAATTGATGAAAAATACTAGACACTTTAATTAGAATGAAATGGAGGACAGTTAATCCACTTTCCAAAATTCGGCATCGATAGCTTTCACCATCAAATTTACCCTAAATATCGAGTCCAGGTCAGGAGGTTTTTGTTGACTACGACATCGTGACCCAGATAAATATATCCGAAGCGGGACCATACATAATTGGCTTGTTTTCATGGCATTTGTTTGGATTTCATGGTAAATTATAATGAGAAACAAAAAGACTACTATGATAAGCCGATTTTTAGGATAAAAAGGATGTTAGTAAGCAACATCTCATCGAATATAAGGGTCGTATGAAAAGTAAAAAGAAAAAAAAACTGATGTTACTTATTTAAAAGGACGAAATCGAGGCTCGGCACAAGCTTGAGCTGTACTATTCGTTATCATCATCAGTAGCAAGTTGATCCAGTGCTGAGGAAAAAAAAGGTTACGGTGTTAAAAACTTTCGAACGTGGGTAAAACGATTTCCAGCTTCGACACAAAGATTCCCCATAGCAGTGAAACTCTTCGCTAGCTTTCGCTCGGATTATGAGGGATATTACAGCAGGCTGTATGTATATACATAAATTGGCGTTTGCAGGATGATCCAGAGTAGCTACAGGTCGGAATTAGCATGGGAAAAGTTTGATGGCAAGAGCCGATGAGAAATCTTTACCCTCTAATAATACCTCGAACCTCCAACCCAGACTTAATTTAATATGTTCTTATATCGATCGTTTATTTAGATCGTCGATCAAACTTCTTCGTTTTGACCGTAATGCCCTTTTTCTCCGCGGTTAAGATGGATACAAATAACGAATAGTCAGACGAACTTTAAAAAAAAAGAAATAGATGGCGCTTATATCATCCCAATAATTCGAAATCTGTACACCAAGACTTCCCACAAAACTTTAACTTCCAACATTAATATCTGCGAGTGATTAAATGTTTGTTGGTGTATCCTCTTCGGAATAGGGTGCAAACTTGGAAAGTAAACATTTTTAATACCGTTCAACCGATTGTAGTTTTAAAAAATTGCTTCGTTTATTCCTGTATTTCATGACCTCAAGACGATCTCTAATTAACTCGCTATCACGAATTTCAATAAAAGACAAACCGAGCACAACATAAAAAGTCAAACAAAATAATAGTTTCAATATTTCGATCATCAAAAATTTTGTTACATCGTTTGGTAGTCGACGATAAAAAGGAAAGAAGGGAAGTAGCATTCGAATTAATCAAATGAAAGAAGAAAATTTCTGAAGAGAGATCTGGCCATGAGCCGAAATGTAACTACACTGTCAAAATACTATCTTACTAACCATTAAACTTGACCTCATGGGGTGAAAGGCTGACCTTAAGCCGCCACCGTCTTACATGGAAACTAAGAAATGGCGAGAAACTCCAACTTCTTGTAATTTTTATTTTCACGAATTATTCGATACCTTCGGTGAATAGAATGAAATAGGAAAGGAGCGTGAAATGATTGACGACAATAGATTGATAAAATCAAGTTTATTTTGATAATTACACAGGTGGATGAATTTTTGGAGAAACTGACTCAACTTACGAGGGAGGATGATCAGGCTCAACACTTCCGATCATTAATTGGCAGGTACGTTACCCAAAGTTAATTAATTACAATATGATACATTTTTTTCTCAATTCTTATCGCGATTTCTGCGAATAATGTAATTGTCTTGATACGCCAGATGCACTGCTAACGACCTGAAGATGATCATCAGATTGATCAAGCGAGACTTGCGAATCAATGCTGGTCCGAAACACATGTGAGCATTTTTTTTGTTTTGCCATATTTCCAATTTGACATTTTGCCTTTGGAGTTGCGTACAAAATGTCTTCCGTCTTCTGTAGACTCGAAGCGGTTCATCCAGACGCTTACAAAGCGTACCAAGTATCGAATGATCTTGGGGCTGTGATAGACCGTTGTCTGAACGGGGATTCGTTAGCTGGAACTTCGACGTCGATTAAAGATTCTCCGAAAAAGACTGGGAATAATCCCACCATATCGCTCTCACTGATGACACCAGTTTTGCCCATGCTGGTGAGCTGTGTTTATTTTAAATGACTCTAATTGATGTCGAATGTGTATCCAATAATAGGCGACTATCCAATGTTCGGTACCTCTCCTTTAAGGAGGTTCGATCGTTTCTCATGCGTTCGATGAATTCCAAGTTTAATTGTTTAAAATTCTTAGGAATCTTCTTAACAATAATACTCAACTGTGGGTAAAATTTGAGGAAGTTTGACCGTTTAGAAATCGAGTTATTAGTTGTAAAATATCGTCTTTTTTCGTAACTTCCCATAAAACCTCGTGTTAAAGTTGCGATTTTAAACACTGAATATCTCGATTACCAGACGGTGAAACCTTCTCAAATTTTTTACACATTATAATACGACGTTCAAGAAAATTCACGCGAAATTTCAAAAAACTATCATGGAAAAATTGTATTTGACCTATTTGCCGTTACTTTGCATATGATTATGATTATGGCGAAAGAACCTCGTTAATCAGAGAGTGTGTGAGAGGAAGAGAATAACTTTGACCGATTTGCATTCTTCATCGAATGAATTGTATCGATATAGTGTGCTTTGTCATTGAACAGGCAGAAGCGTGTAAGTCAGTTGAAATGGCAATGAAAAAATGTCCGAACGGGATGTTGTCCGAGGTGAAATACGATGGGGAAAGAGTGCAGGTGCACAAAAAGGGGACCGAGTTCCGTTACTTCAGCAGATCCCTCAAGCCAGTGCTGCCACATAAGGTAAATTGAAAATAAAAGTAAAAGAGTTATACGTCAATGTAACCAGCGGAATCAATTATTGTCGGCAATTCAAATTCTAGATTACGAAACAAGATTGAGAAGGGCGTGATTAACGAGTTCGAATTTATAATCAAAATTAATTATTTCTATATCACGTCAATAGATAGCGTGGCAGCTTATAAATTTTGTCCTATGAAGTCACCAATTGTTCGGACGAAATACATACTTGACCCGAAATGATTCCAAAGGTTGCAGTCTCTTTCGTCGGTTTATTCAATGGCTTTTATATCAAATTGATCTGTCTTGGTTTGACACGTGCCTTAATACAAATACTTCAAATCATTGTACAACTCTGAATGATTGTGAATGTACCTGTCTCATTGATTTGTAACATAGCCAAATTAATGTTCCGACCCAGATTTTCAGGACTGTCTGGCTCCCTTTAAAGAGTCTAATTATAAGTTATACACACAGCTGTGGGGTAAATTAGACGCGAATGAATCATCAAAGTCTGGAGAGATTGTCGAATTTTTCCGAGAGTGCAAAAATATCCAACCCTCGCAGACGTTTGCGTCAGAGGAAGAGCTCGAGAGAGAAAGTTCCGGACATTCATTCCTTCGTGTCTTTTGTTTCAGATCAAATTGTTTAAAGACTATATACCTAAGGCATTCCCAGACGGAGATGACCTGATTTTGGATAGTGAAATACTTATGATCGATACGAACACCAGCCAACCATTACCATTTGGCTCTTTAGGGAAACACAAGGTACTTCAAAGGCGTAGATTGCACAAAAGCAAAGTGTCAGAAATGAATGACCATTGAGTGTTGTCTTCATTTTCCAGAAAGAAGAATTCAAAGATGCCAACGTTTGCCTCTTCGTCTTTGACTGCATGTATTATAACGGCGAAGTCCTCATGAACAAGTGAGTATTCGATTTTTAGGAACAAGTTCCATGGTTTGGCAAACAGTACAATTTCCTTATTTACAGGCCGATGAAAGAGCGTAGGAAAATTTTGAAGGACACCATGACCGTTATACCAAACAGGATAATGCTTTCAGAAGTTCAGGAAGTTCACGTAAGTTTGATATTTAAAAAACTTATTGAATTGTCACAAACGAGAATCTAGAAAATTATAATTTAACGGGTTCACAGGATCCGAAGGATTTAGCTCAAATGATTGCCAAGGTATTGAAAATGGGCCTCGAAGGACTGGTTCTAAAGGACATGAATGTAGGTTACCGGAATTGAATTTACTGGTCCAATTGGAAATCTATAGTATTCGAATATTTTGACTGATGGTATTACAGAGTTTGTACGAGCCCGGAAAACGACATTGGTTGAAGGTAAAGAAGGATTACTTGTTTGACGGTGCAATGGCAGACAGCGCGGATCTCGTAGTTCTCGGCGCTTGGTACGGAACGGGAAATAAAGGTTTGTGTCCAAGAAATAGTCCGTTTTTGTAATTATTGATCAATAAGAATTTATTCAATATTTAAAAAACAATGTCGTAGGTGGAATGATGTCCGTTTTTCTCATGGGATGTTACGACGATGACACCAAGCAGTGGGTCACGGTAACCAAGGTAAGAGCTCCTCAGGAACTCGATATCGACGGACTAATGCAAAAAGGTCCAACGTGGTTCAATAAAAATCTTGTAGAAGACAAAACTCTTATCATAAATCGGGTGAAACTATTTCCTATCGTTATTTCCACTCGAAGGTTCACGGTGGTCACGATGATGCGACTCTAGCAAGACTTCAAGATGAATTGGACATGATCAAAATTGGCAAAGATCAGAGTCTCGTGCCCAATTGGTTGAGAGTCAATCGGCCAATGGTTCCGGACTTCATCGCTCGTGATCCAAAAAATTCTCCCGTCTGGGAGATAACCGGGGCTGAATTTACGAATCAAGGTGTTCATACGGCGGACAGTATTAGCATAAGGTTCCCACGAGTAACGAAGATCCGTGATGACAAGTGTTGGCGGACGGCAACGTCATTGAAGGAACTTCGGGTACTATTTGACAAGAGTGCTTCGTCGATCGATTTCTCTTTGTTGTTGGGCACCGACGTCAAGGTAGACAAGAAGCAGTCGTCGTTGGATAACTTTGTGCAACCGAGTACCAGCGGAATTTCAAAGTCACCTTCCGTAAGTCCGCTAAAAAAGGTCAAAGATGACAGGATATCCGATGAGGATGATGAAGACTCCGATGACCGTCCACGCTTGAGAAGAAGCGACCAACCAACTATTTACTGTGACGAATCATCGGATCCCGATCAGAGTGACGATGCATCGGTCCCAGTAAGTCTTGGAACCTTTATGTCAGTTGTATCTTATTGTACATAATCCGCAGTTGAGATCCGAACCCAAGCAATGGCGCCCATTCGCCATGGCAAGATTTTCAATTATCTAAACAATGGGTACGTTAGCTCAATGAAAACAGCTCGGCGTTGACTCGGTTACGCAGTACAGTCGACTATTCTATGCCCTATGCACTGTTTGTTCACCTGGACCTTAACTCGCTCCAGGTTCTAATGACGTTGCCCAGGCTGTAAGCTAAAGTTGAATAATTCATAATGCAACGGTACCGTTTCCAAAGGTCACATCAAATCGGTATCTCAATCGCTCATATCAGTTGAAGGCATAATTTTGTTTGAACTGTTGAACAATACAAGACCAAGAAAGAGACCAAGAAGTGTCACGTGGTCAGACGAATTATCGAGTCAAGAAAAACTACGAGGAAGTGAAACTCCTAGTTTCTCATCATCTGATTCATTAATTTAACAGAAAATTCTTTCACAGCAAAGCAACGGCATTTTTGCTGACGTTCGAGTCAGCTTGAGTCGAGATCTTGACAAGTCCAAACGTAAGGACCTTCGACGGACGTTGAAAGCGTATCCTTTTATGTAGTTAATAGAATATTTCTGCTGGGAATCTCGTTCCTAACTGGGCTGGAGTAAACTTCAAAGCGTTTAGGCGTTTTTCTGAAATACTGACCTTTATTAACTTTGAACTTTAATCGTCTCGAAACATATTTTAAAACAACCCTTAAATACACTTCACACTGGGTCCGGGGAAATTCATTCGCGATGCATTTTCGCACTCACTTATTTTTCCAGCACCTCGCAATCTCCGCATATTACCAACAGATTAATCGAGTGAGTGGAATTGCAATTCCATTATCCCACGTCCGTTTATAACGAAGTCAGTTCGCACGTATTCCGATGGAGAGATATCTCTATGAGTACCATGGGAATATTTCGATATTGACCAATTGAACGCGAATACAAACCGCAATCAAAATTCTCATTTGAAAATTAGTTGACCACTGATTGCTAGCGAGTATCACGTTTTCAATAAATGAATTTATTGGTGGAACGATTAAGCAAAATTACAAACAGCTGTAGGATAACAAACAACGTCAATCGCGAATGTAGCTTACTCTCACATTGTGTCAATGTTTTTCCATCGTGGTGGCTGTTTATTTTTTTTTTATTTCGTTGTTTTCCAAGGTCTATTTTCAAAACAAATTAATGTTTGGTGCAAAATGTGGATTTACAAAGATTAGAGGTCACGTACACCTTGGGGCAGTGAAAGTAGAGCGAAGTTTGACCATTTTCTTTTCTCCCGCATTTTTTTTATTTTATTTTTTATAAGAAAACTAATATGTCGTCGAAGAAAATCAAGCGCGTAAAAGAAAGTCCGTGTTCTTGTGGTAATACACCTCGAAGGTGGTGAGGGAACGAAAAGTCTGTGTCAATGAAATGTCTTCTTCTTGGCAAACGAGAAAGGGGTATTTGGATGTCCCTGCGGGAATTTGTCAGCGTCTACCGGGAGGCAAATAATTCGACGTGACCTTAAAGACGAACGAACCAGGTGAAGTTTATCCAGTTGCAAAGGTCACATCAGCTGTATAATGTTGTTCATTTTTTTCAAGCTTTTTCAATACTTTTAACAAAAATTTCCTTTGAAAGGAATTTCAAGACAAAACTAATTACACAAAGCAATTAAAATCCTTGACTAATTTTACAAAACGCGCATTCTCATAGTCATGGTGCGAGAATTCTAGGGGATCAAGAGTTATCCGAAGCAACCCACGTCATTCACAACAGCAACGAAATTTCAGCGACCGTTCTACGCGTGAGTATACAAACAGTAGGATTCTGTATTTTGGCCTCGACTATAAATCGCGAAAAAAAATAGAACCATTACAAAAATTGGGTGATGCTTCAAAAAAATATATTTTTCGAAATAACTAATTAATCTGCCAAATAACGAGAAAATTCTTTCAGCCACAATTCATTCTTGGTTATCAAATAAAATTATTACATCCTGGTTTTTATTCGACATTAGCCAATGTAACTTCGTTAGTATCGAGTCTCGACCACGTTCATTATTCATTTAGGATTTGAGGTTTATTGCCACAGAAAAATAAAAAAGTGTACGTAACGTTGAAAATGGTGGAGAATGTTGAAACGAGTGTAAAACATTGTAAATTAATTCATAATTTTTCTAACTAATTAAAAAGTTCCTCCCATACGAGAATCTGAAGTTAACGAAAATAATTTCATCGGATCCGGGCTGACTCAGCGTGATATTTTTTTATTTGACCCAAGCTACAAAATCGAAAACCCTGATAAAATTAAATCCGTTAACCGAGTTATTGACGTTTGGCACACAGGAATTTTCGCAATACCTCAAAATCGCAGAACATATTGAAATTTTTAGAAAAAATACGATTAACTTTTTGCCAATATTTCTACTAAATATTCTACATACGAAAACGATGATTCCTTGCACTTTGTACAATTCCTCTTGTTTTTACAAGGTACGTAAATGGAAACAGAACAAACTCGATGCTCTTACTGTTGCGTTCAACGTGCGAGCCTGATGGCAATCTTGAAAGTTTGTCATAACGGGTGTTTATCCAAACTTGAGCCCGGTAATAGCGCATGTAATCGTGTTAACATCTAACCTGATTAAGTTGGCCATTCCAGCGTCCCCATTACTGATACTCGAACAACGTTCAACAAGCTTCGACCATAAACACGTTGTAGCAAATAGTTCCAATACAAATTCGCACATCTACCCGCGTGTACACAAATTAGCCCCAAATGTCATCATGTTCTATATGAAAAAAAAAAATGAAAAAAACGTCAATGTTTAATTTTCTGAGGAGCACAATTTTTTTTTAACTTAAAATCCTCCATTCGACGAATCACGCTCACCTTTTATTACAGGATTGTCCCGCTGTACCAAAAACAGCTAGACATGTAAATTATTCGTGGGTTGAGCGTTCTGCGACTGGATCGAAAATGTTGGACGTTTTGCCATACGCGGTGAAATTGGTCGGAGCATATTGCAACTGTCCCTGTCCCCATGGACGTCCTAGTGTTCAATAAATAAATGGAACTCCTAAACGTCAAGTTCGAAACGTCAAACGAGCCTTCACTGTACCAGCGATGCCTTAGAAGATCTTCCCGTTTCAATATAGACTCAATGATGAAACAATTGGTAGCGATACTTGCTCGGATAGAGCGTCTACGTCGATCATACGAACAACAGTTTTATCGGGCTTCACATTGATTTTCTGATGCTTGTTTTGATGAATGAAAGCGTTACGAAGATGGAATATCTGATGTAGTTTCTACTCCAACAATCGCGTGTACAAAACACATAAATCTGTTCAATTTTATGGTTAAGCAGATACTACAATTCTACAACCCCCTAAAAATTGTATATTCGGATGTCCACAGTATTTTTATACGATTTACTTTTGGCTCCTTCACACTAAAATCATGTTCACGTATTTGTAGCAATTTTTATTTTTTTATACGTCACTGAAAAAAAGCTCTTGTGCAAGTTAACTCAATTTAAAAAATGTCTGAATAAGACATTGAAATAATATATTAAAGACTGTAAATACATATAATTAATATATTGAGTACTCAGGAGATCGTATCAGTGCATCGTGGTCGAGAGTGCGTTTAACGAAAAATAATTTAATACTATTTTCATTTTTCCGAGGATTAGTCAAATTGCTAAAATTATCCGACCAATTTATTCAATTTTTTTGGAAGTTCAATTTTTTCAATGACTCTGTTGACTAACTCGTCGTTTTTCTGAATTGGCCTGCCAGGAAATGGTGCCAAGACTTTACGGAAACTTTGTAGCGTGAACTATATACTGATTTCTTGAAAATTGATTCGGAATTTTGTGCAAAAACTAAAAAGTGTATGGTATGTCTTTCCTTTTATGTAACGTATTTTGTTTAATAATGGACCTTTCGACACAACGTCCCCAATTATGCCCAACCATTTGCCAAAAATATGGCAAATTTCATTATTTCTTCCAATACTTAAAATTCTAATGGAATTCAATTCTAATTCATAAAAAAAATAATAAAAAAACAATTAATTGATTAATTTAACTCTCAGTCTTATGAAATTTGATTGGTTCATAAATCTTCAAGTTAAGATTTTTCATTACTTAATATCAGGTGCTTCTTATTAAGAATTTTTGAAATGAACATTGATTTGGTTTTCGCTGAAAACAAAAAAGATTTTACAAGATTAATATTTTTTGTAACGTTTATTCGTAGATTATATGTAATTGCACGATGGCTACAGCAAGAACATTCGAAATATGAAGAGTTTTTTAATCAATTTGTTTCTTTACGAATAAAATACACGTCTTGCGTGTCTTGTAATTTGTTATTAATTGAATTTATAGGGAACATATGTATCGTCGATTGGAAATGGGCTTTGGAATAAAATTACTTCGAGAATCAATACCGATATGTATTTCACTAAACTATGCTCAAGTTACAGATTTTTGTTTCAGTCGCTCCGCGAATACTTCAGTTTTACAATTCTTACACTGAGAATAGCCTCCTAACATCGAATTGAATCAATCTTTGTTCGTAGTATCTGACATTTTTTGTTCGGCATTTAGGCAAAGTGAAAAAAAAAGAAATTATAAACCAAAGACACTGAAATGATTATTTATAGTTCTGTACTTTGACTAGAACTAAAAAAAAAAAAAAACATTTCTTATTTTACGAAAAGGCCAATAATGCCAATTATTTTAGCTTCAACGGTTAATAAAAGTGGAAAGATTTGCCAATATAATTAAAAATATTCTCAATACAAAAGTAATGTGAATTTATGTGTTGAAATAATCGATAAAAAAAAAAAAAATAGTAAAAAAATAGCTTTCCATCCATTTTCAATTCTTCTAACTGATTAGTTCATTTATTTTTTTCGTGTGGTTTACTACATGAATTAACATCTAAGTTTTATAGTAAAGGGGGAGCATTGGAAGGAAGGGGAAAAAATATAATTATCTCCCGCGTAATGCCTGCTTCACATTAATGGTCACGTGATTACTTGCCAAAGCAAGAAACCGCGTTGAAGGCGCACTGTTTCCAGTAGCTCCGTTTACGCTGCAAATCACTGATATCCATTTGGTTTCGAAGACGCTGCACTACTTGTTTCGTGAAGAGGTAATTGATCAGCGCTGTTTCGATGCTTCCATCATCGTCAACCAACTGGAAACACAAGAAATTCAAGCGTATCATCCAATCGAAATGCGAGCTCGAATAAATGTGTCAATTTTTTCAAAATTCATGTTGTAGAAATTCTTTCACAGAAAACCTTTGAAAAAATTAATGGATCGATCCATTTGTCAAGAGATGCGGTAGCGGCTCGATGCCAAATATTGAAGAAAAATATATTAAGAAAAAACAATTATTTCAATAATTTAATGAATTTAAGCGAAAAAGTCAGTGCGAGCCCTGCCGCACTCGTTTATATTCCAATATGACGGTTTTATGACGTCACAAATTTTTCAAATCTTTCTCACGGACAAACGGGTTGAGCGAAAAATCTCAAATTTAATTACAATGATTTACAATTTGTCATCTTCCGATTGGTCCTTGTTCGAAGAAAATCGATCGACCCAATTCCGAGAAATCTAAGATTTGAAAATTCGGACCCCGCGACCGTGACGAAAACTTTGTGTTTCTTAGAGCCAAAAAGACGTAAGCCGTGCTTTTCGACATATTTGGCCTGTTTCACTTAAAATTAGAGTCGAAAGTAAACAAGATATTTGCATCAATAAAATAGCCACGTATGGCCGAATAATTTCATGATCGGTGTACGTTAGGTCCAGAAACGTGATGGGGTTTTAGGAAACGTCTCGGTTCCAGAGAAAAGTTGAAAGAGGAGGTAGAGATCGACAGTCTGTAGGATATAAAAGGTTTGCTCAAAGGATCTCATGGGCGGGATGAGCTAAGACGTGAAATGTAATTCACCAGTTCCCCTGATACTCGGCTACGTGTAACAGTGATCTGTTATTATATCACAGTCCAGTGACGTAAATAATGCTTTGCTCTCAATGGTACGATATTTACATGGTGGCTGCACAAGCAAATATACACCAAGGATTTACCGCTGAGTCAAAAGTTCTCGAGATCCCTGGATATCATTTATTTAAACGAAGTTAATCGGTTTCGAACCACTAGAGATGCATAAACGTCAGATTATTCATGAGAAATTCGTATGAAGATCTTTCACAACATTTCCAGACGGTTGCTCTTTCGTTATCAATAGATTGAGGGAAACAATTAAAAAATAAGAAAATTACTTCCTTTATCAACGAGTTTTTTATCATTGCTTTTTTGTTTCGAAACGATCGTCGTGTTAGGCTTTCATTTCAGACATTTCATAGTTCTCTATGTTCTAAAAAATCACGAAATGACTACAATAAAACCGAAGAGAAATTTTCAATGGATTCGTAACTAAAGAGCAACAGCCTCGATTTGCTAGGGAGAGTGATGGATTAGACGAAAAATGACACGTCGATTCCTAAAATAGACTAAATTCCATTATCTCATAATTCAAGGGACCAGTTGCCCTAGAATTATTCAAGATTCACTCGGACGTGCAACCGATGGAAGCTGCGATGCGAGGGGTGACAGAAAGAATGGAAAATTATAATGGTTCCGTTGTCAGTTAGATCGGGATACGATCTAAGTTTTTCCGGATCAACTGATCTGCCATCTGAGATTTATTAATACTTTGATATCACTAGTTTCTTCGTACGATCAGTGATTCAATAAATTCTACTGATTTTCTTTTATTTTCTTTCATCATATAGAACATTTCGACCCCATGTCCGAAATATACACCCTTGTACGATACATAACTTTCACATGGATGAAGACTATGTTACATAACTGTAAATAAAAAAGTATGAAGAAAAAAAAAACACATCGGGCATATCGGAAAACCTCTGAGATTTGCGGTTGCTCTTCAGTGGCTTTAGGTTTCACAGAAATAGGGTGGAATCTTACGCGCGACGAGATTCATACGACCCTAACCCCTAGTTTATTTCGCCCCAAGAGGGCTGAGCTTTACGGGATGGATTTCTCGTCGCATGAGCTCCGTCGCGTATATATGAAGAGTATGTACATATATATCACAGGTCAACTGAATGGAAAATAAGTTGTGATAAATCATTTGTTGCGTGACATTTTGCCTCATCGAATGACAAATGTCAAACAGTCTTTGAAAAAGATATTCGACAAGATCAAAATATATTCATTATCGTAGATATTATTTTAAACTATGATCGCTGATAATATCGCCAGAAATCGCTAGAAATTGACAGTTATATCCGTAGTGGAAGGAAGGTAAGATTTTCAGACATATTCTCTGAAGAAAGTTATCTTTTACAAGGATTTTTATTCTAATCTTGGTTTTTCGCGCTTCCAGTCAATTTTTTTATCCACAAATCGAGTGAATAAATTTATTAATCCGTGGAATTTTGAAATGTCTTAAAATATTGAGCAGTGGATTAGATTTCAAAAGATTGTATGCAATAATGCAATAAGGAGTAAATAAATGATGTTAATATTGTGTAATAACAGCAATATCGCTCAACAACTCACTCAGAGTTAGAGACGTATACACGTTATTCCACTTGACTGAACTTAATTTCCTATACACTTCGCGAAATACATTGACCTAGTTTGAAATCTGATTTATCTCATAATAGTGAGTAGAGAAAAAAAAATCGGTATATTTCTATAAGAATCGTAATTCCACTATCAAGGATCGGATGGTATCAATGGGATTCAATGCTTCTTCACAAGTTTCTATACTCAATTCGATTATTCATTATTCCAATATGAAGAATGGCGAGAATTGACGTAACTGAGAATAATGTAATGCAGCTTGTATGACAAAGGTACAGCTTTCCATCTTTTTGCACGAAGGGTTCATACAAAAAGATAAAAAAAAAACACATCATTTTTATTGAAAATCATTAATTTACCCCAAAGACAATCAAACCGTGAATTTTTTTCCTCGCGAATCGTTTCGAACTGATCCATAAGAACAAGTGGATCAGCAATGAAGCTGAAAAGTCTGTAATGAGATGTTCATTGGACCACTGTCAAGAGTTCCATTTTGACAAAAGTAATATATAGATAAGAGGAGTACAATAAAGATTTGAATCAAACTGAAAGAGAAAAAAAACTCTTCTCCGATTGAATTCGGGTCTCGATGAATCTCAAATGCCATCTAGAGCTCAAAAAACGAGCATCCGTCGATCAGAGGGCTCTGAAAGAGTGGATTATAGATGGCAAATCACCGATCGTCTGCTCTTCAATTCTCAATATCGTTTTCTTTCGTCTGAGCAATAATACGTTTCAAAGAAACCCTAACCTTCATCGCTTTGCGATTTTATTATATTAAACGTGAGCATGTAGTTTTTCGTGGGACACGAAAGCTTAAATGAACAAGCGTTATTTTGTTCCACTTTATAAAGCCATCGAAACATCACAAATATTCATTTTTCATAAAACATGCATTTATTATATATCACAAATGGCTAGACAGAATTATGGGGAAAAAAAAACATATAATCTTGATTTATTTTGTTATTCGAGAAGGCGATTGCTTTTCATGGAAATGTTTTTAATACAAATTTCACTTCCTTTACATTGATATTAAAGGGGAAAAATCTTGATAATTTTAGGCGAGACAGTGTTTTTATGTTGGTTTTGACATTTCTTCTGTAAAGATCGGGCAGGAGGGATTTTACGAGTTGGCGTTTTTTTCGATAGGCTCGTGAAGGTGCCATATTTGGGTGCTGATTATTTTTGACACTTTTATTGGTACTTTTATTGAACATGACTTGACATAGTAATTCGTAACAGTGATAAACTTTTGCACCGATGATGAAAACTGTGCAAATGTTTGGAGTTACAAAACAAAAAATATGAAGAGAATTGGAGGATAAAACTTTTGACAAATCTGCATGCGTGTAAGCGTTTTGCAAAAGCTTAGCTTTGTTGCAATTTAATTAACGCGATGTTATGTACGCAGCATATGTTACGAGAAGAATAGCATCATCGATAATAACCATATGTGACGGTTTCGTCGAACTCTGCACGTAGATCGTTTCGTGTTACGTAACTAAATGTGGGAAAATGCTTGTCAGATTAAAACAGTTGGTGAGCGACTGGCGACGTGAAAAAACTGGAAAACGGCAGGGTCGGCTGTCAGTAGGTAATTGGAAAAAAACAAATTCACGCAAAGGCGAACTCTATATTCACAAACTCCATGTGCGTGCTCGTTGAAGGGTTTCTCGACACGTTCAGTGCCGAACCAGTTTTATAATACGTAATTTCATCCCCAGGTCGCGTGGAACGTCACAAAAGTATATGTACGGTTCAAGTTTGTGTCAAGCATTCGGCCTCAGGGACCATTACAGCATCCATCGCAAGAGATATTCACTGCCAAGAAACGTGTTGAACGTATTTTAAGGACGTTAAATTTTAACCCTGTTTTTCTTTTTTGTAACTGATGCTCTGTCGAATCTAGAGGAAGTTTTGTCGTTACATAAAAATAGGGAGATTTAAATAAAATCCCACAAGCAATTCGAGTTATTTAAAGTATCTTGACAACATGATTTCAATAAATGAATTTCGTATCGTAGTAGCAAAGACAATCGGAAGACAAGGTGATAATTGGTCCTCGAAGTATTGAATAAAGTCGAGTGTGTCGAGTTTTAAAGGGTTTAAGGTGAGATATCAGTCGCTATCGCGCCACTGTGAGTGCGAGAGGGATACTGCAATTTTCCAAATTGAATATTTTTGACAAGGTTTGAACAATTACAAAAAAAGCCCTGTCAGCGTATTTTTGCCATCGTCCCGCGCCTGCTGACAGAGCTCTTTCGTGATTGGTCAAACGTCATCGAGAAATTTTGATTTAAAAAACTCGACGTAACGCCCCGTGACTGATCCATTACCTTGATAGGCAAAATGGAGAAGAAAAATTCAACATACTGTCAAAAATTTTCATTTCGTAACGAAAAAAGAACGTAAATGCGCTCTCACAAAAATTAGAAAAAAAAAAAAAACAACCATCGGGATTATATCAAACCAAATGAACTTTCCTTACTCCAGAGAGCACGACCTTCGGCGAATACCAATCCCCACACGAGATCCTTAATACCTCATCACTTGTTGTTTACTCAAAAATTGAATCTCTATAAACATGAGAAGATATCTGCAGGTGTTTTTATTCGCCATGGGACAGAATCATAAATCGCGATAATCTGAGTGAATCAAAATAAACTGGAAGACTTCCACATGACTTGATGCGATGCAATTTGCAGCGACTTCCAGTCCAGTTTATCTTATTCCTGGCGATTCAATTCTGCAGGGATGTTGGATAAATTTACAAAATGATATAGGAAAAAGGTAACGTCGGAAAGGTAGAGAGTGGAAAAATATTGAAGACCGAGGGTGCTGAAATGAACTATCTGGTGGGTGCAATATTATTTCGACAGAGGATATCCATAAAAATTATACTCGCAGTCCACGTAATAAGTAGATGCCAATTTTTCGAGAAGAAAGGTCCTGATGATCTATTTTGATCTTCAAATATATTTATACATCTATTTTTTTTCATTCTGTCAAATTCGAAGTATTTTCTCGTGTATCTTGTGTTTGTTTGAAGGCAAACGACAGAGATAATTCAGCTGGTGGATATACACACGAAAATTCTAAAATAAAAAGTTCTATCGGGGCTTCTAAGATCGTTCATTTTTCGTCCACTGTTGCCCCTTGCACATCATGCACCATTAAATTTAATATGTGATATCATGGGAGGTGATGAGAAAAAAAACCAACTCAAAACAGATATTCTCATGTGTGTCTTCATACATATATAGGAATATATTTATATACGTGGAAGCGAGTGTGCATGTGAGTAAATATCTTGGTATCTATGTCGAGGTGGTTCTTTTTGTCATCACCGAATCCTTTTTCCTGGTTGAAGAGGAAAGGGTAAACGAACCTGAACCTATTTCCATAAAGTATCGCTGTTATGTGGAAAAGTGCGATAGCTTTCCTACCAGAATTTCTCATCATGTTTCTACCGACCAAGATTTTTGCCTCCTCGTTTATTTTTTTTGGTAGAGCAAACATAAATATGAGGCATTCCATGCCGAATCAGCCACTCTTTAAAGTCTTTATTTTTTATTGTATAATTATACTTTGTATAAAAATTTCTTTAAAAAAAAAAATTCTTGAAATAATATTTGAATAACTATTCGCGTATTTTTAATTTTGATTAAATTTTTTTTAATGTTATTCTCATTCATTCCATTCGCTTGTTTCTCAGGAATTTATAGAAATTTGAAAGGAAGAGTTCGGAAATTTGAGCGAGAATGATGTAAAAGTAAATTCTTAAATTGAAGAGATTCGTGAAGCATTCATCCACTGGTGGGTCCTATTCGATTGAAAAAAAGGGAAAAGCATGCACGATATCGTGAAATCTTTTTTTTTCTCCCTTCTTAAAAAGCTGCACTTATGGCCTTGTAAAGTCTCGAGATTGGGGAAAGTTTGTCGTTTGCATCGATCAATTCAATTTTTCCTTTCTCATTGACAACTAACTTTTCCTCCACATTTCTTTTAATATTTCGAGAATGTATATGTCTTTACAAATTTTCGTAGGATTTTCGTTCTTCTTTTCATTCATAATATTCAGTTTGACAAATAATTCATTACATCGTCGAGGGACTTGCGGGCAAGACACTGAGTTCGAAAAAATGCAACAGGCTCGTGAAGCAGGCTCAAGCTACAAGTGTGACCGTGCGTCACACGACTCTAACGAGTCATCGGATATTTCATGTCAATGTTCACGAGTCGCGAGGCGAGAAAAATACAGCTTTAGCGATACATGTACCGGGGCATCTAAACGAGAAATGATGATAATTAAATAACACTATTGCAGCAAATGTAGAACAATATTTCAATATATGAGCAAATTAAAATAAACAAACGATATGTCAATTTACTTCACCCTTCGAGCTCGTCAAGCGAAAATAAATGTGAATAATATAAACTTCTCATAATTGATAATGCACGTACTTAAAATCTATGGATGAATGAAAGCAGTCGCTTTTTCCACTCGATCTAGTATAAACAATTTTAGCCTGGGGCTTTATGTAGATTCCTGTACGAAACGCGATATTTAATTGGCGTTAAAACAAGGGGCAATTTTAATTTTTTTTCGTTTGCAGATCATACACGACTCCCACACGACAAATTATTCTCGTTATTGGATCAGTCCAGAAAGGGAAGAATTAAACAAAACAATCCTGACTACAAATTCGTACATACTTCAGTAAAATTAATTTGTACTTATAGAATTCAAAGTGTAATTAATTCACGTTGAATACTTTTATAGTTTGGAAATTTATAAATAACTAATTTGTCCAACACAAAGTTTTCGCCATTCAATAAATCGCACTTTGTCTCCTGTTTTCAATTTTTTCTCCTTGTCTCGAACAACCGATGGAATTGTTCACTATCTTAAAGTGTATTTCTTTTGAATGACATCATTGCAACTTCGTGAACGATCATAAGACTCAAATACAGAAGGCGATTTGCCACTATCTTTGTTGGGACGAACTTTGCGTCGATCGTAAAATGTTATTCATCGAAATCACGATGGCATTCTTGAACTTTTATGTCGACAAATGTTTCGATGCGGGGTGGAAAGGAAAGAGGACTCTATCCGCTTGAAAACGTTTCAAACGATTCAAGAAATCAGCGTTTCAAGGATTTTGTACGAATTCTACTTGACGCGTATCTGCATTTATAGGGTAAGCAACATAATTCATGCAGAGAACATTACTCTGTGTGATGCACCAGTCACTTAGGGTTATCAGCGACAGAGATTCCATGTGACGATTTCTTTTCTTATTTTTTCACGGTTTGGAATCACTTAATACGATTTTTTTACCGTTACTTCGATGCCGCACTATTTGTACAAATGTTTGTACTGTAAAGTAGTATCAAAGTGGAATTTTTTAATGCGTTTCCTTTTCAAAAATTCTTGTCACCCATGTAAAAGATTTTTAATATTAAATCTCAGACTAATATGTGGCTAAAAAATGTTTTTTTTTTTTTCTATTCAATCCATCGACTACATTCTAAATTCCGTTTTCTGACAAACGATATTCTCCATTGTTCGTGTGATTATGAAAGAATAAGAAATTTCCCTCGTTTCATTTGAAAAAGTTTCTTTCAAAAAATTGTTACTCCTTTCAGGACTGGACTTTGACAAACTGCATGTGCGAGAATTCAGGAATGATGCTTTCGACTTTTATTGAAGCTATGTCGAGTATGTGGCCTCAAAAAGACTTTTGTATTGTTAGAATAACTCTATTTTCCGCTGGAACTCCTCAACAATAATGCACAAGGGTCGAACGCAAGGGAATTTAATGCATTCCGTAATCGTGATTTTATGTTGACTTTCCCGAAAGGAACAACATAAAATAGAACATTTATCTTTGATGTTACGACGCAGGGGGTTGCAGAGAGGTTGCAAGCGTCTTGAAGAGAACTTCATCTTCAAAGTATTTCTTATCCCAACTTCGAAGGATGTCTACAGTTTTTCCCCTCCGAGGCGGCACGTGTCCTATTTCGATTCTATGCTTTTTTCGTTCCCTTGAAACCTAGCGCCGATGAAATACAAAATTGTCTTCCTTTCATAAAAAAAAAAGAAAAAAAAAACTGAAAAAAGAAGTCGAATGCTATCATCTTTCTATGCAAATATATTGCTTGCAGGCTATTTGTATTTTGCAAACGTGGATGATACTAGAACACGCAGATGTTCTAGAGACATGCACCACCTCCTCTCAATATCTTCCAGTTGTATTCAAGGATAACAAAAATGCGCGATATGTTACCCAAACATAATTTACCTCCCCTATGAGTCTTTCAACGTCGTCTGATGAACTAATATTTGTGTTATTGGAATTCTCCATATTGGATTATTAGTTTGGAACATCTGGGTGATTGAAACCGTATTTCTATTATGCGGCAATCAAGTGAAAAGTTTGAGTGGAGAGCAACTTATTAATTGGTAAAACTGATAAAGTTAATAATTATCGCAAATAATGATTGAGGACATTCTTCAAAAGATGATTCCTCTCGTCCTTCAAGAGTTGAAATGAAAGTTAACTTACGTCAAGTTCGTTGATAAATCTTTCTTTATCCCCTGCAGGAAGGGCGGCTGAGAAGCTCACCAGAGCTACGAGTAATGCGACGACGAAAAGTGCTGTCCTCAATGTCATCATTTTGCTGCTAAAATCATAACCAAAATATCGAAATCAAGAATATGGTTTTGTTTAATTTTATTTAGGAGGAAATGTATATAAATCGGTCGGGAAATTAATCAAAAATAATCATTTAGAACTTCAAAAAGTTTGTGGAAAATTGTTAAAACATAAGTACCTGCGAGATTGAACAAAATAGTTGGGAAACTACTCAAACACAAGTGATGAGAACAAAATAATTGCAGTTTGCTCGAGCCAATGTGGAGAAGCTCAACAAAAAAAGTCGCCATTCTCGCAAAATGTTTTTTCAATTTTTTTTATTCGGAACTATTTTGATTTCATTGCTCCAATGATTTCAATATTTATCTAACAATCGTTTTTTTTTTTTAAAGGAGAGCTACGCGAAATGTGTCAATTCAATTTCGTTGTCGGTACAGAAAATCATTGAGATAACTGAAGAGCCGTGTTAAATTTCCGTGGTTACCACATCGATCAATTTGATGTGAATGGAGAGTTGTAGGATGTGATTTTCTCGATGGTTCGACGTGGTAATCCAGAAATTCAAAATTTCCGACAGCTTCTGCTGTTTCCTCGAGTAATTACCATGGAACTCAACGAGATTCAACGAGAGTCGGAGACGATTTATTAAGTGTATTAATAATTGGAAAATAACCGATCGGAAGTGAAACTTTTGGTTGAGAGCAGAATGAAATCGCTTAAAAGATGGAGCAACAAGGTTTTATCATTATTCTATTTTTTTTCTCCTAATTCAATGTAATTAAAATATATCAGCTTAAAACAATGTGTAATCCAGCTGATCAACAATTACGAATGTCGTGTCATGTAAAACATTGATTATTCCAATTAACGAGTATCATAAGTACAGTTGCGTTGTTATACCGCAGTAATTAACGTAAACAATTGCAAAACTCTATATTGTTACGACTCGGGGGATGAAATCATCCTTGACGTCACTTAACTGTCATTCTGAACGATTCGCGCGAGTACTTCAGTATCGAACTTTCAAGCCAATATCTGTGCTATTGAATATTAATTGCTGATCGGTCATACGTAGGACTGAAAATTCAAGATATTGGGATCGATTTCTGTAGTGAAATTTTGGTATCTCATTAAATTTTCAATATCATTTTCGAACAATACCAGCTTTTCCTAGAGCCTTTCACAAGTCTCAGAATATTTGAATATTTCTTCAATGATTTATGGAAAATACATTCATTTAAATTTCCCATTAATATTGTATATGACTTCTCACATTGGAAGTGATGACAATGAGAATGTTTTTAAATGTTTGCTTAAATCTCTGTCCTATCGGAGAACGTTTGAAATTGTATAAAAATCGCTCCTAACTGATTCGTTTTTCTTTTCCACTGCTAACGAAAGCACTAATGGTTTTTTTCGTCTTTAAATATGCTTCGCATTGTGCTCACACCTCAATTCGTTTACGAAAAAAGAATCCTTTAGTGTGAGGATAATGTTTTTTGAGGCCTTCATCATATTCTTTCAAAGATCTCCCTGCACACAAAAGCTTTTTTTTTATCGCACAATATTTATGTATTCTATACATACATAAAAATATATATAAATACTGAATGTGCCTTATCTACTTGTGGAGGGAAGCGAACGCCGGAAATTTCATTAAACCTCGCCCCCGTGTGAAAATCTCCACCAGATCGTTAAGTCATCCATTATTAAATGCGTACGATTTAACGTTATTGCCGTTAATTAATCGACGTTGCCTGTTCGGAAATGAGTCTCAGTATGAGGCTACTGCGACCGGTAGATCGGGAGGATCTTGCATAATGTGAATGATTATACATTGACTTCAATTTCGTCATAACTGCTGTATCATGAATTGAGGTTTGGTTGAAAATCGATTAAAATGTATTTGTAATAAAAAAAGGTTTTTTTTTCATTGACGCCTCCTTCGCACTCTTTTGATCGAAGAATAACAATCTCAACCGAGTTCTTTGTTCACCTTCATTAATACCCAATGGCCTAAGAAAACAAAAAATGAATGACAACTAATAGAAAGTGGGAAGAACATTTATTTGAAATAAATTTAATAAAATTTGGATACGAAGTGAAGACGTTAAAGTAAATCATTAATAAAACATGAGCTATTGAAGCTGAGCTGAGGAATTAATCGAAATTTCACAAATACACTGTCTGCACTGTACAGATGGTTTTTTTTTTTTTTTTTTTATGAATCCAGATTGTTAGATAACAAAAGCTGTGTACTAAGATCGAGACATAAAGGTAGGATATTGCAAGTCGTTTGGCTCGATATATTACAGCCCTTAATAGACCCATATCTTTTTTTACGAGATGAAAGACCGGTCACGCACTATCATTCTCCTTATAACGTCATTTTATAATACCTTCATATTTTTTTTTTTTACACACAAGTATAGAAAGCCGTGATCAACGATTCTCATGTCCATCATGTTGTCTTTGGCTTTGCTTTTCATACAACGGATAAAAAGACTAGCCTCCTCCAGATTGTACTGAATGAGAACTACAGCCTCCCTAAAGCCCTGCATTTATATAATGCCTTGGCATCAGTACATAGAAAATTCTAACACTGGTTATAAAGTCGTTTGACATACGTTAAGCTCCTCGTAAAGTCGATAGTCTGTATACATACACGTAATTATCCCGAGGTTTACCCACCTTCAAACGACATACGGTAAGGCTCGTTTTTGTCCAAGAACAAGGCTTTTTTCTCTTAATCGTCAAGATAATTTGAAATATATTCGAAAACATCTATGTTTTCGTAAAAATACAGAGCAAAAATAGCAAAAAATTCTCTTGCATCGAATCGTAATTTATAATTTTTCTTCCACGACGAAATTGATTATTTTTGAAAAAAAAACTTTAAATTTAGTAATAATCCATGAGCTTTCGAAGCTGTTCGGTTTTCTTGAACCAAAATATATTATTTTGTAGTATTGAGAAACTTGGCTTCGTGGATATTGTTGATGACAATTAGTTTGGACTGTAAACGAACATTCATCGCAGATTGTCTGACTACAGACGGATTATTCTACTAGTAATCCCTTGTAGCTTACGAAGTAGTACTAATGACATTTATACGGTAGGGTTATGCAAGAAAATTGATATAATTTTTGTTTCAATAACGTTTTTATCAGTATGATAATATTTTGTAAGTGTAGCCGGCTGTATTTTTTTTTTTTTTTCAACTTATTTCATTTGTTCACAATTTTGTTTTTTTTCTTTCATTTAATTTGTTTTTCTGTACGCGAAACATAAATCAAGTCCAGGACAGATGTTATCAATGAAATTATTAGAGCAAAGAGTTTGATTAATTAGTCAGATTGAGTTGGGAATAATTCAGTGCAAGAATGAGTTTGAAGCATCCGGTGATTTAAAATGAACTGAAATGCTAAATAACGTTCATAAAGGATTTTGCCATCAGTAAATGATAAAATGATAGTGAATAAAAAAAATGCATCGAGTTTTTTAATGGAATTTATTTCTAAATATTATACTGACAGCTTTATACGAAATTGGGGTACTTTTGCCCTTATATGAGATGTAATGAAAGTCGAATCTTAGGGAACTCCTGGAGCTTTACTGGAACTGCTAAAAGCCCTTAGGGTTGAAACGATTAAGTGATAAGTAATAACGAACGGGCGATACGGAGCTTTCAGGTGAATTATCGTGTACCTCAGGCGGTCGAGAGAAAAGAAAAATCAAATTGAATGATGGCTCACAGTATAGAAACGCGAATGGGGTTCAAACGACCTTTATGTACCGAGATGAAAAATTCTATGGAGAGCTTTTCAAAAAACAGAAACTTTCTTAAGCTCGACAGTTAATCGACCAGAAACGTTCAAGCTTCGTGAGCTGTTTTTAGCCAATCATGCATTTTTATCCCTTTTCATTTACTTTTGAAATTATATTACCACTACCTGATCAATGTTTATACTCAGAATAGAGAGACTTTAATCCAGGGTTTCTAAGTAGGAAAAAACAAACGTAAAATATTCAAAAAACGACTTTCACAGTATTTCGTTTAAAAAAATAATGATGATCACGATCTTGAGGAGTGTTTCGATTATATAAGTTGTCTTTGAATCTGTTTCATTAGAAAAGTGCTTAATGGATAAATAAGAAAAATTCTATTTTCAACACTAATATATTTTGTGGATCCATTTTTATTTTATTTACTCTGTTACCCAAAATTTATCGATGAGTTAACTCAAGTCAAATTTTATTACAATCAGAATTGATATTTTTAAAAATGATTTGACCCTCGAAAAACAGAAAAACCAAATTTATAATAGAAACACAGAATTACAACCTGGAATAAAGTTTTGTGTGTCGAAATGAATTTATTAAGTTTGTACTTTAAGCACTCAGCAATCCTTAAAAAATGATTTCGCAATGATATTGTATTTCATAAAAATTGTAAGATCTCAATCATGTGATAATATAACGATCAATTATTTAATGTTAACAAACCGATGAAATCGAGTATAATAAACCGATAAAACGAGAAAAAAAATTCACACACAAATATATATTTTGTTGTTGAAATTAAGTTTAAAAATACCTGGTTATAGGATTTGCTGGCTCGTAGGTAGAGGGTTGTGTAGTTTGTAAAAGTTGTGTCTTAAACGGTTGCAGCGACTCGTGTCAGACGTGACGAATTGAAAATAATTCTCTTATCAGCGATAGTCGTTCGGTTGTTCTGGTTGTTGTTGGTAGTGTTGGTAGATGCCTGAACGGTGTCTCGACGCAACTATGACTGAGTTTTGAAGCACGCGACCACTTTATATCCTGGCGTACGAGGGTGTCGTGGGACGATCCTGTCGAGGCTGATGGTGGTGGTAGTCTACCGTGAACGAAAAACCTATCCAGCTTCCTCAACGTGCGCACGCGATCGCCTCATCCCTCTCCCATGAAAAAGCAGCTTCACTAGCATCTTCATCCTGCTCCTACCGCTGTTCTATCGAAGCAACAGGATACCACTTGTCTATCAATGAAAAAAGTTGCTTATCTTCAGCACTTAACCCGACAAATTATGCATCAACGTATTTCAGCTGTTGCTAATTTTTACTATTAAACAAAATTCAAATTTCCGTTCATTTACAATCGATTGTGACACTAATTTAATGAAAAAATCAACAATTGTCTAGATGCATACGTCTTTGCTCGGTTTTTAGTTTGTGGTACAACGAAATTGTCTTATTTCGTAGAAAACTTGTTATCTTATTCAGCCATTACATAAATATGATATTAACACGATGGAAAATAAATGACGTATCGATTGAACACTCGATAGACACACTAGCCCAGCAAATTGATTTTTACGTCACGTTTTGTACGTTTTAATTCTCAATTACATTTCATTATAACGCATCAGTCACGTGTTGCACTGTCCTTGAGGAAAAGAAGCATGAATTACATGAAATTAGTATATTTTATCCCACGATATTAACCGCAAGTGTGTCAACAAATGTTAATGATATTTGGTTTACTTCGAAAATTAAACTTTACCAATCTAGAACTCCGATACTGGTAATTCGAAAGCTATGTTCCGAAATGAAGGTACAAGCGTATCTCATTCTGTGCCTTGATTTCTGACCTATCGCCGCGTCACCTACTTCATCAAGGAGCTTGTTTCCTCGCACAAATCTTGACAAACTATTTTTTCAAATAGAATTAAGTTTCTTCACTTTTTAATAATATTTTTTCTTTCCGCGCCCTGCTCTAAAAAGCACTAATTCTTTCGTTTATGGACATCCAACGTTTCTGTCTCATTTTAGCCTTGATTACGGCTGTGACAACGTTGAATCGTACCGAAAAGCTTAATTTTTCAAGACTCACAATTATTAGGATCTTGAGAGAAAAAACTTGAAGATTTTGGCAGCAGCATTGGTCTCGCTTTGACTTTTATTTTTTTTTTAATATAAATCCGTAAATGGATTACAGCAGTTGGAACTCCTGTGAATGCATCGTCAACCATTGATCGAAAAGCTTTGGAAAGGGTGCGACGGCTTACAAAAGAGCTATCGTCGTTAAATAATGAATACAACGAAAACTCGTTACAAACAATTTTCAAACTTGCTCCATCACCCTGCCAACATGCACATCAAAGACCTTCAACACGTGTGAAATATATGAAAAAAAATTCTAAAGTATTCAGCAAGAAATGAAAATTTGATTAAAAATGCTGACAATTAAAAAAATATTTCATTTAATGTGTATAAATTGCTATATAATTAACAAACAATCTCTTATCAATAATAAAGATTCGAAAGACGTGACGACTTTATTATCAGCAAGACACAGCCTTCGAGATTGCGAACTTCGATGAAAGAACGACCAATTAACAACTTTTTTTTGGCTTTCAAAGTATAATTAAGATTTTTTTAATAAGCCAAAAGATTGCGTACCGAGGAGTGAGCGACGCGAGCATTCACCAAATTACTTCCATAACAATTCACCCTTTTTTCTTACCGTCGTGCTCACTCAAGATCCAAACGTTTCGCTTACTTAATGACAGCGGTTAAAAAAAATAGCTGACATTCTTAGAAACCAAAAAGCACCCGAGAGACTGAGAAACAGAAAAAAAGATAATGCCTGCAAATCTCGTGAACGTCCTTTACCCCTGGAGAGTAAAAACCTCTGCGACATTTCACGCTTAATCCGAGACTCATCAAAATGTGTCGCCAAACACTTCATTATAAATGAATATTTAGATTTTACGGTCTATCACCTGCTTTTTGGATTTTATGATCTTGTCGTTGTACCCCTTGAAAATATCTTTTCTCTGATATTCATCTCCATCATTTATCTTTCACAATCGAACCGGAAAATCCTACTGGAAATCAATTCTTTGTTCAATCCATTCATCCCGAACAATAAAATATAATGCAAGAGTATATTCCGATTATGGCACGTAAAATTTATTAAGATTTTTCTAAACATACAAAATCTTTTGTACGAAACACTTTGAACAAAATCTCTGTTCATTTTAATATCGAGAACGACTTCTAAAAACAATGAACCCGTTTTAAAATCCATTGCGTGGTGGATAAAAGTTTTTAAATCGTATCGAAACTTCCATTTTTCCATTTGATTAAAAATCGTATAAACTGTTACTCGAAAGGAGCAGCGAATCGATACGTATCATGTGAAAAGTGCTGATTTTCTCGAGTGCATTTAAGCGGATACATACATGCACCGACCGCTAGAATGCATATACGAAAATAAATAATAGAATTCAACTGCACGTAGACCCCGCGGGAATATAAAACTACGCTTCCCATTCACCGAGACAAATTGTCCGTCTCTTGCAGAAGAATTCTTGCTGTGATTTTTCATCAGATAAAAAACGCAGGTTAAATAAAATGTTCGACCAAAGAATTTTCGAACAAAATTCCTGCGGTACGAATTGCTTAGGAATAGACCGAATATTGCTCATGATATATGTTGATTTATTGATCCATCACTCGATCGCATTGTTATTTATGACCTACGAAAAAACATGTGCCGTCAAAACCACGAAATTTCAAAGTCTCGCGGCCTACTCATATTCAAAGGTTGACTCTTCGGTTAATTTTGGAAATAAGTTCCAAATAACTTGCAGAATAATTTAAGGAGGTTCGATCGTTTCTCATGCGTTCGATAAATTCCAAATTGAATTTTTTGAAAATCGTACGAATCTGCTTAACAATCATATTCACCTGTGGGTAAAATTTAAGGAAGTTTGACCGTTTAGCAATCGAGTTACCAGTTGTAAAATATCGTCTTTTTTCGTAACTTTCCATAAGACTTTATGTTAAAGTTGCGATTTTAAACACCGAATATCTCGATTGCCAGACGGCGAAACCTTCTCAAATTTTTTACACATTGTAATACGACGCTCAAGAAGATTCACGGGAAATTTCAAAAAATTATCTTGGAAAAATTTTATTTGATCATTTGCCGTTACTTTGTAGATACTATTATGATTATGGCGATCGATCCTCGTTCATAATGAGTCGGTTGTTTCATCTCATAGAGTGTAAAATCACGTAAACTTTCGGATAAAATGTTAAATGTGCATTTTAGAGTTTAAGAAACAACGATCTTTGTCGTACATAAAAAAATGCAGAGTTTCTACTTTAGATCGCTGTGTCTCTGAAACTAACAAATCAAAAGGCTTGATTTTTGAATATAAATTATGCCATACGATCCTATGAAATTTGGAAAAAAACAAATCCTGTTTTTCGAAACAGGAATTAAATCCAAAATTTATTCAATTTTTGACGTATATTCAGTGTATATTTGAAAAATTCAACAATGTTATAATATTGCATCGTTTTATCAATATTATTGATGACAAATAAATAATGGCATTGTGTTGAATGAAGAAAATTCAATACTTATTGCTTTTCGAATGAGGCTCTTCGATCTTTGTCATCCGTTACAAGAGTAGAGCAACGGAAACCACGTTCTTTGGGCGATGCGACGATCCCCAGACAATGACGTGTACTCGTTGCATTGAAAGACAAATGGAGTGGTTGGGTGGGTAAAACATTGGAGGTAAGTTGTAACAGTCGTAGATTGTTGTTGTGTTATGCAACGTAAGGTAAAGTGAAAGAAGACACGGAATAAAAGCTGGAAACTTAAAGCTGAATTACTTTTACACAACTGTTGAAAGTGACCGAAGTGATGAAACCTGAATGTGTGACGGTAAAGTTATTTCTAGTAAATCAAACAATTGATAGAAGTGGATTTTACCACGAAATCTAACTAGAGATACAAAAAAAAGAACAATTTAATTTAAAAAATCTTTGCGTTTCTTCCTCGACCTTCTCGATCACAATTACGAAAAAAGGTTCTATTAAAAATACATTAATAAATAAACCACATACTTATTCAAGAAAGATCGGAATTTCATTGAATTTCATTGAATGAATGAACTGGACTTTATTTTACGATTTTCGGTTTTTATTTACTTCAGCGGCTTTTCTGCAAAATTATGAAGAAAGAAATCTCTTTAGCCACCGCTTTATTTTGTCATGAGCAATGATTTGATGCAGGGGGAAGATAATTTGTATGGCGATTGATAGGGTGGCGACCACATACACACAGAATCGAGAATCCCCAAACTCACCCAAATAAATGAACCAATATGGTGTCAAAACTCATACATATATTTTTTTATAGCGTTGAAAGTCTTCCCCTGCGATAAAATTACGTAGTTTACTCTTTTTTAATGATGAAGAATGATGAAAAAAAATTGGAGCACTTTGGAGCTGTATTATTTCAGGGGAAATCCGCTCAAGTAAATAATTAGCTGATTTTTTTTACTCCGGAGGACTAATTGTCGTTCAGAAATAATAGCCAATAGATGAGCTTTTATAATATCATTCAAATACATGATGAATAAGACTATTTCTAATTAAAACAACAACTGGATAATGCCAACTTTTACGAACGAGCTGCTATTTCCAAATTACAAAATTCAAGATTTCTGTTAGAAAAAGTTCGCTCCTGAGTGTTTGCTGATGCTAAATTTCTATTTCCATCAAACTTTTTATTGCAATAGATAATAATGCAGTGTTTCACGTGTTCTGAACACAAGAAAATTTTGCTGGCCTCTGTTGTAACCAGGAAACATGCCATTAAAAAGCTCTGGTTCAACCTCAAACAACTAAGCACCATTCCAATTAACAGATGTGTAGGCACACGTTGAATCATAGAGATAAAGGAGCTAGAATTTCACTAAACGTATGAGAATTAGATCCCTGCGTAGAATTCGTATCAATCCTCTAACATTTTGATGTCTAGTTTCTGCGGAGAATATTATTAACTATTTTCATTCCCTCCAACCAATCATGGTTCAACTAATAATTAATCATTGCCAATTTTTATCAACATTTTACAATAGATTATGCTAATTTATTTGAATATGAATAACCAAAAAAAAAAATTTTCCTGTGTATATAATTTTCTAAAAATGCAGAAAAACCGCTTTAGATTGTACAGTAATGTTTGGATTTCAATCTGATGATCGAATAAAAAGTGAATTTTTGGTTCTTTCTAATCTAGAGACTCGGTAGCGGCTCGGCGCCAAGTATTTAAAAGAAAAGTACTCAAATATGACGTTTTTATGGCGTCACCAAAATTTCAAATGGTTCTCACGCGCAAATGAGTTGAGCGAAAACTCTTAAGTTAGATTGTCATTTTTGACGATTTTTTATCTTTCGATTGGTCCATGTACGAAATAAATCCATCCAACCAATCCCGAGAAATCTAATTTTACATTTTTACACGATCGGTTGTTTCAAAAACTTATTTTCCTTGGAATCAGAAATACGCGAGTCCAGCTTGTTTACGTTTGAACATACGTCTTCGCGCGATTTACTACATTTTCCCCGTCTATTTTTCCCACGTGAAAGTTTATATATTTGATACGAGAATATACAAGACCGCGCCAGTGATCGGGGCCGGCTTTGTTTTCGATTATTAGCATCGATGAACTACAATGCTATAACCCTCGATTACTCAAATCGGGGAATTCGATGAAAACAAACATGTGACTACAGCGTAGAGCCTACTGTGCAGGCTTGCGGTGATAACAAGAGGTAGAAGAAAGGGCTTGCAGGTGAGCGGGGGAAGCGCGATGTGGGGAAAACGAATTCGATTGTATTTCCCCCCACTCCCGGGCCCGCGCGCTCGCTGCGATCCGCGTGTTTTCGCTGTCCCCACCCAAGGCTGCCCCGCAGTTGCTGCCAGGCCCTCACTCGAAACGAGGCGAAAACACGCGGATCATCGCAGCGAGTGCAAGGCTCGCCGCCGAAAAACCAATACACCACGCATAATCGATTATGGATAATAAAGGTGAGGATTTCAATAATTAATTAAAAATCATTAATAATATTTATGATGATTAATAATATTGATATTATCAATGCAGCGAGCGCGCGGCCCGCCAATCCACCAATACCACGCACAATCAATTATGAACAATGAAGGTGAGGAAATTAATAATCAATTAAAAATTATTAATAATAATATTTATGTTAATTAATAATATCAATAATATTAATGCATCGAGCGCGCGGCTCGCCGGACCCCCATTACCACGGATCATAAATATGGTCAAAATAATAAGAATGGTCATAATAACTAATAATATTACATTGTTTCTTATTAATATAAATGATAATATCAATGCGAAGGACGCAACAAAACAAACCACAAATAGAAATAATATTTATTGCATAAAGGCGTCGGGCATAAAGCCGAGTCAAGCACAGCGAATACAGCGTAAGCGCAGGGCCCGCCGAAACCACGAATAAATAATAAATAATGAAGGTATGAGAAATGTAAGAATACTAATAATAAGGTATAATAATTAATTAATAATAATTAATTGGTAATAATTTAGAATATTATGTTATCTCTTATTATATTAATACAGTTAAATGTCTAAATAACTCGATGACAAAATAACGTGCTTTAAAGTAACGGCGACTAAATAATATTTGTATTTTAAAAAAATATAGTTCAGTGGATACACACAAACAAAACCCTTATGGAAAACTCTTTGGAAAAATAACTACAACGAAAAGAAAAACATACCGAATATACACTGAGAACCTAATTGAGTTGAAAAAGCTCGATTAATATGTCAAGTACGATCAACTAAAAGTTTTTGGATCAAAACAAAATTTGTCTCATTTCAAAAGTGTATTTTGTTAACTGTAGCTGGAAAATTGAAATTTTTAATAGTTCAACGACAGATTTTGCTGAGAGTCTCCAGAGACTGTTTAAATGACGAAAAACGTTTTTAGTGGCCCAAAATATTTACTTGATCATATTCAACAAAATAATCAACCTTTTCCAACGAAATTGGGTCCTCAATGTATGCATATTAAATATTTCTATTTATTTCGTCGTGTGTTACTTTGAACTCGTGTTTTTATATCGAATGTTGACACGAAAGTTTCGATATTGTACTTTTGCAATGAATACAAAACGTCTCGGATTCGAAACGTAAATGAGAAAATTCCACTTGGTAATATACCGACGAAAAATAACTGCATCACTTTTATTTTCATTTTTTTTTTTCGACTTGTTAACTATTGGTGTGAAAAAAGTTATCCAGTTGCGAAAAACTTTCACACCTCTAGCCGATATCAAAGAGCACGCGAGGAGCTGTAACTTCGTTGACTGTTGGTAAGACTTTTCTCGATAGTATCGAACCACAGTATATACTGCTGCGGGGAAAACTGCCCTGTATTGATCGTGTTTACCATAGAAGCAATTTCGGCATTATTTTATTATGTGTCTATCAAAAACCCCATACAAGAGTCCTGGTTTCCAAACTTTCGCTCTGTTCCATAATTTATGGGAGGATGTTGAAATTTTCATGGACTACAAAGTTTTCCCAACGCGGTGAGTAACTCGATAACTTAAGATATTTACGATACCGTACTCTCTTTTGAAAACGGTGTAGAAAAGTGATTACGTGGAATCAAAACCAATGATTATTAGTTTTGATAGTTATTTTTAACCATCAAAAAAAAAAAATTAAAAAAAATTGGACTCTGATGAACACCCAGTTCAGTAATTGCGAAATGCGAATTTTAATTTGAACAGTTTAGAAGCTATTTTCCTCAAATTTAACCACATCATTCGTCAGGACATTCCTTAGCTTTCGTCTGCAATTGCAATTTTGTATTATTTTAGGACGAAAAACGTTTGAGAAAATCAAAAATAAGATATTTAATTTTGAAATGGCCGCCGTTTTGTTAATTTTCATCGAAAAAGAAAATTGTCTTCAGCTCTGTACCGTTTTTTATACTGACTACTAATCTTTTTGGATTTTTTAATTCCGTCAATTTTGTAGAATCATCCATCGTCAGTCGAAATTTTTTTATTCCGCGTGTCCATTACACTAATCAAATTACAATTGAAATAAAAAGAATGAGGAAGATCAAAAAATAAAAATAACTCAGTACTGAGCAGACCAAAGAATTGGAAATATTGTTGAAAACAGGTATTTAACGAAGTGGAAATCGAATACGGAATTGTCTAATGACTAGAACGGTTGCAAAAAAAATAGAATCTCGGAGGCAACAAACTGAGCTTTAAAATCTCCGAGTGTTTAAATGGATATGAGGACATGAAACACGCCAAATTAACCAATATTTACTTTTACTTTATGCCCCGATAATTTGTGTAGCACTGATTAAAATCTCCTACCAATTTAAACAGTTTTATACAGAAGCATGCCAGCGGGGATAAAGAGTTACAGGTAGAAAAAAAAACTTTACTGCAAACAAAAAGTTTCCTGGCTCGTTATACTCGATGTGTTGATAGCACAGGCTTCGCTGGGTCGTACAAAACTTTTAGACTGCATATGAAAAACCACTTTTGATAAGAAAAAAATCTTGTAAGAACGATCAAGATTAATTAGTATACTTGCTGCGAGTATTTAAAACAACGTCCAAATTTTTTATAGCGTATTTGTTCATATAAATTAAGCTCTTAGTTGAACGATAGAAATAAATGAAAAGCTCCACCAAATTCTCGTTTTCTCGATCTATTTTTCGCCGTATTCTCAAAGTTTGTTTACAACTTCGTTGAATTACTGCTCATCCGAGATCATTCAAACAGTTTTATGCGGATCACAACGTAAATATATTGCGCTAGTTATTAAATCTCATTTGAGGAGATTCTGTAACACAAATTCGTTCGATTGAACTACATTTCTGGTTAGTGCCTTGGGCAAAATTCTTATGCTAACAAGACGTTCCTAGAATAATTGCTCGTTTGAATATTTATTCCAAAAACCAAACGGAAACTTGCACGTGTGATGAAGTCAAACTTTCCACACAATTATCCCATCATATTCAAATAATTTATTTCGTCGAGCATTGATTTGATCGAGTGTTATTCTTCAAAGTTGAAGTTGATTTCATTGTGATGTTCCAACGAGCATTCCATTTATATCTGGCTCACGCCTACGCATATAATGTGAAACTCATTTATTTGATAATTTCACTCTGGACAAGAGATTTCATGATTTGGCACACATAATCAAAGAACAGGTTGATTCACGATCTTTCTATATCCATTGGGTACTTTTTTATAATCGAAGAGTGGTGGAAAGGTCAGCGGGTGGCTGAGTGCTACGAGAGAAGCCTTTAGAGCTTTACCCGACTCAATATCGTTTCCAAGTTCTACCATTATCCCGAGAGAGTTAAATATGGTGTGTGGTGATCGTGCTTGGTGTGTTGTACGTTCTGATTGACTTCCAATGTCGTAAGAACCGTTTGCTTTCTCTCTCCCTCTCTCTCTCTCTCTCTCTCTCTCACTCTCTCTCGTTTTCGTCTTTACCATTTCTTACCTCTTCATTTACGATTCCTTTTCCGCTATCGAAACATCGATCGCTGATCGTTCGAAGATATTATTTTTCTCATATTTGTCGATACAGGAAGTCGCTTTTTTTTCGATTAAACTACATGGAAGTCGTTAACATCTCAAGCACTTATAAATATCAGATACGAAACCGGGTCAACCCTTCGAACAGTCAAAGTTAAGTACATCATGTTTGCGACCACTTTTTATTGAGAAGAGGTGAGTCTGCATCACTACGCCCTTTGTGTACCGGATTATCAGAGAAAATGTATCCACAAGGTTTTTCCAGACCATCGGTTTTACTTCTCCAACTGCATAATTCATTTGTATGCATTTTTTTATTACAATTTTTCGAGACTTATAAAAGTTCGAAGTGGAGCTTTAAGTATTCGACAATTTTTTCGTCGTCATTCACAAAGATTTAGAGTTCTTACTGGTATTACTTCCAAAGCGATGTTGCTCCTTAAAAAAAAAAAATTTCATATCAATCCGAATTTAACGCTTCATTGCGAGTGAATCCTCATAAACCCCAATATTTAAAGATCGATTTTTTTATTCAATTCCTCGCAATCGCTACGCTGTAAAATTCAAAAAAAAAATGAAATGATATTTTAGAAATTTTCTATAATTTTCGATACTTTTGTTTTGGTCACTAACCTCGTCATGAAGCTCGACAGTGCTATCGTATGGCAATTATTTACTGTCGAATTTTTTTTTGACAATCTAAGAAACAACAATATATTCATTTGTTGATATATTTCCATTTAATTGAATTATTACAACAGACGTCATTTGGAAAGGACTATTCAGCATAGAATCACCAGTAATTCTTACAGTTAAGGTAAACATCCCAGTGCACAGAAATCCCAAGTGCCTGGCGGTCATAATAAATTTAATTAAACCCACATGTACAGTCACCGATTAAAACCGTCGTCGATAAAAAACGTAAAAATTAAAATTAATGAGATTTCATAAAAATAGACAAGTTCACACTTATATAGTAGTTAATAATCTCCAAAATGAGGGCCGTCTGAACCAATGGCTTTCCTAACATTTTATATTTCTGCGAGCAAAAACACATCATTTATCAAATTCATTAAATTCATTGAACACAAGAAAAATCCAATTGAAGAGAATTCAATGATTCAAGATATAAATAAGAATTATTATTTTATGACAATAACAAATTAGATCTATGTTTACGACGAGAAACGTACAAGAATACAGGAAAAGGTCAGGATAATGAAAGTCTTCCTTCGTTATTTCAGTCATTTATGTCTCCGACGATAGTAACTAAAATCAACAAACGATAAAGGACAGCATTCAATTGGACTCGCGTTTATGCAGTATATAGGATCGAAAGCAATAGTTCGAAAGACTCGTCTAATCGAACACCCGCATCGATTCCGCGGCTTCTTATAACCAATCGTGCTCATACAAGTTAACGTCGTTTTCCTTCTTCAATTACGATGTGGCGCCGCTTGGTATTATCAGATTGATCATTAATTCCGCATATCTTTGATCTTGGATCGTCTTTTTTCGAAAGTAAGATATAAATAAAAAGAGACCAATGTAATTTTCATTCTATTATTAAATCGATCGCTATATTTATCTGTTCGAAATGAAAATAAAGCACGTGAAAAACTTCGTTGACCCAGACCGGAACTAGATCAAAACGAAACTAAACAAAAAGTATGTTCGTCAAAATTTTGTATCAACGCTGATTGTTGTTATTACTATTTCAATATACTGTGTTGACAAACATTTTGCAAATCCCCCTTTCTATATGTCTATGTATCAGCGTTAGAGGTTCCCGTGTGAATCACATTACGCGGAAGCTCGCTCGACTCTCCCACCTGTTACGCGATCGCTAAATTCGAAATAGTATCGTTCCATTTGGGTAACCAAACGCCTCCACGAAAACGAGAGAAAACATCTGGCAAAAGAGCCATGAACATTTTTAAATCAGAGCTATGATGACGGATACGAGTATCATTATAATTAACGTTTCGAGCTAACGTAGTAATTTAAATAATGAAAAACATGGCGAGATGGTTTAAGAAAAAAAATTGCAGTTTGATAAAGAAGTACTTTAGCCAAATCATTTTGTTACAGAGACTTTTTTTTATTTTTTAAACTTGGCAGTAAAATCAGTATCGATATAAAAATCGTTCGAGTGGCTATCAAGCAATCGGAATAATATCAAAATAATTGTATTTGAATTGTGTATATTATTTCGTCCAGTGCTCCGTATGCAAATGGAAAGTTTTTCATTCTCCTCGATCTATACTTGAGGTTTAAAGGCATAAATTAAACGTGGTTATACGACAGATACGAAGTACTTCCGAGCAACTAATATTTCTCGGGAGCGCGAACAGCCGTTTTTCAAGTAAATTCAATCACCTCTTGAAAAAACGTATTAGCTCGAGTATCGGTCATCAATTGGTGTCAAAAACGTGACGTGGCTTTTATCTTCGAAGTGTAAGATCTTTTTTAATTAAGTCAATTTTCTTGGTAAACGCCGTTTCAAGAGCACATAAAAGAAAAAAAAAGTGCAGCTGAAAAACTCTTGTGGACGAGGTGACGCGAAGTAAATTAAAAATAATGGTGAAAAAATGTTGCCTTCAAGTTTTATGAAAATTAAAAGACAATAAGTATCCATGTTTGCAACAAATTGAAGTAATAATGATAATAATATTTTATTATGATGAGAAATCATATTTGCATCTAAAAATAAAGCGACAATCACATGTTTTTTCTTCGAATTTCATGATATTTTGCATGATCAATCAATTTTCGATAATTCCTTTTTGTAAAGTTATTCAAACATGTGCTTTCCCATGAGAATAAAGCAAAAATGCGAAGAGAGAGAAAAAAAGGAAAATCCATGAGTATTAATTTGGACGTAGATTGATGAGAAGAAAAATGAATGCATCGTTATACCGAAAAATCTTTTAAGCATCTGATTAAATGTATTATAAGCGTGGGTCGGTCGAGGTTCTCCAAGGAGTTGATAAAACTTTTACGGATATTGGTATCGTCCAGTAGTAGCCTGTACTTTTCCGTTTTGTTGAACTGACATGTGCGCTGCTCTCCGACGAGGGTCTCGATGTTTCGAGGGCATCGAGGAATCTCGTTCTCGGCCACAATGAACTTTCAACTAATCCAAGAACAAGTGTACAGCGATTTGATACTCTCCGAGCAATCCCCGGATAAGTTTCCGCAACGACTTGGCGACCACTAAACAAGAAAAGGGTCGAGAGGGTCAAGTCGAGATAGGTCAGGACACCCGGGTCGTTACCACTTCGCCAAAACCTCCGACAAGACGAACAGATAACAGTAGGACAAGTGAAGAACTTTTTGATTTTGTAACACGAATTTTTTTTTTTATGGTTTTTTTTCCACTAGAAAATATTCCTGCTTTGAGTAAACGCTGTCATTCTCAATAGTTTGAGGTCTTATTGCGATGAGTTTATTGGCAGTCACAATGAAACGCAAGGAATATTGGTCGTTTTGATGTTCCTCAAAAGATTTCCATGCGTATGGACGAAAAAACTCTCTGAGCCAAGTTTAGGCTGATGTAAGATTTATCGAGATTGCGGGGGAGATGAAAAAGTTAGGAAACTTTTTAACAAATCGAGATATTCAAAGGGATCCTCTTATTATTCCGATACGAAAAATTAACACGCAACAGTAAATCATTCCAATAAAATAAATGATACAATTAAATCATACATTTGAACGATTACGAAATAGCTGCATGGATGATTTTTAAATGTCACAGCGGAACGACAGCTCATTTGTCAAATACCAGATAAAACAAAATGATTGGAGACTGAACATTTTTCGGATATAATAAATAATCTGAACAAAAATGAACATTCGAGGGGCGCAGCTTTTAATGAAATTCTGAAATTCTTCATCGTGTCACAGGTCGTTTCGTTCTTTAGATCAACGAATCCGATATTTTTCTTCACGATGGTAATTATCGCGAACGAAATGAACACAAAAAGTCTCGACATATTTCTGTTGCAACGAGAACGAAATGATGGTAAGACGAGAAAAATGAAGCGAACTGTGTAAAGATGTGACTTGCAGGACGACGAAAAATCATGAGCAATGGTTAAGTGAGGATAACGAGTTTCGTGTCTCCTGTCATTTAGAAACGTAACGCCACCACTATTCCTGTTATTAAACGTCCACAGGTAATTTTGAATCTCGTCGGCAAAGAACGAGGAGATAAAGAACGACAGACAAAAGAACAAACTCCGATTATATCGTGAGCTCCAAGTTTTTTTCCTCCCTCCTTCTCTGTCTTTTGTCTATAAATTTTTTCTCACCTATTTCATTAGCCCCGAGACCTAAGTTACCAATCTCCTGAAGAAAAACTTCATAATTCCATTAAAAATATTTTGCGTTAATTAATGAAAGATCGAATTGGGTAATGTTTCATTTAAATTTAAAATCAGCTGGAAACAGGTGGTCAAAATTAATTATTACACGGTTGCATGATCATTTTTTTTTCTACGCGCCATTTTATTTCCATAACATGAACTAATGAAAAATGGAAGGCACCGTTTTGTGCAGAAACTGTGCCACTTCATCGAAAGAAGTGGGAGAAAAAGAAGAAAAAGTTTTGAATTCTTTGTTGTGTCGAGGTCTACAAATATTTCTCGATTCTGAACCGCCTCAGATTTATCCCATGAGATTCTGCAGTAGAAATTGCATCGATTGCTAGAAAAATAATCTTCGCAATTCTGCATTTCCGGAGGATAAATAAAGAAGAAAAAAAAATCAAATTGTCCACGTTTACAAACGGAACGTATGTACCTTTTGTTTCCATGGGGAATCCCTTTTTGCGATACTTCGCGTAAGAAAAATCTGAAGTGTGCGTAATATAAAGCAAGTTTTCGCGCCTGCGTTCCCTCTCCTACCCCGAACGACCCGCCAAAGTATATAGGTCCGTGTTATCCACCCTCACGCGTCACATCGCGCCCGAACAATAACACCGAACGTCACAAACTTTAACGCATTAATCATACGAATCGTGTAATTAGTAGGTGGCTCGAATCACGATAAAATCGCTTGATAAGAAAGTCTAAAAGGTGGGATCGCAATTTCGAAAAATAAAAATAAAAAAAAAAAACAAACAAAAAAAACCGAAAAGAGCCAACATTATTTCAAATGTAATAGTAACTATCATTCAAACATAAATAACTGTCAAATACCTGTGCGTGTCTCGTGAAAAGCATCAGATAATTGGCGTTATCATTAACATTAATTGGCGGGTAAACACAATCGTGGAATTTTATTCATCGAAACTTAATTCAACGGTGACGTTTGAAGGCTTGCGCTAAATTGACAGAATCTCAAAGTCACTTTTATTCTGTAACTTTTTACCCTCCCTCGCTCTCTCCTTTCTTAAATCCCAAGATCCCATTTTCTTCCTGACAAATTCGATACGATTTTTTGCATCGATCAATTCTTCTCCTTCTTTAGTCCAGATTGAAAGTGAATTTGTTGGTATTTTGACATTAACATCTCTGCGCACCTACAAGTCATATTATTAACTACGTGACTTTAGTGAACGTATTCACAAGAACGAGTGAAACAGTGCGGAAAAGCATCAGCGTATAACTCCAGCAATCAAACGTTCGAATACAGATCTCGATATGGCCACGTCTTTCATACCTTTGGTTCTGATGGCAACTCTCACAATCACCGGAAGTGTCGCCCTTGTTCTTCCGAAGCGCAACGTTCCCGAAAATGTACCGGATAATTACGACTATTACGATTATCCCGGAAAATACAACGACTATCCGGTAAGATGATTTTAATATTTCAAATAAATAGACATCATCATGAATATTTTCTAGATTTTTAGTTGCATTGACAACAACATCATTCGAAAAACTTAAATGCTAATAAACGGAGATATTTTCACTTCTGTTTATTATTTATGTGTTCTAATGTTGTGAATAAAAAAACTAATGAATATCAACGATTTTATGGAATATTTTAATCCATTGTCATCAGTCAACTTTTTTTTTACAACTAAAATGCTTTTTCTATTCACAACAAAGTTCCATGTCATAATACAATTATTGAACTTAATATTCAACATTTTTTGTGAAGATATATTTGAAATTTGTTTTTCTACAGCAGCAATTATCCAAAAAAGTTTTTTATTTACCGTGACAAGGAGAGGAAATTGTCGTAAGAATTATCATTACTAAAATTTGATTGATTTTTCATAAAAAAATCAAAATGTTCTTGTTGAAAACCAAAAGAATGGGCGAAATAGAACCTAACACTATGGCGCAATAGTAACTTTTTGGAATATTTTGTCTGCATAATAAATTTGCGATTGAATAAAGAATTTTTCAAAGTTCTGATATGTACCAAAATGGCAATCGTTTTACTCTTAGAATTGTTTTAATCTAGTCTTAAGAAATTTTGATTTTTCTTCGATAAAGAAGCAAGTTTTGATTTTTATAAATTTTCCATTTAGCAGTCTTCGATGTATAGAATGTGCCCCAAAAATTAAAAATAAATATTAAGAAATCCCTGTATAGCTAAATAATTCTTTAATGTATCCTGAAAAAAAACTTGAACTTAGGAATTTACGCTTTTATTTCAATTCAAGAAAGCAGTGTACTTACGACTAAAAAATGATTGAATTTCGCCGATGACAGCTGCACAAAATCCCGTAATACGTGTATGCAAACGTTTCATTAATTTAATAGAAAGACCATTTTCATAGAGAACCAAAGTATAGTTCGATGGGATTGTTTTGTTTTTGATCATCGATAGAATTTCCAACCAGACAAAATGAGTCTTGTTGTTAACCGTTTCCAAAAACCGACCGCGTGCTATTACGTGAAATACTTGATGACATCGCGTGTGAGCGCGCTTTCGATTCACAATAACGACATTTATCTATACAATCAATTTCGGGGAAACAATTTAATTATAAATGGAAAATAGCTATAGTCTGCCATATTATTAATTTATTGTCATTTGAATTTAATTTTCTTAGAATATGATTATGAATTACAAAAGCAATAATAACAATGATATAATGAAACATTTTTTCCACGTTAATTTAGCCGTTGATCAGCGAAAACCAAAAGTTTGATTTGAATTAACAAGGTTGGCTTTTTTATCATTTTTTTCAGACACGATCGAGTGATGGTTCAAAATAAACGAATTCTCCTCAAAAAACATTGTGGACGTAAAATACGCTGAATATTTTTACTCCCATTGAAAAACTTTTGTACAAACACATAAAAAGTTTACAAAGCATGAACTTTTAATTTACCCACCCACGGCAACATTTTTAATTTGGGATACTACTGAAATAAATTATCTCCTTTCGACTCAGGCCGCTTACACCTTTTTTCGAGATAAACTCCGACGGGAAAACTTAGTCAGGGTACCTCAATGTAAAGTTGAAAATAAGGACGTTTAGAATGTCAAATGTGCATGTGTTGTGAATAGATTTGTGATTGGAATGTTTCGATACGAGGACGATGTAAATTGCTTGCCTTTCCCGATAGTGTTTAGCCTGGAAATGACGAGCACGCATTTATAGAGGAAATTAAATGGGACATTGACAAGGAAATATAATTGGTACTTTGGCATAAGATTCACCTTAAAAATGATACTTTTTATTCAACTACAACGAGCATAATAGAAGGGATCACGATTTACTTAGAAGCAGCACCTTTTTTTTTTTTTTTAGTAAAACAGGCAATAACCAAAGAAAAAAATTAAAACTTCTGCTGTAAGTCGAGTGGACTATTTTATGGGGAGGCAAGTCGAGAGCATCCCAAACGTATATTTCAGTTGAAAAAATAAATTAAAAACACAGTTAAAAGGCGGAGAATAAAAAATCGTGAAAAAGTTTGATTGCTTCAAATTTTCGATCGTAAATCTTTGATTAATTTTCTTGCCTGAAATTTATTTACCATATGACTATGAAAACGGAGACATTTATATATAGTACAGACCTAGTCGCACGTCATTTGCGTAGTGAAACAACTAAATGTCAAGGACGATCAATCGAATGACGAGCGACTACGCCTGTACTAGAAATCCTTTTGTTTTTTTTTTTCTAATAATTATAAATGACAAATGAGCTCCAGTCAGCAAAATCTATCACAGAGTCAATTTTCGTCAAATAAAATAAATCAGCTCGAGGCATGGACTACTTGTGTCGATTATGGAAATCCGGGCGATGTCATCAAATCAGGCAATTTTTTATGCATTTTTTGTTAGTCTCGATCAAATAGAAAGATACTCCTTTTCGGTTCCGCAAAAACCTTCGCCAAAGGACAAACCGTCGTCACTGTTACAAATCAACCGAATTAATTTATTTTGAGATGTACTGCTGACGTTGAAAGAAATATAAAAGTTACACCTTATTTTATGATGAAATGAAAACGAAATGTAACTTTCATTTTCAAACCCTTTGCAAAGTCTTCGTCCCTGTTGCCCGTCAAGTGTTTCCTGTCTAAATACCTTCGTGACTCGACTACATACGTGTCTGTATCTATGGCGGAAACTAGCGGAGAGCGTGTAGAATCTCTTCCAGCCTCGTATTCCACTACGTGAAACCAATGTATTCGTTCGTTTTTTCTAATGATTTCTATTTGCACGAAACAAATGTGTAATCTTCGCGAAGTCGTAACATTACTCATCGATTTTAATTACGCCCTAGAAATTATCGAGGACTAGAGTATCGTGTGATGATTTGTGATTAACTGTTTCCTCTGTACTGGAGTTATGGAAAATTAAAGAGGTTCGATCGTTTCTCAAGCGTTCGATAAATTCCAAGTTAAATTGTTTAGAATTCGTATGAACTTTCTTAACAATCATACTCGACTGTGGGTAAAATTTGAGGAAGTTTGACCGTTTAGAAATCGAGTTATTAGTTGCAAAATATCGTCTTTTTTCGTAACTTTCCATAAGACCTCGTGTTAAAGTTGCGATTTTAAACACTGAATATCTCGATCACCAGGCGGTGAAATCTTCGCAAATTTTTTACACATTATGATACGACGCTCAAGAAGATTCACGCGAAATTTCAAAAAATTATCTTGGAAAAATTGTATTTGGTTCTTTTGCCGTTACTTTGTATATACTATTATGATTATGGCGATAGAACCTCCTTAAACGTTACTATGAGAAGAAATTTATGGTTCAATTATGGCGGATTTTTAGATGCTTCGCACGGTATATCTTTTGAAAAATGAAACAGTTTAGCCTTAGCGATACGAATCTTCTGATTGCTCACGTTTTACCGCACGTGGGACGTTTCAAACTGCAGAGAGAACAAAGCCAGGGTATACAAGAGAAAAAAAAAGATTATGCACTGGCATATGACGGCGAGAGAATATCACATTTTCAATGTTTCCCGCAAGGAATATCGAGATGCAATTATTTCGGAAAGCTGTAGTCTAGTCACGCCGATAGTGCGTTACCGTACGAGGACACGCCAGACTCTCGTACCTCGATTTTAATTGCTACGCTTTGATACTCCTACTAAATTCGTTGATGTATCGAAGCTAAATACTATACGATAAAACAGTTGTAACATGTCATCTCAATAGAAAATAAAATAAAACAAAATAACAGTAGCAAAAATTAATGTTTTCACCAATAATCATTCATTATTTTGACAACATATTCCGAATGGGACAATTATGTTCAAGGATCATCTGGCAACGCGACCGGATGCCTCAAATGTTGGCTAAATATTGACATTACGGTTGTTGAACACGTGGACACAACTGACATAAACGATGAATACAATCGATAGAATGACATAGTTGAAAAAATACACAGGATTAGTTACAGGTTGAGTCATCGTTTAATTAAATTTATAGTAATTGAAATTCAAAATATACGTTTCAATTAACGAGGTTCTACCGCCATAATCATAATATGATACATAAAGTAACGGCAAAATGATCAAATACAATTTTTTCAAGATAGTTTTTTGAAATTTTGCATGAACCTCCTTGAGCGTCGTATTATAATGTGTAAAAAATTTGAGAAGGTTTCACCGTCTGGTAATCGAGATATTCAGCGTTTAAAATGGCAACTTTAACATGAGGTCTTGTGGGAAGTCACGAAATAGACGATATTTTACAACTAATAACTCGATTTCTAAACGCTCAAACTTCCTTAAATTTTACCCACAATTGAGTATGATTTTTAAGAAAATTCCTAAGAATTTTAAACAATTAAGCTTGGAATTTATCGAACGCATGAGAAACGATCGAACCTCCTTAAAGAAACCGTTT
>JACEOJ010000145.1:605701-739648 GCA_013761285.1 Campoletis sonorensis
TTTCACTGGTTAACGTGATAGCCATGGGGTTCGGATCACGGAAATTTTACACGATGATACTTTTGTTATTATGGCAAAGAGGGAATTAGAAGAAGGCGAACGCAGAGGTAAAAATAAAGTAAAGTTGGTACAAAACATTCCGTTCATTTTACGATGTTCAGCAGCAGAGTCAGTTGACGACGTTAATTCAGTGTCTTTAATTTAAGGGGAGAAATTTCTATAGACGTCAAAAAGAGTTGGTAATTCAGTTCATTAAAATCTTTTCGTTGTAACTAATTTCATGCTTGACGAGATTTTAAAAACAAAACAAAATATCCTATTGAAACCATTCACCCACACGAAATGATGAATAATTATCAATGTTGCTGCGAGATTTTATTTTCCATTTTTCGGAGCTCCAAATGCCAAACTTGCAATTTTTTCATTCGCTGTTCACGCTGACCACATTAATTTTTTAACGAAACGTGAGCACAGGCGAGAATTCAGCTGAGGTTGTTGATGAAAATTGAGAAAAGTAATCTTAATTAATTACACATTTTTCACTCGCCTTTAGAAAATATGAAAAATGACTAATGAATCGATTGAATGATGAAGTTTTTCTTTTACTTTCACGTAAAAATTCTTTCATGCAGTGAAAGCCGCTCGCGTTAATAAAATGAACAACCGAAGGGGAATAGGATGAGAGAACAGTGAGACGAGGAAACTAATAAGATGAACACGATGAAATTAGAGGGTGAGTGGTAAGTTGCAGTACCGAGGGATGTGAGAAAAACTATACAGGAAAAACACAGGGAACATCAATATCCAACGAACTTTCAAAAGTTCGTATGAGGCATGAGACCGGTCATCGTTTAGGCGTTTTTTTCAATGCGGTCTCGTCATGGTGCCATGTTTTGTTTACATGAATGGGAATTTAGAACGTTCCTCAAAGAATATTTATAAATGAAATTACTCTTATTTTCGTCTTCTAGATGCACGCTGTTTTATGACTGGATAATAATTATAATATTCAAGGCTCCAAAAACCTTTTGGGATCTCCAATCCCTTTCAATGGTAATTCGATGCTTTTTAAAATTGATATCATTCTGAATCATTTGCATTATCAGTGAATTCAAAATAAATATTTATGTACTTGCAATGAACAAAAAATCCTTCGTCATTATTATCATTATTTATCAATTATTCATTGATCATTTATTAATTATTAATTAATTATTAATTAATTATTCATTTATTATTCATTTATTATCTATTTATTTTTTATTATTTATTTATTATTTATTTATTATTTATTTATTATTTATTGATTATTTATTGATTATTTATTTTTTATTTATTTATTATTTATTTATTATTCATTTATTATTTATTTATTATTCATTTATTATTTATTTATTTTTCAATAACAAGCTTCTTAATCGTCATGAAGTCTGAAGTCTTATCCTTTTGATTCATAAAATCAAAATTCCCAAATTTCATTAAAAAAACATACCAAATTTCCCGAGTACTATCATCATTTCTGATTTCGAAATCAACATCCTTAAGATGAGATAAGGCTAACATACGTATTGTGCTTTTAAGTATGGTTGACTATTCAACGAAAGTCGATATTCGATGTAGATTCTGTTTGTTTATCTCCATGACGTGGGCATACTCAATCGTGAAAAGATCGTCATGTGATAAGACACCGAAGGCTCTTGAACGAGACAAGACATTCATAAATAAGAGAAACAATGTATATGAAGGTTTCCCCATCAGCATTTTCTCGTGTAAGAGTTAAAGACAAATGTGTACAAAAAAGTTTTATATCTTGATATTCTATGTCGGAACATAATGCCGTCCTATATGATAAGTAGTCATACGTATCCACATTATCAATTACAATGCAAATCAATTTAATGATTACGAATATAATTGGAAGGATTTGGGATAAGTGGATCGTAATGAATTCTAGGAATATTTATTAATAAGATTATCATTATTATTATTAATAGTGGTGCAACGGAAAATGGATAAATTACTCATTTAAAAGTTTTGTTACGTGAACGATGTTTGAGAATTCCTTGCAAAAATCATTTTCAAATTAGTCATTAGTTGGACAAGTCCAAGAACTGACATTGCGGACTGATAGAAACTTTTAATCGTTTATTCTTGTCAGATTAAGTTTGACGTTATGAGGTAAAGAGTTCGTGGAAGTTCGCAATTTCAATCACTTATAAAAGAGATATTATGCATAAGAAATATGGAAATTATCTCACCTTCCGGTTCTCATTTGATTGAATGTCCCTCACATTTTATGCCCAACCACGCAAATGCTAATTACGACTTGTTTGCACTGAACGAACGAATGCACGATGGTCGTAAAGGGCTCGTTTGACAATATTGTTTCTTTCCCACGGTACCAGGTTTTCTGATCAACTGTGTACACTTAACGAGGTTCTATCGCTATAATCATCATAATAGTATCCACAAAATAACGGCAAAATGATCAAATACAATTTTTTCAAAATAGTTTTTTGGAATTTTGCATGAATCTTCTTGAGCGTCTATCATAATGTGTAAAAAATTTGAGAAGGTTTCGCCGTCTGGTAATCGAGATATTCGGTGTTTAAAATCGCAACTTTAACTTGAGGTCTTATGGGAAGTTACGAAAAAAGACGATGTTACAACTAATAACTCGATTTCTAAACGCTCAAACTTCCTCAAATTATACCCACAGTTGAGTATGATTGTTAAGAAGATTCATACGAATTTTTAACAATTAAACTTGGAATTTATCGGACGCATGAGACACGATCGAAACTCCTTAAGGTCACGTGGGCAAAAGAATAAAAATGTTGTTGTTTATTTATTCAATTTTTTGAAAAGCTTTTTCAAATAAGAAAACTGAGGATTCCTATTAACTTGACCTTAAAGGTTTTGCATTGTATGGATAAATAAAGGTGGCGATTAACCAGTAGTTGGTGTTTGGTACATTCATTAGTTTTCGAAAAAATATACAGATCGTGCGACATGAAATTTGACAGGATATAGCCGCGTGCGGTGACGCAGGTGTTTCAGAGAGTCTGTCTGCTGTCAAGTGAATACGATACTGCTTGGACAACGACTCGGGAATTGGGGAGGTGTGAAGTATCTATAGGAACACCGAGAATTGAAAAAGGTCATAAAGTAGACGAGAAGCAAAGCATTAGTTTCAATCGTTCCATGTGATAACGTAATTTTATCGTCTGTTACGAATGAATGTGGTTATTTTAAGGAGTTTCCATTTTATAAAGTTTGAACGAAAAAATCTTTTGTCGAGAAATCCTTTGAAATGATTTAGCAGTTCGAAAACAATTGTAAAATATGTATACGACGAAATGAAAATCGGTTTATTGGCGCAAAAAATAACTTTAAAAGCGGTTTTTCATGTTCCTACCCACAATTTCTCCTTTTTTTGTTGCCATTCAAAGTACGTTCGGAAATAAAATCAATTAAAAAGACATGCTATAAAAAGGACTGGAACTCTAAATCTATATAACAAAATCCTTTTTAAATCACCCCTTTGAATGCCAGAGCCCACAATGTGCTGTCAAAGCAATTCAAATCGCTTGGATTATTGCGAGAAATCAAAAAACGACTCTTCAGCGATCAGTTCCAAGCGGATTTCTGTTCGTCGCGAAATGAGCTTACTGCATCGAAAAGTAATGAATTGGGTTTTATAAATAAAGTCTAAATTAGGGGCTGAGAGACACCAATGGTGTCTGCCATTTTTTCAACCCTCCCTACATAGTCACCCGGAGTATAAATAACTCGAAAGTTTTTTTGACAAAATCTTCAGAGTTCTCCAGTGATTTATATTGTCAAGACTTTTTAATACTATGTTATCGGTGGATTTCGTACATTAATACACTAGTTCCTTCTCCTCCTCTCTTCTCTTCTTCTCTCTTCTCCTCTCACCTCTAGAGAAAAAGAGAGTATTTATAAATCTTTACTGTAAATATGTATTTGGCAACTTTTCACATAAAAAAGTTGAAATTTTTCATCAGTTATTCAACGTTAAAAATTCACCAGTAATTAATAAATGCTAATAAATGAACAAATGCCTATTTGAAGATAGTTCGAAAACAGAGAAAATGAACAATATGAGTTACAGGAGACTTAATCACAAAAAAATTTGAAATCCTCATGATTGGTATTAAATGTATTCGATACCACGGTTACACTAAAACGATATTCCTAGCGGTGGGCGTACAGAATCGTAGAGAATCCATTGGCAGTAGGTGCAGACATTTCAACCCCACTGACCCTTGTATGTAGTGTAACTTTCATACACTGTAACTTGTATAAAGTGTCACTGCGAAGAGAAAATAAAACTCGAATAACCAGACTCACGTTTACTCCGCAAGAGTTTTTTGACCGGATCTTCTGATATGAAAGAAGATCTAAGAGATCGTAAATAGATTGAAAAGATACGGAAGCTTGTATAATGTGACCCAATGAACTTTGTCAGAGCTCGAATGCCGTCATGATCCACTTGTAAATTGTTGGGTTGATTGATTTAAGCAAAAGTTTTGAAACTCTGCGATCACTGGTTATTATATAGCCGTCGGGCGAGCTAGATAATACTTCAGGGTCGTGTCCGGACCGTACGAACTTGACGATGCTCATGGTACAAATGAAGTTGATACGACGAGGTTTTGGAGGTTCTGGTAAATAGGCAATATTTAGGTATGTTACAGCAGTAACTAATTATCGACTCCTAAATGGTAAGTTAGTTAGAGGAGGTTCAAGCCAATGTTAGGTATTTAGAGCTCAAACATGATGACAACAGTGTGACGAAGTGGAACTGATTATTATTTTCTGCAGTAGATACTTCATTTTTGCAATAAAACAAATCTATTCTCAAATATCTACAACTGTCAAATTATTCCTATTCAAAGAGACGTCTTTATGTTTAAATATCTCTATTTGAAAATATTTCTTTTCACTGTCACTTCTGTCCGGAAATATGGTCCTATTAATAATCGGCTGTTGATCGGAAATAATTGATCATAATACAGAACAACTCAACTGTCAATTTTTATCAACACCTGTTGAAATATCTTAGAACAGCCACATATTTAAACTTATTAAAGATTCGTGATTTATGAAAATAGAGTTGTCTGTGATGAGACGTAATTCCGGACTGAGATGTTTTTGGAGATAGAGAGGTTTTTTTTAGAATGAAGATATCTTTAGGAATAAATTTTCCTAAGAATAGAGTTCAATTTTCAACAGAGTTATGTCGAGAAGAGGGATACCTGAAAATGAATATGTCTCGGAATCGAGATTTTCATCTTATCTTTATTTAAGAATGATGAAATAATAAAAAATAGGCTCGTCCTGCTGGTGAATCATTTTATGAAGTATTTCCATCATTTCTAATATTTCCATCGAGTTACTCGTACGTTGTCAATATAAAAATGGTTGATTTCAAATGTAAAGGATCCTGTCAATAATTTCATCAGTTTTATCGCCAATGACTTTTTTCATGACAATACAATGAGAAAAAAACGTATTACCCTGTAGTTGGAGTATAAGTGACGAAAAATAAGCCTGAAGCCGGGGGTGAAATATTCAGGAGATATAAAAAAAACTTCTCGCAATGATAAACATAAATGACGTAACGTCTGGCTGCTCAGCAGTTCTGAGAACGCAATATATAAAAAAAATTAACAAACTGTAACTTGTAGTTATAAAGACGCGATCTCTTGGTTACACGACCTTCGCAAGGTACCCAAAAGGCGACCCTTATTTTTTTATCGGACATACATCGACTGTATAATGCCAGCATCAGTGTACGTACTTATTTGACGTCAGGCAGCAAAAGTTGAAAGAAGATTCACATCTCTTTGTATAGAGACTTTTGATCGCTGATACCCCTTGAGGTTCATTGCACCTAAGCCAACTTCAAAGATCGTATGTTCATTCTGTACGAAACGTTGTCTAGCAGAAATGATATATATCACAACATTTTTTATTGTTCTTTCCCAATAATTCAAACACAAATGTGGTAATTCGTAGCGGTTTTTTATTCAAATTGAATTTAAGAGCGAGAATGTGGTTCATCGACAGAGAAATAAGGAAAAAATAGTATACAAAGCATTCATATTCTGGCTGGTCAATGATGTAACTGTTAAGTATCTTTTCGAAAATATCTAATTCGTGTTTTAATAGTTTTTTTTTAAATATTTTATATACTACTTCGTTTAAAAAGTTGTGGAATTCTTTGACGTCTCCAATCATTGATTTCTTTTTTTACTCATCCACAAAAAACAAGCTCGAGAGATCCTTGAGGGATATGTCATGAAGATTGAGGGACTTATATTGAGCGCTCTTTTCCATAATTCAACAATCCTGTCAGAGACGGGACGACGAACACCAGACACGATTTCGTTAAATGCTTTCATCGTTCAATCGCTTACAGTAAAAAAGCTTAACAATATACGAGCTTTTGTCGTGTATCATTTTGGACATTTTATCGATCAGTTGTTTTCAAGCCATTCTAATTTTCGTCAAAACTTTTTAGCTCTCAACAACTGTAACAAAGTTATGACTTTTATGCACTTATTTAGGGAAGACTGTATATTTCAACAAAAACTTTCTTTTTTTTTCCTTGAAAATATACTTCATGACATATTTGTATGAATATAATGTCTGAATAATTATGTTCGATTTATTGTAATTGTAGATCGTGGTTTCGAAAAGAGCTGCCTTGTTATTGGACAGACTGATGGTCGCCCTGCAGAAAGCGATCGAGGATCAAGGAGGACCCGGAAGTGGTGGAATGGATACATCTGTTGGATTACCAATGCGTCAACAACCTCACAATTCGATTATAAATACTGGCGGCACTTCCATAAACAACGACAAATCGAGTGTGAGCAGAATTTATTATAATAAAGACGGAATTGTTTATATATATATTCTGTAGAATGCAAACATCTTTTGCATTCAGAAAACATAAAAATGCTCTTAAGACTATAGTTTTAGAAGAGTCCAAGAAAATTGATCTCTCAATGAAAAGCATTTCAAATCGATTATTAATTAAAACAAATGTCCTGGTTTTTTGTCCGTCAGGACATGAGAAAATAATCCTTTGTTTATTTTGACACATCAAATTAAAACTTAAATAATGATAACACTCAAATTTAAATAATTGAAACTCTAATATTCTGTTACAGATTGACCGCCGAGCGCAGGGAAAAGGACGAGTTTACTGGCGATGTTATTTCAATGCCGTGACGTGTTTTAAGAAGTAAAGGATCGCGATCTCTCATTGGGAACGCTCGCGAAATTTTGTTTTTCTCATCGATTTCTTCAGTCATTACTTGCTGGCTCGATATATGTGAAACGTGTTAATAAAAGAAAAATCATTCTGTCACGTGTTTCTTGAACGCTGAAACGAAAATTCAAGGCAATCCTAAACTACATATTACTTTAAAGCTTCGGTCTCGTCTTCCTAAATTTGCTGATGATTTGAAAGAATAAATAATAAATATATACATATATATTCAAACAATTTAAAATAATTGTCGAATTTATGATTTACCAATCTCATAGATCCTTCGAATAATAATTATTCATCATTCCCCACACGTCAAACTCGACAAAATCGCTTTTTCAGTAACAAAAATTTCAAAATTGTAGAATCATTACATAAATATCCTTGGATGTTGCATCAGAATTCTAAAAATTTATTGATAAATTGACATCATCAAGTTTCATTAATTCCAATTTCAAGTTCAACATCCCCAATAATAATTCCATAACATTGCAGTATATTTTGAGTATATTTATAAACAAGATGAATATTCCGGAAATTTTTTACTCAAATCCCTTCAAATTGAAAGTTCCGAAAAACCTTATGGTGTCTGAATATGACGAGAAAATGATTTTCTACCGCTTTAGTTCGAATAGTAAATTTCATCAAGGCGGATCGATCTTTTTTCGGAATATACACCTTTCAACGTGGGCCAAAATTTTTTGAAATTACTTATATTTCTAATTAATAATTCGGTTGGAGCGATGATACGTACAGAATTGAAAGTAGTTTTTAAGGTTTTATTGATACGAGTACGATTTATTGGAATAAAAAAAAAAAAGTATAAAAAATAAATGTATAGCTTCACTAGAAAAAAGCAGTTACGAAATATTTAGGTTTAAGCTGAAAATTAATATTTCCGGAGTATAACATTAAAAAAAAAAAAAAAAAACAAGGTGGTCCAGAAAGGAGTCTTTCTCGTGTACAAAGTAAAAGGACCCATCGATTTATTTCACTTCCAACGAGATATGCTTTCAATGTAATAACGTCAGTGTTTTTCTTACGTGTTACTAACTCTGACAGAAACGTGGGTCTCTTTCGAATGACAGAAAAATATTCGTTGTGACTGTTTTTTTTTTGACGTCCCATAGTCTTTCCTACTCTCTCATTCTATTTTAGCGAAACAAATACCACCAGCGAACAGGAGAAAAAGCTGCGTTTCCACGAATTATTCTATTTTTTTTTTTGTACATGTGGTGAAAGTGGCCATTTATCGAGTGAAGTACGCCCTCACACTGTTATTCGTGCGATCATAAGTAGTGAAATAACCCTAGAAAGAAGACAAAACGAATTTGCTGGAGTGCACGAAGGTTTTAAATTATTCGAAGCTAAAAATAAACTGAGATGAGCGATGTCACATATCTCTTTATAGATTGAAGGCCACAACCCCTCTTGTCGTTTTCAGGAATAATGTGACACTTCGCGCACCTGTAGTCGGACGAACTTGATACATTTGATTAAAAAGAAAATCCTATCATCCAAATCTATATATATATGTAAGGAAAAGACCTGACTGACTGACTGACTGAGAGTGAGACTTGAAATTTGGCATGCGTGATCATTTTGTGATTAAAGGCATCATTTAAGAAGATATTTCTCGGTCGTCACCTCCTAAGGGGCGGGGGGGGGGGGGGGGGGGGTGGCGGCAATTTTTTGGGTTTGGGTTTGAACAATTTTTTTGTCTGCTCAGATTCACTTCAAATTTGGTACTAATGCTGTTCGACGAATTAGATGAAACACGTGTTTCGGCGTTTTTCAAAATTCGACTCCTAAGGGAAGAGAGGACTGGGGGCAAGTTTTCTTGGATTTGATTGCTTGTGTAAAACAACAGTTTTCCCTGATGAAAACACATTCTAGTCGAACTGCAGATATGAACAAGGAAAATGTTTTTATAAAATTTATAAAACCATATCGTAAGCTCATTAGATTATTTACTTGGACACTTGATACTTGTGTTTTTTCAAGCGGAAACTCTTCAAGTGGAAAGCTGACGAACTCTCTCAACAGACTCACAGAAGTTCCTGTAAAGTTTGAGTTTCGAAACAATGTGGGCATAATTCGTGAGCTTTTTTAACCCTCGGACTTCTGACCGGAGACTCCACTCCGTCAACCCCCGATCGCATAATTCTTTTTCCACCGATTAGTGTTATTAAAGTATTGTACCAAATATTTATCTTCATATTCAATCGTCTCCTCTAACCCTGGGCTCACGGAGAGTTATTAGCCGAATTACAATGACAACATAATAAGCTCGTAATACGGCAAAATAAATAAAGGCTTATTCTGGCTGCTTGTGCCAAAGCCCAAATGTACAACGCTGCGCTCCGGAATATGTTAATTGTCGTATCGCGTCGTCGAGCCACTACCGCGGCTCTTGACAAGTATAATTGCGTACCTGGAAAAACCTTAGAATCAGACTGTTGCATAATTAAACTCCGGCTAATCAAGCCGTAACATGAACCCTCTTTTTAAGCATGTAACGGATCCACGTAGCGGAAATCACCTTTCAATGATAACCACAAAAACTGATTATTTGTCAGTAATTTCGAACCGGTTGTTGACATAACCAACGGCAAAATTGCTAATTAGATACTAATCACTGTACAGTTATCCTGGAGGTAGTCCTGTTCGAATAATTGATCTTCAGTCAACATCGATAAATGATGAATATCGCCAACCATCGTTTTTTTTTCTTCCCATTTCCGTATGACAAACTCTGGCATGTCGTCGAGACCGAAAAGGTCGTGACAGTGAATCTTCGGCAATCATAGACTTCGGACAGCGCGAGCACGACTGCAGAGAATTTACTTTCTTCCCAAAAACCTAAAATGACTTATTCCAATGTAGTAAAAACATCGAAAAACTTTGAAAAAATCCCGGATATTGTGCCATGTAAAACACTTCTTCGACGTGTTGTTCGAATACTACGCATCACGGGAATGCTGTCAGCAAATTCTGTTTTTACCGATACAATTGGTAAATCGTCGATTTGGGAATCGGTCATTCTTATAACCGGTGTGACCCAATTATCGCTGCTTCTATGGTTCGTTGCATCTCAGATGGTTGACAGATGGGCCGTGGACCCAGATAGAGCTGTCGATCCTTCGGCTGGGTCTGTCACTTGTTGTCTTTGCATTGTAAAGGTGACTTGTCGGATTATTTTCAGTATTTGTATTTATGTATAAACCACAGATTTTAAAATGCACTTAATTCACTGTGCAATATTTGTGAAAAGTATTTTGTAGGTTGAAAAAAAAATCTTATGAAAAACTCGTGCAAATTCGAGAAACTTCTTCAAAAAATACGTATGGATAAATAAATGTTTTGAACTGAAGTTAACTTTTTCAACAACCTGTGTAAAGTGTCGAAAAAAGTTACAAAACTTATTTGAAAAGTTACACTTAGAAATACAGAAAAATTCGAAAACTTATATAAGTTTATGAAAATGATAAAACTTAATAAATAGTCGTATTGCTTTCCATTTTTCGTGGAAGTCTACATAATAATCGATTGTTTTTGTGTACCAGTTGATGAACCTTTGGTTGAATCGCAAGGAATTTCGAAACCTGCTGCGGCATGTGGTGATCATGTGGGAAGACTCTAATCGTCGAACCAGGATCAGAAAAGAAATTGCAAAAATCGCAAAACGAACGTACCATTGGGAAAAATGGTACATTATTAACGTCGTGATAGCCTGCTTGAGTTACGCCCTGCGACCGTATGCGTAAGATGGCATAACAATAAAATATGATCTTTACGTCTTTTTCAAAACTTTATGAATCAAAGAGAAACGTAAAATTTCTGGATATAACGTATAAATGGTTACAATATGGTCCCCAGTTTGTTTTTATAGGATAAACAAACTCGGAGCCATTTGCCGAATCAATTCAAAATTAGTCACAAAGCTCTTTCGACCTGTTACAAGGCGACGGTTCCACAGAACGGAGTTAACTTATCGTCGACAATAAAATAATGTACAAGTGTGGAAAGTAAGCTCATAAAAAATGATTTTCATTACAGTTTTCTTTTGCGTCACCATTTGTACGAGAAACCCCATAATATCTCGTACGATTCACTGCTTACGGTTTATCCGGGGAAGTATTTTTGGACGACAGATACTATGGGCAAATACATAATGTGTGTTTGTTGGGAGCAGAGTACGGTTCTTCTTGTTGGATTGTCCGTGCTTTCTGTGGATTGCATTTTCGCTCAACTCACTACACACGCAGGAATCGAATTTCGAGTAATTCTTAAATAATTCATCATTCTTAGGCTAGGAAAAATTTCAAAAATATTTCTGTGTGATGGTGCGTCACAATGAAAAATTTCATTATGTGCAGTTTTTATTTTCACCCGAAGTTTATTCGATGTATTAATTTTAGGTATTGCAGCACGATTTAAAATACTTAGCGAGTTCAAGTGATAAGTATGGTGACGAAAAAAATGAAAGAATATTGATCGAACAATTAACCAGTATCGTCAAGAGACACCGCGATTTGTACAGGTGAAAAAAAGGCTTTTGCCTTATAAACATCTAAATATTACGTAAAAAAAAACCATCAAAATATGCTTATCAATAATCACTTTGATTTGCAGACATTGGGGAAGGATTAAAAAAATATTCGGAGCAATAATATTTTTGACAATGTTACTCACTGCTGCTAACACGTGTCTATGTGCTTTTCAATTGCAAAAGGTCCGTGTTTAACTTCATGCTTTTCCATTCATTCATTTTTGCTTGCAGGAGAAAGATGGAGTTTCAATAAAACATTTCTAATCCCTGCATGAAAAAGCTTAACTTATTTCATTTACTTTTAAAAATAATTTTGATATATTTGTTAGGAAATTTCACACAAAAATTGGACCGAAGTCGTCAGAAACCTTTGGCATGTACTTATCATCGGTGTCCAGAGTGTACTGTACTGCGGTTACGCTGACGAACTGGTGGAGCAGGTACAACCATCAGAAAATATAAAAATTCGTTGGAAATTACTCGAAATTTCGTTGTTTTTAATTCATTTGACTTTTCATTCAATAGTCGAATCTTGTTGCTCAAGCAGCGTACGAATGTCAGTGGATGGATCGCAGCAAAGAATTTAAAATTATGTTGAGAATAATAATAATGCGAGCACAACGGCCCCTCGATTGTACCATTTATGGATTAGTTTCACCAAACTTAAGTCAAGTCATGCTGGTAAATTTGCATATGTATCGATATCTATCAAGTATAATCATATCATACAAAATAAAATAATCATCTTCCTTAATTTTCCACAGATATTCAAGGCAGCTGCGAGTTATTTCACACTTCTGAAATCATTGACCTAATTTGAACAATAGTTGTGTTAGATTCACAAGAAATCAGAAACACACGTTTATTTCGAACGATATTCAAATGTATAGACAAAAATTTTGTCGACATTAGAAAAAGTCTGTATAAGCATTATTATTAATTAAATCTATCACTAATCATCGCCGGCACATATTTTTATCTGCGATTGCTATTCAAGACATTTTTCAGTAAACTTTTCAGATCATCAGTAAACTTCGTTTTATTCTCATTATTTCCAGTATATTGTAAACATTAAAAGATTGAAAGGTAAAAAAGACAAGGACAGCAAAGTTATGACAGTTCCCATAAGACTACATGTAATTTGTTGATGTTAATTTTCCTATAACGAGCTTCTTAATCGGAGCAAAATTTTAACACGACCTCTTGAACATTTCATATTTCAACATATTCGATTTCGAATTAAAGAAATCCTCAATGCAAAAAACTTTGACATACAATCTCGTGGTAATAAATTTCTTAATTCTAATCCCCTTTTTTTTCTTTACTTGACACTCACCGAAATGTCCTTATCAAGTCATCAGATATTCTCTCATTTCTTTGTCGTCACAATAGTCGAACTAGGTGATTTTTTTTTCCCCCGTAGTCGCAGGACCCGTGAGAGATAAAAACGAGCATGCGCTCGTTCACTTGACCAGCGCGCATAGAGCTCAGGGATATTTAATTCATAAATGATGATAGGGCGGACGGTTTCTGGTTGTTGAATGTACGGGGAACCTATCATTACAGGTGCGACCGGACGGTTGATCCGTCCAGAGAAAACTATTATCCCGTGCATTGCTCAATTATTGATAGAAAAAGGGCATGAAGGGTTGGAAAGGTTACTCGATACGAGTTTTCCTAGTTATTTCACGATTATCATCCAACTACGATGATAACCAATAATTTGTCTTCGCGAACTTCGTATTTCCTCGAATAATAGTGCTCCCCGGAAAAATATCTTCGCATCACGAACTTATTATGACAGAGCCACGGGAACGCGTGAAAGATAGAAGAGAAATTTATTCGCCTAAGGAAATCGCGTCTTTCGAAAAAGTTCTAGGACGCGACGTCGGAGTATTACGAATAGCTGGATTGTTTTCGTTGAACAGTGTTTTTACTGATAAACTCGTGAAATCTACGATTTGGGAACCCATTTTTTTTACAGTCGGTGTAATGCACATTTTTTTTGTCGCGTCCTGCGAATTCGCAACTATTATTCGGGTATGCCGAATTGATCCGAATTACGCCATAGGCAGCTTCACCGCAATGTTTTCTGGGATTCTCTGCGCTGTCAAGGTTCGAAACTATCAATTTTCTCATTTAAAAAAAAATTGTATTGTATTATTTTATCACCGTTTTCGTGACTGATGACTTTTCTAACACATAACCACGTGATTATTCAATTCAACAACTTTTTTTACCACCTTAAGATTTTTTTTTAAAAAACGAAACCATACAAAAATATGAAAAATTGTGATCATTGATGTTTTTTTTTTTTAATTCTCTGAAACCGAAACAAATCTCTCAACAGACAGAAATCTTAAATATCAGAATAAGTTGATAACTTTATGGTCACAAAATACTTCAGTGTTCCTATTCATTATTTTGTTTCATGGTTTTTCAAATTACTGTGTTTTTTATTTGTTCTTTACTTCGAATGATGATTTTTTATGGTTTTTCAAATTATTGTGTTTTTTTTTTGTTCATTACTTCGAAGATGTTGAAGACCATGAGTTGACAATGACCGAACATTTTTTTAATTGACTGTAAAGAATAAATTGATTGTTGATAAAAATTTTGAGAAATAAACGTCCGTTTATAAATTTCATACGGTTCATTTGTCTATATTTTTACAAGGGTCTAAGACTGTGGTTCTGGCGTGAAGAGTTTCGCAAATTATTGCGGCTGTTGGCTATAATGTGGAACGAATCGAGTAATCGAATAAAAATCATCCGGGAAAATGAAAGAACTGCGACCAGCGTGTCTCGCGTGACCAAACGATACATCATCATGGTTTTTGTGCTCGTCTCTAGTTACGCTTTACGACCGTACATGTGAGCGACCAATATACGAAGACAAAAAGGAAACAGTCTATTCATAATTTATAAATCACTTCACTTTACAATAATAAGTACAATATCAGAATTTTTCAAACGGTAGAAAAAAATCAAATCAAACCGAATACATTTCGAAAGCAACTCAAGAAATCTTTCTACTTTGTACTTTTTTTATATTGTGACTAAGAAAGCATTTAAAATAATCAGGATTGAAAGGAATTCCCAAGAATTTTGTTATTTGTCAAACTTGAAAACACTTTTCAACCTCTAACAAACTGACTAATTAAACAATTCATTAATCTTCATAGAAAATATGGTAGTGCATGAAAAAACGTCTTTTTTATTCCTGATTTTTTTCGATTTATGAGTTTCTCCCAATTTTTCTTATAAGTTTAGTTCTCAGGCCAAAAAAAACAATCAATTTTAAGTTGTTCTGAAGAAAAAACAACAAATTTCGTTGCATTCTAGAAATACAAATGTCAACATCGTTAGAAAATGTGAATTTCGTCATAATACAAACGAGTAAACTGTTATTTTAATATTCAGACTGCTGCTGCACTATCATTGGTACGAAAAATCATCGAATACGTCGTACGATTACTCCGTTACGATATATCCAACAACGTATCCTCTATTTACAACGGATACTATGCGCAAGTATATAGTTTGTATATCTTGGGAACAATTTGTCATTGTTTTCGTCGCACTTTACTGGATGGGTTCTGACATCATGTTCGCCCAGATAACTACACATACGGCAATCCAATTTCGAGTAAATGCGAGTCATGACATTTTTTCTTTAATATTGCAGTATCGATAGGAATTATTTTTCGAATTAAAATGAATGATTATTTTCGCGTGACACTTATTTTAGTATCAGTACGACCTTTAATTTTTTTTTCTTTCGTTTTTCTTTCAAGATTATGTTTTCCTAACAGGTGTTGCGTCACGATTTAAAATACATAACGCAAACGCCGGATAGTCGAGATAAGAATACCGAAAGAGAACTAATCGCTCGATTATCGGCAATTGCCAGGCGGCATCGTGACCTCTACAGGTAAACAACATTGCTTTTCCCTCTTTTTTGCATATGGGAATGTAACAATTACTTTATTCATAATTTTAACCGAAGATCCCCACAGTGAGATCGGAAAAACGATCTGATTTTGTTCAATACAAGAAAAAATTACTTTTTTTCTATTCTATCGATTTTTTTTTTCCTTTTATACTTTCTTCTTCAGTTTTGAATGTTCGTCCAAAGTGATTTCGTTATTATCTTCGTTATAAAGAATCTAAAATCATTTCGTTTCGTAAATAATTTGAAATAATAATATTGAATCCTATAATCGCGCGCGAGGAACATTTTGTGCTGGAAATAACATTACGGGCGTTTTTGAAAATAAAAGATTGAATGGGTCTTGGGTCAAAAATACTTCAATGGATAAAGGTAGTGAACATATAAATGACATTAAATTTATTACAGGCACTGCGAAATGATTGAGCGAATATATAATCCAATAACTTTTTTGACAATGTTACTCACCGCGGTGAATATGTGCTTCTGCGTTTTTCGCCTCGAAAAGGTGCGGACTTAATTAATAAAAAAGTTAAATTTTCTATGGAATCGAAAATGAGGTGAAAATTAGAAAAAATATACGAAAATGATAAAAATCTCATTGAAACGAGGGCGATGGGCATACAGTTGGTTTGTGGTTATGGCGGTTTGCGTGTGAACTTAATTACTGGGCCCAAAAATATCTGAAGATATGAAACACTTTGGGTAAATACATCGAATCGAGTCTCCACCTCAAAACGGCTGCAAATTTTTTTTCTGTCATTCTTCATCACCAAAAAATAATAATCAAATTAATCTTATGGGGAGGGAAGACTTCCAACGCCATCAAAAAATATAATTTGCGGCACACACAGAAAAATCACAAGCGACATATTAGCAAAAAAAGTTTTTTGCAAAGTTCGATCCACAAATTAATTACCATCCGAGGAAATGTCAGTTACCGACTTTATCGGCAAGGTTTTCCGCGGTTCCCCTTCGCCCTCAGTAAGTGAGTAAATAGAGAGGGAAGGAATTACCGAAAGAAGGGACTACAAAGTATAAAGAGAAAGGACTTGGCCTAAAAAAAGAAGAATTGCGATTGGCGAATTTAAAGATAAAGATTATAATGGTAAAATGTTGTTGTTTATTGCAGGAACTATCACACAAAAACTGGGACGAAGTTATAAAGTATTTATTTCACGCTGTTACTCTGATCGTCCAGGCAGTTATATATTGTGGTTATGCCGATAAATTAACTTATCAAGTAAGAATGAAAATTTTTTAATTGACATTTAATGACGAAAACAACGTTTTCATTGTGTTTCATTCATATTCGCAGTCGAGTCTCATAGCTAACGCAGCTTACGATTGTCAGTGGGTAGAACGTAGCGAAGAATTCAAAATTCTTTTGCGCATTATAATGATGAGATCTCAAAGAATTTTCAAATGCACTGCGTACGGATTTTTTTCCGTGAATCTCAATCAAATAACAGTGGTTAGTGTGTAACCATGTTATTTTCTTTATTATCTGAATAGAATATATTCAAGAATGCTAAACTTTGTTTTCATTTTTCATTTCTCTTAGATCGGCAATACTGCAGCGAGTTATTTTGCATTATTGAAAACGGTCGCTTGAATACATGGAAAATGTAAACAAAGCAAGAGACTGAATGTCACGAAAAAAAAAAATGAATAAAAAAACAACAAAATTGTGCTCGTCTGTATTATTTCTCAGGGTTTATTTTTCGAACGCCTAAACTAGGAACAAGTAATAATATTATGAAAATTCACTGAAATTACGTATATTTATAAAATATTTACGTGAATCGTGAAACCGTAAACACCGAGGAAACGAGATGCACAAAGTACTTACATAGCTTCGACAAGATTCACGACAACGACACCGATGAATGGTCCGGGGAAGCCCATTATGATTGTTTTGGTCCTAAAATCAGAGGAGAACTCGATCGCACGTGCCACGAATTTGTTGAAAGTCTTGCAAAACAGTGCTACAAGAATCGTCATTGTAAAAATTAGGGGACGGAGAAAACCCGCTTTACAATTTTGCGAGAGAACGCGGTGAATCGAATACGACGCTCAAACGCCATGGCGGTTGTTTTTCGTTGTAACGCATCTTTTCGTTCACGACGAATATCACTTATGTTTCCCATAATTTATGACGCGGTTTTCTATACGCGAAGGACAAGCCCGGACGACACTCGTCGAAATCACGGTACACCACTGAACGATTGAATTATGCCACACGGTACGACCGCCAAAAGAATCGTTAAAAAAAAAACTCACTTTATTTGCATGGGGGGGGGGGGGGGGGGCTAACTCGGAGACTCTATTTTGAACTTCGCTTGATTTTGAACCACGAACCACTGTGTTTAAAAAAATCAATTCATTTGTCTTGACGGGGCTCACTCACGGGAGATGATTCTCTCTATCTGTTTCCCGCCTGATTTTACGTTTTAGTGTATTTATCGATTCGATGAACAACTATCACCGCCAACAATTGTTTTTATTGAGACGCCAATCCTCAACATTCGACCAAACAATGTGTACTAAAACTGTTTAAAAGCGAACGAACGTTAAGGCGCCACATGCTATTTCTGCAATTAGCAGATAAAAAAGAGTGCAAGCTGACCGACCAAGTCCATGGGCGGGTCTTTACCGACATTGGCCTCGGAAACCGATTGCCGCGCCCCTGACGCCGCTGTTTAAAACGAAGTTGATGAGAGGGGGGATGGCACACCACACGTGCGCAAATATGCCATGCGGCCTGTGTAGGCCGCCATATTAAAAAGACTTCAAAACGAGACGTCAAGCAAGTAACTTGAGTAAATCATATTTTGTTGATTATTTAAATGGCAAAATAACTTTATAAAAAAACCTGTTATTAATTGACATGACAAAATGTCGCGTTTGATAATTAAAAACTTGCCCAAAAACGTAAGTACACATTTGTTTAATCAAAATGTATTTTATTCGTCTCAAAATCAACTATTTTCTCCCATTCTATGGAAACTATTTATCATTTTACCCAATATTTATATTTTTAGATATCAGAAACAAAGATCAAAGATCTTTTCAGCGAGAAAGGGATCGTCACTGACGTGCAATTGAAATACACGAAAGATGGCAAATTTCGGCGTTTTGGTTTCGTCGGTTTCAAGACAGAAGACCAAGCAAGGCTTGCCCTGGAATATTTTGACCAAACTTGCATCGAAACGTCAAAAATTTCTGTGGAATTATGCGCCGGCTTAGGTAATTTTACTTTTCTTCAAACTTATTGTCAATCATGCACAAATAAATTATACAGATTGATCACAGGTGATGCGACAAAACCAAAATCATGGAGTAAATACGCAGCAGACAGCTCGGCTCACCAAAAATTGGCTAAAAATGATGCACCAACTAATCAGGCTGGTTCGGAAAAGTCGACAGAAGAAAAATCAAAGAAAAGTAAAAAAAAAGATAAAAAGGAAAAAGAGGACGATGAAATTGCGAAAGCACTAGCAAAGGTATGTAAAAATTCAAATTGACAGTTGACAGCTCAAAAGAGGAATCGACATTTTGAAAAATATTATTAATCATTGAGATTTGTTTCTTTTTTGTGCCGGCAAGTTCACAAAATAAGGTTATGAGACGAAGACGTTAGAATTTATTACGTTAAAAAAAATAGGCATCGCTTTATATCTACTTTTTGTGGATAACAAACAAACGGTTTTCAAAATTGCATTCTATAATTTTAGAATCTCGTTTTCAGTGTACATTACTATCAATTAATGAAAAATAACTAATCCTTTTCGTCTTCTGAACTGAGCCGTTGTCTTGATACCGTCGGACGAATCGGATTTGTTACTTTAATGCGATATTTTACGTTTCACAAATTGACAGCGATGAAAAATAGTAATAATATCCAAATTCATTTTTATTCGCTTCCAGTTTTGTATTAATAGTTTATTTACAAAAAAATTGAAACAAGAAATGTGGTTGTTGCAGCACAAGGATGATCCTCTTTTTAGCGAATTTATGGAAAGTCACGCAGGAGCGAAAGCGAAAATGGCTTGGGACAACGACGCGGTGGAGTCTCTTGAGAAAACTGAGGATAACGAAGAAGGCAAAGAAAACGACGATGATTCTAGTTCTGAAAAAGGTTCGACGATGGAGCAGGAAGACGAAGAAAGTGAAGAAGAGGAAGAGAAAGTAGCGAATAAAAAGTTGTCGGATTTGGAGTATATGAAGGCTCTTAAAAGTGGCAACAAAAAGGTGTCCGATGTCAAAGCGACAGTGGAGAAAACGGGTCCAGGTCCGAAAAAATTTTTCACCGTTAAAGTTCGAGGCCTGGGATACAATCATAAGAAAAAGCATGTAAAACAATTTTTCCAACCGTTGAAAGCACACTCGATAAGGGTGCCTCAAAAAATAAAAGGAATTGCTTTCGTCGGCTTCAAGACAGAGTCTTTGATGAAGCAGGCATTGAACAAAGACAAAAGTTTCCTCGAAGGAAAACGTTTGTTCGTAACGAGATACGACGCGAAGGAAATTGAAGAGGAATCAAACGACAAGGAGAAGAGTAACAACAATCTAAAGTGGAAAAAACAAGAAGACGGGCTTAAAAATGTAGAAAGTATTGGCGAATCGGGAAGAATATTCCTTAGGAATTTGTCATACACAACGAACGAGGACGAAGTGAGAAGTATATTTGAAAAATACGGTCCACTTTCCGAAGTTGATTTACCCATAGACAAAGTAACGAGAAAACCAAAAGGTTTTGGTTTCGTGACGTTTATGATGCCGGAACACGCGGCCAAAGCTTATGCGGAGTTGGACTCTTCTGTTCTTGATGGCAGAATGCTGCATTTGTTGCCCGGCAAAGCCAAACCAACTGCAACAGATTTACTCGAACAAGGTGAGGTCTACGAGAACATGTAACTTTTTTTGCAGCAGTGCATTGTGCAAATATTGTGAAAAGAAAGGCAAGGATTTTAGTCAAGATAACCGATGATTTTTAATTGCAGATGGTCTCAACTATAAACAGAAAAAAGAATTAGAGAAAAAAGCGACAGCTGGATCGTCGCATAATTGGAATACACTTTTCCTTGGACAAAACGCAGTCGCTCATGCCATCGCAGAGACTTACGGCACGACGAAGGACAAAGTTTTGGAAGACGGTGGAAACGGTACGAGTGTGGCCGTGAGATTGGCACTCGGAGAGACACAGCTGGTCCAGGAGACGAGAAAATTTTTAGAAGAAAATGACGTATGTTTGGATGCGTTTAATCAACCGTCTGATAAAAGATCGAAAACCGTCATTCTTGTGAAAAATCTTCCAGCCCAAACCGACATTCGAGAAATAACAGAAAAATTCTCTCAATACGGTGAACTCGCTCGTGCTGTTATGCCACCATCAGGAATCACAGGTAAAAGCGAACCGTCATTATCAATCCATTAGGCATTTAATTTTTCAGCATATTTCTACACTTTCGACTTTGGTTTCGTTGTGTTTTCTATTTTTATTCAAATTAGATCTTAAAGGAAACGAGTAATTTTCTCGTCGCAACTTTATCGTTTTTATTCGATGAAATAATGAATTTTCAATTTTATCGTAGCTCTGGTGGAATTTTTGGAGCCCTCAGAAGCTCGGGCAGCTTACACTAAATTAGCTTACACGAGATTCAAACATTTGCCACTCTACTTGGAATGGGCACCGGACAACACTTTCAATGGGCCTGCAAAAAAGCCTGGTGCACAAAAATCCCAAAAATATGATAAACTTCGTGAAGATCATAACGTAAATGCGAAAAAAGATAACGAGCCTGTGGAGGTTAAAGTTAATGAAGAAGAAGACGAGGACGAGGATGAGCCAGAACCTGATACAACGCTGTTTGTAAAAAATTTGAACTTCTCGACCACCGACGAATCATTCAAAAACGTAAGAAACCATAATGAAGTAATAATAGTCTTGACGCTCATCGTGGTTTGAATTTCTTAACAAAACTTCCGTCAATAATTCTAAATAAAAATATTTTAAGTCTCGGTTCTGCCACAGTCACGTTTGAATGTTAACTCTTCGGTTAATTTCATTAATTTGGAATGTTAATTTGTTTTCTGGTCAAAGAGATGGTCAATTTTTTTTAAATTTTACACTTACCTTTAAAAAAACACCCTGAAGAAGTCCTTAAAACTTGTTGAACTCCAGAAAATGATGTAAAAAATGTGAAAAAATCGCTTAAAACGCCATAACACTTACAAAGATTATGTTTTACAGTATTTCTCAAAATGTGGCAAACTTCATTACGCGACAGTTGCAACTAAAAAAGATCCGAACAATCCAGGACAAAAATTGTCTATGGGTTATGGTTTCGTTCGATATAAATACAAATCGGATGCAGATCGTGCATTGAAAGAATTACAAATGACTGTACTCGATGATAAAACGTTAGAGCTCAAGAGATCTGAAAGGACATTGGGGTGAGTTGCATTATTTTCCAATTGAATGAAAGCGCAAAGATGCTTTTTTTTTTAAATGACAAAACAAATGGATAACATGGTTTTTTTCTCTATAAAATGTATACAGCACTGACGTAGCAACGACGAAAAAGACATCGAAAATAACGGCTCAAACAGGGACAAAAATTCTCATAAGAAACATTCCGTTCCAAGCGAATGCGAATGAAATAACTGAATTATTCAAGTAAGCGATCCACATAATTTTAATCATAGTAATACCTTTTGTGAATCGACATGACAATTGATTATTTAATTTGTTATTTTTCAGGGCTTTCGGTGAAATAAAGGCCGTACGATTACCAAAGAAATTGGTAGGCGTCGAGAAACATCGTGGTTTCGCCTTTGTCGAATATTATACGAAAAGCGATGCAAAGGTTCGAATTTTTACGAGTTTTATCTAAACACCGAGGTATTCGAAAAAATCTTTTTAAAAAACATATAAAAATGTCTAACATTATTATACTTTTAGCGAGCTTTTAAGGCTCTCTGTCAAAGTACCCATTTGTATGGTAGAAGATTGGCTCTGGAATGGGCCCAGGCCGAGGAGGATGTCGATGACATTAGAAAGCGAACAGCAAAACATTTTCACCAAGGTATTCGTGAATTCCTATCACCCCCTCGAATCCCCAGTCCTATCGGTTGACATTCCCAATCGTCGGCGCCACCTTTCTTTCCCTTCTTTTAGCTGAATTATTTTTATCTTTCTGTTTTCCAGAGGATTCTGCCAAAAGGAGCAAAAAAGCGACCTTGGAGCCGGACAGCCTGGGACTGGCCGCCGAATAAATTTGATCCTCTGGTTCGGTGACCTCCGGAGGTTCGAACATCGTGTAAAAAGCAAAGACTGGTCACACACGTTTGAAACTTCATTTTTTCATGTAAATTTTAACTCTTTATTCGTTTACTCGTTCGGAAGGACATATTGTAATTAAATGAGCATATTAAATCCTTTCTTATGTACAAACATGTTTTTTTAAATTAATAAATCGCTATAATGTTTTATCCTGTCTACTCAAATTACTTGATTAATGGAACATTATTGTCCAACGTCATCGTCTCATCAAAACATTTCGATGCCGTACATCTTTTCAATGAGGTTCCACGAGGAATACAATTTTTCCAAGATAATTTTTTGAAATTTTGCGTGAATCTTCTTCAGCGTCATATTGTAATGTGCAAAAAATTTGAGAAGCTTTCACCGTCTGGTAATCGGGATATTCAGTGTTTAAAATCGCAACTTTGACATGAGGTCTTATGGGAAGTTACGAAAAAAGACGATACTTTACAACTAATAACTCGATTTCTAAACGGTCAAACTTCCTCAAATTTTACCCACAGTTGAGTATGAGTGTTAAGAAGATTCATACGAATTTTAAGCAATTAGACTTGGAATTTATCGAACGCATGAGAAACGATCGAACCTCCTTAAAATTAATTGAAAAAATCGATCTGGGAAAAACCCAATAGCTCTACGTGTTTCTTAAATTATCGTTTCATAGTGGAAGATTTTATTGACATTATTGAAACGCTATAATCTTCAGTACCTCTCAAACTATCGGTCTGTCAGACCGAAAACTTTAATCGCTATATAACTTCGTAACAAATGCGTCGATTGGGGTTTAATTGTAGTGAAATCGAAACGCCAGAACCCAACCAATACGAAAAAGAGTTCCACGAACCCGAAAGATGTTTCTTGAAACGTTGTGACGTTCACGTAAAAAAAAGTAGTGAAAAAAAGATGAAAATGTAATTTTGTTGGCGGTGTATTAGACCAGGGAGTCTCTAAGTGTTAATAATGGTCGAATTATCGTTCTGATTTTTTTTTTTTTTTTAATGAATTCTGCACCGATATTGAAATTACAATAATTAGAATATTGGAAATTCATCGACACCACAAACTTTCTTTACGATTTCTGTCACTTCTAACTCCTCATCACGTTCACGAACTTTTCCCTCGATCGTTTTCATTCTCGCCATCTTGGAAAACAACAAAAAAGAAATAAAACGTTCTCTCGAGGCGAGCCGGCTTCGATAATGGCATGTAACTGGGGTTCGACTCCCTCGGTTTTTAATCGATGCAAATCGTCGATACTTACCCGACTGGACGACGTCCTACGTAGCTTGATTTTAATATTAATAAGTAAATGAATCAACGACAACTAGGATAATAAAAGTTCATTAGACGAGTGGGTGAGATTGTTCAAACTACTGCACAATTTTAACCATTCCCAATTTTTAATGAAACAACATCCAATTTGACATTTATTCGTTTACTCGTTATTTTAACCATTCCCAATTTTTAATAAAACAACATCCAATTCGACATTTATTCGTTTCTTTTTTTCATTAAAATGATAAAATGTTTATCCCAATTACATTTCTCATGATTTTATTTCTACTGCCCGAAAAACCAGTAGGATACAGAACTTAATTTTAAAAAAAAAACCCTATTTCGAGTGATTTTACTGAAAAAAGAAATCATTAGATCTTAGTCATTAAAATTGCGAAAAAAAATATTCATCACCTGAAAATTCTTCAATAATAACTGAGTTCTAATAACCAGTGAAAAATTAAAAAAAAAAAAAAAAATAGAACATTATTCCAATCGACAGAACTGTCAAAAAAAATAAAAACGGTTTGAATAAAAAGCTATAAATTTTGTATAAATTGTGATGATAAAAAATATTCAAGTATTTCAACTTGTTTCTATAAATTTTGAGTGAGTGAGAATGCACAGACACCTGCATTTGAATTCTTGCACATTCTGCTGGTGTAATACGTGACTGTACTACGCTGAATATTTGATTTGACCGGCCGGCTTCTTTTGAGCGAACGATTGACGACAAAGGTAAAGAAATGGCTAAATACATAGATGTATATATATATATGTATAATAAGGAATATATATGTTTAGACATATAAACCTTTCACCTGCGGTATGACGTACCCGCGAAGCGACGAGAACCATCTCTTTGCGCGAACGTGAAACGTGAAAACCGGGCGCGCGTGCTGCTGCAAAGCAAAAGAGAATATCGTGCTCGTTCCGGTTGGTGGGGCTATTGGAAGGTGGAGTTGTATCTCCCGATGAACAACCATGAAAGTAACAGTGCTGTGCAGCACCTTGGTGAACGCGAAAGGGGAACACACATAAGAAAACCCGGCTCTGTTTTTTTTAAATCTTCATATTTGACTGTGAACGGGATTCCATCAAAATTCTTCGTCAGTGAGATTTAGCGGATTGATCTTCGATAGAAATTGGTTTTGAATTGTCGTTTAATTGAAACTTTAAGGGCAAATAGAATCTGGAAGTTTTAACATTGTAATTGTTTGTTTTTATTTTTATTTTATTTCTTCTTTTGTCGACGAATATAAAGATAAGAAAGTAAATAAATCTATAAAAATACAGTGAGGTGAACGTACAGAGTGCCCTTTTCCCCGGGGTCAGGATGAGTGCATCCTGAAAGGTCACACTTTATTTTTCCTGCCAGCAGGACTCATCGCCTCTTTTGATTCAGTTGGAGAACAAACTTTCAACTCGACATTCATCGACGATGGATTGGGTACGTTTCAAGTGTTTTGTCATTCATTTGAGAAACCGTTGTTCGCCTCATTAAATTATACTTTTTATTGACATTAAGTGAGATTTTACGTTGAACTATTCTCGCAGGAATACCTGCAGGTTTATTAGGTCGAAGAGAGTGAGACTAAAGCCTTTTTTTTCTTACCATTCGTTACTGGAGTTTTGTTCTGCACGCGATACCAAAACGGGATAAGTTAAACGGTAGATCATTTTTCGATTATAACGGATGAAACTTTCTGCAGCCTTGAAATATTCATTATAGTGGAGAACGTTGAAATAGAGAGAGAAGAAGAATAAGCGAAGATATTTTCTCTAACGGACGTCGGTCGTTAGTCCGTCTCGTCAAGGTTTTTTTATCGTTTAAAGAAGAAGAAAAAAACACTACGTTGAAAAGGAAATTATTGTTATTCTCACGTGTTATTTTCTTTACTACTTTTCAAATTAATCGTTCCGGAAGTTTATTCCAAATATATCCTATGATTAAGTTTAATTGACTGAACACAATCAAGTCCCTAGTTTCAATCTCAGTGGCCAACATTCGGGTCTTTACTGATTATCAGAACATCACTTTCGAACGTATCAACCGATTTCCTTTCAATTCGCTTCCAAATGGTCGAAAACAAACAAAAAATGTTGCGGCTTGAACCAACTTTTGTTTTACATTCGATGTTGAACTATGCAGTTTTGCGATCCAATTGCAAACTCCGAAACGGTAAAAAAACTGATGGCAAAATTGAAAGTCATTCGAGTTGAAAAGAAAAAATCGAAATTGTATGGTTTATTGTCACGTCTTCGGTGTGTGAAGAAAAAACTGAGTTTTTTTGAGTGAAAATAACATGTGCAGGTTTTGTGGGAACAAGACATTCGGGTCGTCATGAAATTTAAAAAATCAAAAGTCATGTGAACGCACGAAAAAATTTCAAAATTAATTACAAATTACCGGATACTACAAAGATTTTTGAGGTCACAGATTTCCAACCGGCAAATCTCACGAATCAAATTTTGTACGAACTTTTATAACAGACAAATACAAACACGAGTTTCGATTTTTTTGATTCGGGCTTCGTTTAATTTTACTTTGAATCCATGCCTTTGGACCATCAAACAGAAAAATAAATGAAATCATTCAAAACGTTAATGATGCAATTATGACTAATTGGTGGGAAACGTTGATTGGAAAAGATTATTTACATCGCAGAATAATTCCAATAAGTTTAAGGGCGCGATTTGAATGATTTCGTTAATTAGTGGAGTTAATTAAAACGTGGATTTTATATCATACAAATTTTCGTAAATAAATTAGACGGAATAGAGCGAAGTTACTTATTTCGTAATTTATTAGTGAAAACATTAAAAAGAGACATTAAATAATGTTTGAAAATGAAGGCTTGGGCTGTAACTAGTAAATGGAGAAATATGTCACGTAATAGAGCGATTTTATAACCCCGGTAGCATCTTTGAAGCGAGATTGTCGTGCCTATTATAGGATATCAAATCTATATAGCTGTGATTTTAATGTAAGCAAGAGGGAAGCTTTTTTATACCTCTGGGCATTATATTCACAGTGTGAAAACTCGACGATGTACCGCTCGAGAGTTACGAGTTGGATAATTCGAAGAAGGAGTGAGAGTGTAGCAATAATTTCGAATTGCAAAATCTGCCCCGTGAGACTGTATTTTGTATTTAAATGTTCGAAACGGTCTTATTTGCTTGTTTGGCTGTTGGACGTAAGCATCGCCGTAGGGTGGACATTCGACATCCGCGAATAAAGAAAGCACCAATCGCACATGATATTTTTTGTATAATTTTTCCATTATTTATAACTTATTTCCATAATTAACTTCAATAAATTAAAAATAATTGCAAAAACGAGAGGAAGAGAAAAGCACGATGGAAATTTTCTAGAGCACCAAGGACATTAAATTTTATTTATATTTTTTTTCATATTCTCTGAATGGTGGTAAAAGTTTCATGGTTAAAATCTCTTTTGAAACAAGCTTTGAATAAGTTTTATTAATTGGTTTACAAATTTAATGTCATTTAAATAATTTTCATAAAAACAGGAGAATGCTCGGAGGCATAATAAAAATTTGACGTTTCCGATGAAAACGCGATAGAGCGCTATTTAGTTAAAATCAACGATGTATCCCGTCGCCACATAGTTTCGTGAAAGCAGATGGTTATTTTGTTTTCATATCTTTTATTCACACACGAGGAAGTTCCGCTCCTTGAGTTGCTGAAGATGGAAAACGACCTTCTCCGGCTCATTGGCGACGAGAATCGACCTTCGCGAAGATTTCGTATCCCGCTCAGAAACAGAGAGTGATACCCGCGAAAGAGAAAATAAGTATAGGTCCTACGCGTATACACTCAGAGCGAGACAGAAAAGACGAAAGTAGTACGTTCATCGATGAAAGAAAAATAAACGTATATATGAATAAAAGAATTACGATGTCCGAGGACGGTCAGCTGTGGTTGACCTTTTGCAGCCTGCTGCTGAGATGAACGTGAAGACTCTCTTTCGAAAACCCAATGCCATTGACTTTTCTCAACATTTTTTCAATTCTTCGCATTAATTTCGAAAGCAGATTAACGAATGAATTCCTCTCGATCGAATAAACATTAGAATCCCTTGAAACAAATATTCAAAATCTGAAAAAGCCTTATTTGCACTCCTGGAATTTTGCATTTTTATTGTTATATCAAAATAATCAAATTCATTATTCCTCGCACCCACCTTATCGTCACTTTTCTCTTCACTATTTCCTAGTTTCTTCTCGTGCCTCAACCTCTTGGCGAGTGCTGGTTTTATATATATATACAACTTGCACATTATCATTCCCGTTTCAAAATCCAGTTTGGTCACTTTTCCTCTCGTCTCATTTCAATTTCTTTTTTTTTTACCCTCATCTTGTCTCGACGTTACACAGACTCACGAGCCTGTTTATTCTAATTATTCAACGAAACAAAAGTGGCTGGAACGACTTGAAAATATGTTACCCATTCGATAATTATAATCGATGAGAGAATTTTTGTTTTGGTTCGTTCGTACGATAAAAGAAAAAAAAATCTGCAAACATTTTCAACTTGGATCAACATTTTTATTCCACAAAATATAAAATTGATAACAATGGATGGAATTTGACAAAAAAAAACAGCACAATTTTTCACGCAGAATAGCCGAAGCGTATGGTAAACATATTTATATATATATTTGGGCCCCTGAGGCAGCAAATTCCTCGGAAAAGTAAAAGTGAGTCTGTAGCACAAATATACACGTATTCATGGTGATCAAATTGGTAGGGGAAAAGGATTTACCGATTTACTGTTCGATACGAAGAAGTCATTTTGTCGAGTCTCGAATAATTTGCAGAAAAAGAAATTTTGAACGAGTTCAACGAGAAGGATGTCACTGAATTGTTTTTCAAGAGTTGTGCGATGGAAAAATTATGAGAGTCAATTTTTCGTGATGTAGAAACTAGAATTACATCGTTTTTTTTTTTTAATTTTTTTATTGTGATCATTCACACTACAATTTCGTGGTATTCGGAAAACGTCGAATAAACTATAAAAAATATTCTCCTCTGTCCCCGAGAAAGAACAAGGCAGTGAAACGAATAAAAACGAAATGAATTCTGGGTTTTTCGTGCGAAGGATTTTTAAAACGCCTTCGTATTATTCCTGCTGCATATAGAACCAACGACAAGGGTGGATACTTTTTTCTTTTTTTTTTTTTTTTTACGGCGATTCGGTGCACCTAAGTGGGCTCATAGCTGTTGAAAATTGCGGTCTGGTCCGGGCATCAGTGATTGGGGATCTGGTAAAAAAAAAATACATATACTTGTCTGAAGTTTTATTGGGAGATCGCGATAAGAATTTCTCACTTTCAACCTGTTGAGTATCGTTCCGACGCTAAAGGAAGTTTTATTTTCTAATCGAACATGTCTACAAATCTTTGTAGATTCGAAAAAATTATACTACGAAGGTTTTCAGATCGTCATTATGCCCGAATTAATTATTTAAATTATTTGATTTTAAGAAATCTTTGCCAAGCATTTTTTTCTCGTTACGTCCAAACTATTTCCTGTTCGGTTATTTTTTAAACAACCTTTTTTTTCCGTTGCGAGTTATTTTTAGTTCATTAAAAAAATATGAATGTGTCAATTTGAAGAAAAAAAATCACGTAACAATCCAAGTTATGAGCAAAAATTAAAATTATGTTTTTTTTTTTTTAATTATTAATCCTCACGAAGGCACGTGTATAATTTCACACGAAGGAACGCTAATTGCTTCGTTGATAGAGGCAAAATAATTGGACTTTGAAATTTTGTAGTTGGGAAAACAGGGCCATTATCTAGCTTCTTTTTTTTTATTAAATCAAGTGTAACTTGTACAAAGTGCACTTAGCTGATAGACACATGACGAAGGTTCAAAATGTTTTAGTTAAATTGGTAACGGTACGACTTGTGGAGAAAGTGCGTCATCATTATGGCCGTCAATTTTGCCGATTCCTCGGCTATTAAAAATCGACAATGAGAATGACTGGATAACAAGACATATAACAGAGATGAAACCCCGTTTTAATTTTTTTTTCTTCAACGTGCAAAAAGAAATTTATTTCTGCATACTGCTGAAGTTAATTTTTTAATTTTTCCACTCGCAATAAAGTTGCTCTGTTTCATAGAGAAATTTACGAAGAAAATAAAAATAAATTATGATAAAAATTAAGAAAAAAATAGTACAACAACAGTCTCGATTTAAATTCATGAGCCGAGGCCCATTGATTTCTCGAAATTTATTGTCACAAGTTAATGAATCGTTAAATATTCAAACAAAAGTATTAATTTACAATAAATAAGGTTAACGAATTACACAAATGCGCGAAAAAAAAATCCTCATATGTGAACGTCCGAGTTACGATAAAACTTCTTGTGATAATTTGATTTTATGGATAATTCATTCATTTATTTGCAAGAAATACGCACGAACCCAATTACAAACACGATGCCAAGCATCGACCGATGGAACCAGAACTAGAAAAATTATAAAGAGACGAAAAAAGAACAGAATTGGGCGTTACAAAATAATGAAGGAATAATGAGGACTATGTAAGTAAAAAGAAAAAAAAAGAAGAAAAAATATTTAAAAAAACAAGTAATGAGCATAAAAGAACTTTTAATAAAGTTCATAACTAATTAGATGTCAAATTAATATATTCTTCTTTATGAATATCATTTTAATCTAGGAATGTATTGATAGTATTAAAGAAGGCGCATGACAATATAGAAAAGGTCTTACGGTCAGGGCCAACAGGATTACGTTCTGGAATCCTGATATAAATTCAAATAACTATAGTGTCAAGATAGTATGAGAAAGAAAAGAAAGAGCCATAAGGAAAATGCCATGAAGAAAGTACGTAACGTAATCGAGACGCACATATAAATATATTGACTTTATATCTCATGTGTGGATATTATATATATATATATATATTTATATACTTGTACTCGTTGGAATATTGAAATGCCAGACACTTACTATCGGTGGTTTCAAGCGACTTGGGGAGTCTGTAGGCGACGTGGAGGGGGTTTCAGGATCCTGTACACGGTATCTGCAGTCTGGCGGGTTGCATGCCTAAGAGTAAAATATAAATTGTTATATAGATACATGTTACATAAATTTATATACCATCTCGAGTCTCCCACACCTCGAATAATTGTACGTCCGATTACTTTTTTTATGTTTTCTATTTCGATATTTATTTTCATTGATCGAAATTAAACACAGTTGATAATAAACGTTTGAAAAATAGGTCGTTTCAGGAATTCAATATAAACGTCGAAAAGTTTGGTAAATATTCGAAAATTTCTTGATGTTGTTTGTCGCGGTAAAAAGTTCTTCTCACTCGAAATGGCAAGACGTGATAAAACTCATCGAATTATTTAAATTGAAACTTTGTTTTTCATGCAATCATTGAACCCAAATCCGAATATTTCTTTCGAAACTGACTTCAGAGACGTTTGAGACCAAACAATATTCATTGAATCAATAATTTATTGTAACAGTTGTAATAATCTACGTGACAGATTTTTCTTACAACTTCGTCGTCTTTGGTTTTGAATTTTTAAGTCTTTGAGATTTCTTCGTCATATTTTTACTTCTGATTTAGTGAATACTTTGCAATAGGCTTTTTCCTCAGGAATTTCCTAGTCACGTGAAGAAAAACAAAAAAACCGCAGACATTGTCCGAATGAATCGATTTTTTTTAGACGTACACGTGGTTTTGAAAAAATTCAAGGTGAGGTGCCGAATCTCGTGTCTCTGAATTAGCTAATTGAACTTCGATGATCTACGTAACTTTCATATATATTTAGTTACGTTTCTGCGGATGTATAGCCTGACAGAAATTCCTGACGATCGCGAGAAAGTCGTACCGAGCCCGCGCGTTCGTTTCTTTCTCTCTTTGGTGCTTTCTCTTTATATATTTATTGTATATATCGTTCACAGATGTGTGAGTACACAATACACACAAAAGTTTAAAAGGGTTGCATAACGGAGGAGTGGCTATATGTCGCGGCTCGATATACTTTGGCTCACGCTTTTATTTTTTGTTTTCGCTTTTTGTTCTCGTTTTCTATCCCTAAGTCTACCTTAATTCTTACGATTATGGCAGAACACCGTCCATGCATGATTGACGATATAATATGTACGTGGCACTAATCATTGCCATTAATTTTCTCCAGACTTCGAGAAGTCACGTTCGATAAATTCCAACGAGGCATTAAATTATCGATGAATCAGATTTTAAGGTAATTGGATACAGTTCGACCGAGTCCAATAGTAAATTTTATTTTCTAATTTATAATAATAGACGATTGAAGTACAAAAACGAATTGAAGACCCATTTATATTAAAAATAAAATGTATCAAACCGCTCACACTTCTGTAAATCATTTAAATAACCGTTAAAATTTATCCAGATCTGAATCAATTACTACATTTCTAACCCAACTTGACATATTCCTTGCCTGGTCCCTAAAAGTGTAAATGGAACTTGCGAAATTCTGATAGAATTTTGTGATAAAAATAAAACCAATTTTAATTATATCACATAAATTTCCATTTTCACACTACACACTATTATTTTCATTTTGTTTTTTGTTAAATGAGAAAGACAGATTTCTGAGTCAAACCGAAAGATTCTGCTGTCTGTACTTCGATTAATAATTTCTCAATAATTATCCGATGAATTTCTCGTCAATTTCTCGTAAAAGTTGTTTTCATTCGACTATAAATGCAAAAAAAAGTATAGCCAACCATAAAAGTCAACTCTATCCAACTATCTTAACAAATCTAATCCATTTTTAATAATAGTTTGTCACTATCAGTTGGGCAGAATGAAAAAAATTGGAAAATTGAACGAAATTTTGAAAACTTCCATTCATTATTTTATAATAACCATTCGATTGTTAGTGCAAACTTTTTAGTTTTTTTTTGCAAATCATTTCGCTAATAATATTGAAATTGAAAAACATTTAAGAAGAACGTACGCGAAAACCCATTCGGAGTTCTGGAGTGGCGGTGTCAGGTTGGTCAGCGGTTTCGAATTCCTCGGTCGATTGAGAGTAAACTCCAACGAGACCGAAAACGATGAGCCAAACGGCGAAGTTGCGAAGTTGTCTCTCCATTGATAGCTGCCTGTTTGTCTTCCAAACTATATGCCGTTATCGGAAGCTCTGGGCTTTTATACTATCCAGACGCAGGTTTTATATTGTGTATGGATTGGGGACATCAAATTTATTTAGTGTTCTATTTGACTAACTGTCTGCGTCGAATAAATGTTCAATATTGAATTACTCTGTTATGCCACATTTTCGGGAGACTTCGTCAAACGTGAAGTGACATCAAATTAAAGTGTTGACTTTTGTCATTCAATTAAGCTACGGCGCCCACAATGTCTTTAATGAGGAGCTCAGTCAATCAATTAATCACAACTTTTCACACGTTGTTATCGCACTCAATCTCTTCATTGATGTGTAGACGGTTTGCGAAAGGTCAAAGAACCAAAGATTCGTCGCAATCAGCGAATTAGAAAGAAATTGATACGCAGATTTCCCAGAAAAATAGCGAAAAATCACTTCAACATCTTGGCAACAAATATTTGATTGCCACAGCACAATGAAAATAAGCCATTGATCGAAATTAAAACAACAATAAAATTTCGAAATGATACCACCATAACATTTTGCTTGCTCAAAAATTGCCATGAATACTAGCAGGCAGACCGAAAGAAATGCGTTCGGTGTATATGGCTCTGGAAATTACGAAAAGTTAAGTAACCTTGAGTGAGGTCAGTACTTGGCTGGGTGACCGTTTATACCGACTCACGGATCAAACGTCAAGCGGGAGGCAGTTTTTCTGCTAAACTTAAAATTTAGACGTCTGTATTGGACAAGATTTTCCACAGTTTCGATTGACCCTCGTGCGAATGCGATAGTGCATTGAGAAAAAGTTGCCGTGTGCGATACTCTGGGGGGCTCTGACAGGAACAGGAACAAGAACAGTGAATTGGGTAAAAATTGATGGTATGGGGTCGTAAAACCCGCAAGGGTATTCGCAGAAACAATCAATATTAAAATTTAAAAAAATGAAATATAAGCAGGCAGACGCACTTTAGAATTAATTACAAATGTTTCTTAACCAAAAGTTAATGAATAAGGATTTGCAAACTTCGTACAATTGAACAAACATTTGAACCGTTTCAACTGAAACTAAAATGTCTATGTTCCCAATACGTTGATATTATTTTACATAAAAAGTGCGGAAAACGACAAATTATATTGCGCGTAAAGTTGCCGCATGATCTGAAGCTCATCGAACTCTATCTCGTACCAATGTTCATCGTAAGTCGGTTGAATCAAATTCTGTATACGCGTGATTAAATTCTTTAATTTTTTCACGCGTTAAGTAAAAAAAAAGATAATTTTTTTGCAATTGACGCGAACATTCTGCACGAATTTTTTTCGAAAAAAAGTTGATCTTACGCTTGTCCTAGCAGTCCATAAAATCAACAAATTGTATACATTCAACAAATGTTCCATCCATATTAACTTTCTTCATATAAATAATGGAATTTTTTTCGTTTTCCGATGGTTTAATCTCTATACAAAATAAAATAATTACGAAGTGCACACGTATGGATGTTTGTGAGATTTCGGCTGTTGCACGTTCGTACCCTCGCAGGCGTTTCCTCCTACGTGACTTCATTAACAATTGATAAAAATGACTACGAAAGAAAGAGAAAGATAACAGAAGAATAGGAGAAACTTAACGGTTAATTCTCGTATCCGGATTCATTTCGAGTGTTTAAATATTAAGAACGAGAACCTTGGAAAAAAGAAGTATTAAAAAGGTACGTTTGCGTACGAAAATAAACGATTAACCCTACGATGAAATCGTTTCTCCCATACGATTACTAAACAATTGCATTATTCACTATTAATGGAAAAATAATTGCATGAATAATCAACGGAAGCCTAGAATTCGACATTCGAGAATAAAACGATTATGAAAAATATTAAATAAATGTACATGGATATTTTTCATTACAAGTGTACAAATGTACAAGAACGGAAGTTGCAACGATGTGTACGAGGCGTGTCGTTTCCTGAAGGAGAGCGAAACAGAACTATGGAAGTTGCAGGAACGAGTGTTGAACGTGAGCGAATGTCTTGTGTAATTCTGAAACGTCGACTTATCGAGATCGCGTCGTCGGTACGTGAATATGGAAAGTTAACGAAAAAAACAAAAATTATGTCAATGAACTAATATAATTGACCCGAAACGTGTTTCCATAATTTTCATAACGATAGAAAAATTTGATGACCGCTCAATTTCAATGAATCGATCACGCGCGCTCCAACTATTGATATGAAAAAGATTTAACGAAATATTTACATATCCGAGTAACTGAACACGCAGTAAGAAAACTAATACATCAATCAATCAGATCTCGTGTATAATAATGTCAAAGATTATTTGTCTAAGGATGAGATTTCTGCTAATCTCATCACCAGTCATCATCAGAATCTCTGGTGCTGATTAATTGTCTAAGGATGAGATTTCTGCTAATTTCATCACCGGTCATCATCAGCATCTCACCAGGTGCTGGTGACCCCAGGTAGACGAATCGATTCAGAAGATCAAAGTAATTTTTGTAGAGAAAGCAATTTTGAAAAGAAAGAACTATTTGTTCATTAACGAATGAAATATTCCGGATTTCGTTTTCCATTATATTTCCACGTCTAAAAACTAATGTGAAACAAACGTTAAACAGGGAATGTTCAAGAAATGACTGCATTTGTTTACTTGCTTGATCGACTTTTTGCTACGAGGGCAGGTGAAATGTCATATTTTTTCTGCTGTTCTCAAATCAATTATTTTCCCTAAACGAATCGGTTACAGTAGATTTTTAATTAATGTACGCCTTAAGAAAAATGGTTGTAGGCATAATTATAGCCGAAAAAACGATTGGGATCGTTAGTGACTTTATTTGAACAGAACTTTCGTAATCTAGAGACTTGTACGATAAGAATCAATTAAATTTACCAATATGCTCGAATCTGCTTTGAAAAGTCTGTACAAATAGGCAAGAAATCATCTGTGCCCGTTACGTATCACAAATTATGAGTGACGTAAATATATAGTTCACGACAGACTAATGAAGGATCGATGTTGGACTGAGTAAGAAAGTTCGTCACTTGAGAAAAGTGAAATTTTAGGCTCTCGATTAAAAAATTTGGAAGCCTACACTGCTCCGAGCGACCACGCAATAATATTAATGAGTGAACTCATGATAATTTGACCAAATGCACGACAAAAAACATGTGTTATCATATATTTTTCTTTATATTTGCAGAAGACACGGATATCGGCGCTTTGCTTTTGGATTTTCATTGTTTTATCATCAATCGGAGAGGGTGAGTTGTGTGCATAATAAAAATATATAGAACACGTTTTTTTTTAATTACAAGAGAAAATGACTTATGCTTTTGCGTCGGTGAGTGTTTCTTTCCATTCATAATTGTTACCACCTCCATGTTTTCGTTTCGTTACTTTTGTTACGATTAATTGTGTCTTTACTTTTGTTTTGTCATTACGAGGGCAATTAACGCCGTAACGAAACATTCAGACCGGTTAATCGGAAATGCACGTTTTACTTTCGAAATGCGATTGATGCAATAAGAAAATTTTACAACAATCGTAATTATAAGTCAATTTTATCTCTTCTTAATTTCATACTTTTTTTCAGTTCAAAAGGTCACTTGCATAATTATAGTAATTGTAATTTTCGATAGTACACAGATTTATTTTTTTCTCTCGTCAACCAAACAATTTTTTGCTCGTGAATAAAAGTTATTCAAGTTTCTGTAAATGTAGGAACCAATACTATTCTGTTAAACACTCTGCTATAAAACGTAATGAAAGATTTCGTGCAAATTGAATGAACACCTTTCGTCCACGACTTTCAAGTCTTTGCCAAGATTCCACAGATTAATTCCACGAGTTGACAAATTTGCGATAATTTACAAACTGCCTTTTCCTCGGGGCTGATGACGATTCAACATTTTATTTGAGATGTACAATGACCAGGAAACATTTATATATACAAAAATTCACGTAAACTTGTTTCAAATCATTCGATGAACGGAGCTCACGAAGTCTCACGAGTAGCAACGACCACACATAAATGATCGTTAACGAGAGGATTTTTTCGTATTATTTTTTGTTATCGCTATGAATTATTGGTGCGATCGGTTTCCGGATCTAATATCAAGAGAAAGGCTTCGGAGGCATTATTTGCGAAGACCAACTCGCGCATTCAAACAACTCGGGAACAAAAGTTTACGACAATCTTATATATAATAAAGATTCGATGAAGCATGATTGGAATTCATGCTTAACCGAGGTTCATAGATATATTTGCAAGATATGGAAGAGCTCCTCGCGATTGTCTTGTAATTCTTTATGAAATCGGATCGCGCTATATCTACACAATTTCATTATTTATGCATCGTGGTTTTGCTAGTGTTTCGAGTGCCTGTGGCGTAAATATTTATCCGATTAAATGACTATGTAAATTGTCTATTATAAATGATCCATATATTATTTGTAAATAAACATAGCCCTCGACCTTCATTCACTTGAACACAAGTTAATATTAAATTAATATTAACAATGATTAAGTAGCTTGGATTCATTTAGTGAAGCTTTTTTTCCAAAGATATTTCACTCCAATCCATTGGAGTGTGTCACACGTTCTTTTAATAGAAAACCACGATTTCAAGAGCAATAAATAAGACGATAAAAACTCGAAACCATATAAAGGTACGGAGACATCTCAAAATTCCAGCTACATTCAAAGATCCAAAGAAATAAGGAAAAACATTCGTATACCTGCGTTGTTGTAAAGTTTTATGAGTTTCAAATGACTTTCTTGAAGCTTTCAGAGCCGTGGGGCATTTTTGGGAAATTTTTATATGCAAAAACAACAAATTTTAATTTCGAACGGGGAAAAAAACGTAACAATCGAATGCAGTTTATGGATGTTTAATAAATAGAACAAATTATGCATTTATTCGAAGAGTGTCGGAAGCTGTTTTAGGTCAATTTCATGCAAGAAGTTTCATCCGAACTTGGCTCCGTGGAGTAAGGCACCTAAATTCTATCAGGGACTTAGAATAAATTTATGGCGATCGAATTACGACTTTAATATAATCCTCAAAACATTGAAAAAACATTTTCCAAAAGCCTACTCGTACATTCCCGAATAAATATTTGTGCTGATGAACTGAAGCGTTTGTGCAGAGGTGAAAAAAAATTTGGCCTCGGGGTTCTTACGATTGTTAATACGAAAAGGCGGTGCCGAGTGAAATCGTCACGTGGCAAGAGACAAATTACAGTGCGACGATGTTCGTAAGGTATAATTGACAGTTTCGAAAGGCGAAGGCGTACCGAGGATCAAAAAATTCGGCTCGAACTGTCGTTGTCGTCGAGATCGACGCTTTCGACAGTGCGTGATCCTAAAATATTATGCATTTAAAAAAAAATCGCCTCAAAATTATGATCCGACTTCCTGTAAGAAAGCGACGTACGATTATCTCAACAGAAAAATAAAAGGGGAAAAATATTGCCCTGCAGACTATTATTTCATCGTAAAATAAACGTGTGTGCATAGAGGCTTTTCTTAGGAGTAAAACGATTGTGAGTATACGAGAAAAAGTCGGACTGCCGGAATTAATCAGAGCTCGTACGTGAGGCTTCCTCGTAATTACGTCTTCGGGCTCTGTTCTGGAACATCCCCATAAGTCAATCATTAAGAGAAAGAGAGAGAGAGAGAGAGAGAACTTATGCTGATATAATATACACACACACACACATAATCAAATAATAAACAATCGTGGGAATGGCTCGCGATGCACCCAGTTTTCTTACAAATTGCTTTATTATATTATTTTATACCTGAGTACACAATAAGTAGAGAGAAAATATGGGTCACTTAATGGAAAATTCCAATTTGACGATCAACTTGACTCATCTCTCTCGATTTTTTCAGCTTTCGACCCATGAGATTATATCATTCACCTGCGTGTGGCATAAAAATTGATACGATCACAGGAAAATGATAATTAGCATTTGATATTTTGTGGCCATTATTTTCTTGCACGTGTACGTAAGTTTGATAAAAATATCAAACGCTCGGCAATTAGTGTTCCCAAATTATCAGCCAAACGATCAATTAATTTTACTTTTTTTAAATTCAGTACCCAGTTTCCTTAATAATCAAATGAAGATTAAATTATCTCCGTGTTCAATATTAAATACATCGAATACGATTGGTTAAATTGGAAAAAGCATCGGAGCCCACTCTCTTTTTTTGATTGCTGGCCTTGTGCATGAAAAAATAGAACCAGCACATAATATATTTATGTAAAAGCACTCAGGAACCAAATGAAAGCAATAGCGTGGAAAAAAGAGCTGAATAAATAATAATGAAATGTCTTGCGATGAAAAACTATTCAGACTGTGCTTTATAACTTGATTATTTCTGGTCCCAATATAGACAGTAATTATGTAACTATTAACTAACACCGGTGTACTTTGTTTTGATCGTACACACCGACGGTTCATCCAAGATCTCGGTACCTATTAATTATTCATTGACTGAACGATTCCGACGAATTTCGGTTCGTCATATCATTCGGTTCATCTCTAAAATTAAAATATTTCGTCTATTATTATTCAGAATCATTGCAAAACGTCTATATTAGTAAATGAACAACTATATTTTAATTTAATTCACTTTTTATTGGACAAATAAAAACTGGGATCTAACGTCTCATCAACTGCTTCTGTAACTGAGTCTGCTGCAAGCATTTTGCAATAAAAATCTATATTTATAAATCTTTATGCTTAGAATATCTCTGAGTGTTCGTAATCGTGAAAAATTAGATCACAATTTGATTGAATTGCATCGAAATATGAAAAAATCAAATTTTTAATTACGATCAGGACATAAACGATGATAACCTTAGTGAACAAATGACTTTCGACTCGATCGTATGTAAAATACATATCCATACAAATGCACACATTACTCTACTTTTGTCGCTGAATAAAGTGACCTCGAGGAAAGTGAAACAGCGATATCGTCGAAGAGGACGATGGCAACGAAGGAGTCAACGATGGTGAAAGCATTCGATGCCAACTCTTTTATCCTACATTCGTACACTTATATGTATCAAGTCAACCAACGGACATACATAAACAAACACATATTTATCTACTTTGTACTTAATACATATAGTAGCCCAACATACTCAAGTTTCCCTTAGGCATCCGAGTGGTCGAGCTACTATTACGCGGACAAACACGTATCGAATGTTACACACGCAACGCCATATAGCCATAGCAAAGAGGAAAGTTTTTTTTTACTGCGGAAATCGGAGCTACAACGAAAAGAAGACATTTCTACATATACATTTATAAATATAACGATGATATCGCGGAGTTCGTATTTATTTTTAAAGTTTGTGTCTGTGAATTCGTGGAGAAATAACTCACGATGAATATGCATATACTTTATCATAAATAATTAAAAAGCATATTCTTCATACGCTCTCCTAAGAAAGTACACGAAATCACGTCGAGCTAACTTTTACATATTTCGTTAGACCGGATGTTCGGACACAACTGATCTACGAGACACAGAAAGCCCTCATTTCGTTATTGACGAACGAAGCAATGTCCGCAAACACTGCATAGTCTATAAACTGCAACTTATTGTTAGATTTACTGAAATGCATTCATGTCCTTTGTACGTAGATTTTTAAATACGGATTTATGCATTTAAAGTGAGAATTTTTGCGCCTTGAACGAAAGTCCAACATAGGACAGGAGCAAAGGCTTGTTTTCAATTTCTCCAACGATGTTAGTCAGACATAAGTTTCACTCCCAACCATTTACGTACCGTTCCTACTCTCTCTATCTGCTTGCCAATTTCATTCGTATTTCTATCCATGTATACCGATTTATTTAATGGATATAAGAATACTTAATTTTTATGAAATTTTCGGTACTTCGATGAAAGCAATTGTTTTCGTAGTTTTATTCAAATAAATGTTTAAACTTTCTGGCGATTTCTGTAAACCGTTAGTATTTTCAAGAAAAAATAAATTCCTCCGTTCGAATGAAATAAGTTTTCGAATTCACTAAAATATTCCGCTGGGTATTATTTGATTTCTCTGGTTTCAATGCACCTGCTACTTTATAATCGATGGTTTTTTTTTTTGCGCACCTGCAGATTTCTTATTACTAATGCCACTTTGTCGATTACATATTGCATTTTTTGCAATTAAATTTAGCATCACTAATCGTTAATAATACTGAAAAACGCGGTAAAAATATAAGAGCATAACATGCGGTTTGCGGCGAATCTTCTCGTTGGCCTGACCACAAAAATCATCGAGATTCATAATAACAATTCTTTTCGCGGTTACATGACATTACAGGCAATGCTGAGAAAAGAGTCGTCTGTTACTACACAAATTGGTCGGTCTATAGGCCTGGAACCGCCAAGTTCTCACCGCAGAATATAAATCCTTATCTTTGCACACATCTCATCTATGCTTTCGGTGGTTTCACGAAGGAGAACACCCTGAAGCCTTTCGACAAGTATCAGGACATTGAAAAAGGTAGAAAATCGTTATACGAACAAAATAAGTGAAGAAAATTAACGACAAACCAAAAATTATGGATAAATATCGATTTTTCTTCATCCATAGGAGGATATGCGAAATTCACGGGCCTGAAAACTTACAACAAAGATTTGAAGACGATGCTGGCGATCGGTGGTTGGAACGAAGGCTCGAGTCGTTTCTCACCGATGGTCGCTGACCCAGGAAGAAGAAAAGAGTTCGTGAAGAACACGGTCAAGTTTCTCCGCCAAAATCATTTTGATGGTCTTGATCTTGATTGGGAATATCCAGCTTTCAGAGATGGTGGAAAGCCACGTGACAGAGATAATTACGCGGATCTCGTTCAGGTTTTGATTAATTAATTTTATTCTACTTTCGACTTACTCCGATTTTTTAAACTCTGGATCAGTGAATTCGTCGACCTTTAACATTTTTTCGTGAAATTCATGATGAATCCTCTTTTTCAGGAATTACGTGAAGAATTTGAGAGGGAATCTTCGAAAACCGGTCGCCCAAGACTTTTGCTATCAATGGCCGTGCCCGCTGGTATCGAGTACATTGACAAAGGTTACGACGTGCCACGATTGAACGAATATCTCGATTTCATAAATCTTTTGTCATACGATTACCATTCGGCCTACGAACCAGCTGCCAATCATCACTCGCCCCTCTATCCTCTGGAGGAGGACAATGAATATAATTACGATACCGAATTGACGATCGTGAGTGATTGCCTGATTATTATTTTAGTCATCGATGACCTTTTCTCCGATCTGCATTCATACGATTTCGTAATCACAGAAAATTTAATATTAATGGTTTTTTTGTTCCTTTATTGCAGGATTACACCATCACGCACCTCTTGAAGAGCGGAGCATCGTCCGAAAAAATTGTACTGGGTATTCCGACTTATGGCAGATCTTACACTCTCTTTAATGAAGAAGCCACTGACATCGGAGCCCCAGCTGATGGCCCGGGCGAAGAGGGTGACGCGACACGAGAAAAAGGATACCTCGCTTATTACGAGGTAATGAATTTCCAGCTAAGAACATTTTTCTAACCATTTCGATGTGGTGTCCGAATAAAAATCGGATTGCCTCAATTTTTATTGAGATCCCAGTACTTCTATTGGAATTTTATGGCGCTAATAAACACATAAAATGGAAATCAAAAATTACTGCGAGACCTGTAGATCCAAAAGAATCCGGAATGATTTTCTAGTCATTACGCAAACAAATCTTCATTTGATTAATCAAACAAATTCTTTTAAATGAGCTTGATGACGGTAACCAATTTGATCCTCGACACTCGTAAACAAATTAGTGATAATAAACGCATCATGGGAAAGTTGTATTTCGCCAATGAATTTTATTATTTCTGGTAATAATATTTTCAAATTTCTCCATCAATTATAATTCTACAACACTCCATTGGAGCGTGAATATATTTTACGCAAAATCAACGATATCGATGCAGATTTTTCACATAAATATTTTCAGAAGCTCGCGCATATTAACGTTGCGAAATATTTTCACAAAGAAGTTGAAAGACAAAGTATAAGACTCATAAATTTCTCACATTTCTTCGCATTTTTTTTTTATTCATCCTCGGGCGAGCCACCATAAAAAACCAATGTTGAGCGACGTGTTTTTTTATTTGATTTTTTTTCTCAAGATTTGTGAAAGTATCGCAAAGTCGGACGAGTGGCAGGTAGTACAACCGAATCCAAGTGCCATGGGACCTTACGCTTTCCGTGGTAATCAGTGGGTTGGTTACGACGATGAAGATATAGTCAGGGCCAAAGCCCGTTACGTGAACGAGAAAAAACTCGGTGGTATAATGTTCTGGTCGATCGACAACGATGATTTTCGTGGAAAGTGCCACGGACGTCCATATCCTCTGATCGAAGCAGCGAAAGAAGCGATGCTCGCCGAAGAGGAGTGAGTTTTTTTTTGACTCGTTAAACATGGTTCGAAAGAGAATCACAAAACCGGTCATTAGATGACAAAATGAAACACTTCACAGTAAATCACTTACAAGTGTTAAACTTTGTAAGTGATGAATAACTTTTTGTCCAAATAGACAGAGTGCCACAAATCTAAACAAGGAGAAAATCGAGTAATCATTCTTTTTTGTCCCAGAAATGTCTTAAAACTTGCTTTCGATTAATGGTCACCAGAAATTTATGTCTTCTCAACGTTTCTGCTCATAATCGACCTTCAAATTGTTATTTTTATGATATTATTGCAGGAAAAGTAATTCGGGAACGAAAACGAGAGTTCTGGATTCACGTAAAAAGAGTAGACCTCAGTCAGCTCAAAGACCGCAAGTTAATTCGATCAGCAGAAAATTCAAGACAGGTAGACGATCGACGACAACCGAAACATCATCGACAAGACGAAGGATCAGCACATCAAGAAGCAATGGCCGTTCCAATGGAAGATCTCGTGGCAACCAAGACATTGAAGACAACGAAGAAGACAATGAGGAAGAAGCAAACTCTGTCAAATCAGTAGAAAAACCAAGACCAAGAACTCGCTCTAAAAATACACGATTAAGAAATCAATCGCTTGGTGGAGGACGTAAAAAACAACAGAATTCACGTAATAACGAGGCTAAGAAAACCGAGGAACCTGAAGAGGAGCCACGCAGTAATAAACTGACGACTCCTGAACCACCGACCACTCCTGATCCAGGAAGTGGTGAGTACCTAATTTTTTCTATTGCATTTTCAATATGGATCAACGATTTTTTGCTGCTAAAGGAATTTGTGTAATTCTGGTCGAAGTCCAGCGTTTCTCTCATTATCTTATATTTTTAACAACACTGTGTACTTTTTTGTACAGATTTTAAATGCGAGGACGAAGGATTTTTCCCGCATCCTCGTGACTGCAAAAAATACTTTTGGTGCCTGGACAGTGGTCCTAGTGGTCTTGGGATTGTCGGTCACCAGTTTACCTGTCCTTCGGGTAATTTTTTTTATAATGTCATCATTTTTGTTCGTATATGAAAATATAGAAACGCGGAATAATTAGATTTCTGATAATAAGATTTATTCCATCTGATAATGTTTCTTCTCGTGTCAGAAAAAAACAATGGAAAATATATTGGTTTCGAAGTAACTGAATCTGAAAATCGTTTGATTATAAATAACTACGTGACAAAAAGGTGAAACACATAAAACCGAGATTAAAAGTCTTGTTCCAAGGAACATTTCCAGTAATACTTTCTCTCGTCTCTAATTCGCGACCACAAAGTATTTCTTATTGTTTTTCCTCAATTTAACAAACGCTCTATTCAATAATGTTGAACGTCGTTGTAGGTCTTGTGTTCAACAAAGCGGCGGATTCTTGTGATTATCCGCGTAACGTCGTCTGTCCGAAGACAAAAACTGCACAAAGTACCGTTACGACACCGAGAGCACCCATAACTGCAGCGACTAGTCGCACAACTTACCTCAACAAACCAACACCGCGTACAACTACACCCAAAGGAGAATCGGAAGAAGAGTACGAGTATTACGACGATGAAGAGGAGGATGCCGTAGATTCGCAAGAAATCGAGGAAGAAATTCGTAGCACAACTACACCAAAAACGTACAAAACAATCAGTCGAAACAGACCAACGACTACAACTTCTCCACCAAGTACCACTACGACTGAACCTTCGGTACCATCTTCAACGAGATCTTACAAAACGACCATCGATAAAGTCAGCAGCTACGAGGACGAAGAAGATCCAAGAGTAATCAAAGAGTTGATCGATTTGATTAAAAAAGCTGGTGAGAAACTAAAAACTATTGACTTTGTACAAGAAAAAAGCAGTTTCCCATTTGAACATTGTTTACACTTAGTTCGTGAATTTCAATTGAACAGAACTTTTCTGGAACCAAATGATTTTTCAATCGAAACATGACGCATCATTCATTTTTCAGGAGGAATTGAACAATTGGAAAAACAATTGCTCTATCAGGATAAAATTTCTGGTGGTAACGCCGAAACCACCGAAGAAAATGGAAAGTCAACTCCAGCAACAATAAGTCGGAGTCTCTACGAACGTGTATTGAACCGTCAAGCAACGCGAATAGCTGGAGGGTTTTTGGGCTCATTTTCAACGACGCAATCATCCAAAAATGTCAAAACCGAGCAGAGCACGTCGAAGAATTCAAGGACCGGCTTCATCAACGGACCTGGAGGTGCTCAATTCGAGGGACTTGATCAGGTACCGGAAGTCAAGACTCTTAGGAGAACGACGAAACATCAATACGTCACTATCGATCGTCAGAGGTAAAGAAATATTTTCCATCAAATAACAAATTAATCTCTGATCTATTTAATCTAATGTTTTATTTTTTGTTCGTCTACTGAATTGTACTAAAACAAAGTAAATGGACGCTGAGGATTCTCCAACGACAAAACAGACTATTTTTTATGAAAATATTTATTGATCACTTTAAACGTAAATGAATGTTAACATTGCACCAACTCTATTCCGTTCGAATTACCGTTTTTCAAGACAAACAACTAGTGAATCACCGGCTGAAGATGCCGACGAAACGGACGATGAAGACGAAGACGATAACAAGGACGTGGCATCCTCCGAGGACCGCGCTGTCAGCAGTACCTCCCAAGAAAAACCTTCGAATCGTCGATTCACACCGAGTTATGTTAACATCCGTCGCTCACGACCTTCAACGACAACGTGAGAAATCATCTATCAATTTAATTTAATCATAAACATGCGCGTGTAGTGATTGTAAAGATTCGAGATATCTTGTTTCTCGTAGAAGTGAAAACGACGTGGACTTGAAGGACGACGGAGAAGAAGCCCCGGAAGAAGAAACCGGAGAGTTGGAGGAGGAAGAAGTGGAAGAGCCTGTGACCGAAGGTCGGAAAATCGTGAAAACTGAGGAAGAAACGCCGACCCCAAAATCTAGGTTCATATCCTTTCAAATAATTGGATTCCGAACGATATCCATACGGCGAAATATAATTTCTACGCAATAATCTTATTGCTGTTAATTTTTTTCAATTATAATTGTCCCGAAGCTAAATAAAAAACTTGATACTAATTTCCAGATACACGAATGTTCAACGTTTCCGAAGTACAACGTTGCGCCATAGCGTGGACGAAGCGACCGAGAAAGTGTCCTTGGAAAATGACGTAAAGACTTCAACGACGACTTCAACGACAACAGAAAAAATCATACCGGTGACGGAAGAAATTTCTGAAATTTCGACCGCGTTACCGCCCACTACAGCGGAGCCAAAATCAAGCAGTTCGGAAAGTCTTAATGATGAAAAAGTTGAGAATGCAACCCACGACACCGGCTTCGAGGATACTTTGCCAACCTCGGATCCAGAGACAACGAAAACAAGCAGCAGCGACTCGTCATTGAAGCTGGTTGAAAATTCGGCAACGGAAATTTTATTCACCACAGTTCCAGCAGCGTCGTCAGTTTCAACAGGAAGTAATTACGACTCATTCACACGTGGACCAACTGTCGCAGCTGTTTCGCAGCCAAGGCCGTTTGGTTTTTCACGGAGAGGACGACCAACGACAACAGCAAACCCCCCAACAGCGGTGACATCGGTGACCGAGCAAACACGTACCAAGGTGAGTAGTAGACCAACGAGAAACTTTGCACGGTCTTCGAGTGCATCACGGCTTCGCGGCGGTCGGCCAAAATCGAGATTAACAACGTCGTCGTTACCTACGAGCGAGAGTCACGTGCGAGACAATGATGATGTCAAATATCTGGACGACGGACGAAGAAACGATAATGAGGAGAAAGAACTTGTTAACGACGGAAATAACGATGAGGAAACGTCTGTGAGTAAATCGCGATTGTCTTCGACTAGAAGAGGCGTCAGCAGATACACGCCACCGACATTCCGACCCGAGAACAATGCAAACCATGACGATACACAGCAAAGCAGACGAACCCGACCATCTTCTTTGTCAGAAGAAAAATCCACCACGGAATCATCTTTCGTTGAAGAGAATTCGGTCGTACCGATTTCTCGGGGACGCTCGAGATCGACGACCGTTTTCTCATCCACGACTGATTACGTTCCTACAGAATCAAGCAGGAGGCGTTCCAGACCGTCTTATGAGAGATCAACGACAACTAGTTCGCCAAAGACACTTAATACCCTCGGAGACAGCCCGATTATACGGATATTTCAACAAGGTATCGCCAGAACCAACATACGAGCTCAGCCTAAAGATCGTGAGAACAAGAATGATGAAAAAATCACAAATATTCGGGTCTTTGATAAATTTGAAGATATAACGACGAGTGAATCGACAAGTACAGATCATCAAGACGTCTCAACGCCTTCGTCAGTGTCTCACAGTACCGATACGTCGATTTCTTCGATAGATTTCGAATCTACAGTTACAGATGAGGATCGATTGAGTCAAACAGAAAATCCTGCGAGAACGGAGACCGAAAGCTTCATGGTACGATCTACGCTGGATAGTTTCAGTTCAACGATCGAATCTACAGCTCCAAGTACTGAAGAAAGCGGCTTGGAGACGTTCTCGGGTTCTACATTCTCGGAAATCGAGGAAACTACGAAACCCGTTCGAAGAAAATTTCTCAAAAGACGGAGACCGGTTTCATCGTCAACGACAGAGACTCCGACATCGACGAGCCACGAAACAAACGAGGATAACTCCAACCTCAGGAGAAGAAAAATCATTAGACGTCTTCGTCCATCGTTACAAGATTATAATCCAAGCAGGACGAATTTTGATGCCGATGACTTACAAACTCAAAGGGATCGGACTATTTCCACGACATCTGAAGCCGAGACTGATGTTACACAAAATCAAACAACCGAAAAAAATACGCCGACATCAACAAAATCTGTGCCATTTACAATTATAGTGGAGTCTCCGAGAAGCAGTGGAGCTTGGAAAGAAACTGGAGACGAGGAAACTTCGACTTTAAGTTCTTTCGATGCCACTGACAGCGGATTCTACGAAGAAGATTCATCGACACTCTTGCCAACGACTATCGTCGACACACCGACCGAGAGACCGGAAACGTTCAATTTCATGACGGAAATGATTGAGTCGAGTGATCACCCAACGGAAGAAAATGATTCGATTGGAATCGAAGCAACTTCGATGATCCCACCGTCGGAAACTTTGCTTCCAAACGAGATGACAAGTGTCGATGACGATCCTACCACTGAGACGGACATTTCCAACACCGAAAGACCAACGACATTAGAATTTCGAGCAACTACAGCTTCCACAACATCTACAACGAGTGAATCACGTTTTGTTCGAAAGAAATTTGTTCGTAAGCGTCCATCGACCCCTTCAACCAACTCTCGCCGAATCGGATTCACCAGAACTTCAAACCGTGCATCGATCCCGGCACAATCGAACGATTCCGATGTTTTGTCTAATCGACGAAAAAATCTATTTGTACGTCGTCGTCCGGTATCTTCAACGACTACAACACCGACGACTCCAGTTACGGATGAAGATGTCGAAGATTTGAGTGTTTTAAACCCTTTTGACGATAGTGACGATGACGTGGGAGAATCGGCAACGAAAATCAACGATTTCACAGAGATCGGCGTTGATTCTAGAGGAAATTCGGACTTTGATGATTTTTGGAAAAATTATACAATTCCCACAACCACGGAGTCTGCTGGTACGTTTGCCGTAACTGTGGCGGATTATCTTCAGCAGGGTTTTACGGATCCGATTTCTGATAGTAACAAAGATAGCACTGATTCCAGCGAAGACGAAGTGGATGAAGAAGTGAGAGAGCGCTTGGAAATCAATAATTATCGCAGACCCGATCAGCGCCCGAAATTTCAAGTTCCGAAATCGCTAAGGAAAAGCACAAGTCCCGAGACAACAACGCAATCGTTGCGCTCGACTCAAACTGCGTTTGATTCATCGCCTGAAGAATCAGCCGAAACGGAGCTTTCGGATGGAAATGCCAAAGCCGTTGATTACCGCCAGCCACGAACTCGTTTCGGCAGCAGTCAGATCGATGGCACCGACGAGTCAGAAAACAGTTTCCCCGGCGAGGATTTCACGGAGAAGTTCCGTTCACCCGGTGCCAAGAAAGATCAAACAAAATCGGAGAATACGGAACTCTCGTCAGGTTTTTGGTTGACTCAAAATGCAAAAAATCGTGTTTATCCTAAGCGTTTGACGAGTACGACCGAACAAACGATAACGGAGACTCTGATACCAGCCAAGAAATTCGATTACGTTGCTGATGCTCAATTACGGAAACAGCAATCGTTAAGGACGACACAACGTTACGACGAAACGTCAAAAATGTCGCCGGACAATGACAATCTAGTTGAAACGGATTTCACGACGCCGGCCTCGAGCTACAAGCCACAAATCACCAGACTCGTTACTTCGGTCGTTGAATCGGGTACAACCGAGCGACAAATAATACACATAAGAACAAAATACTCATCGTTGACCTCAACAACGAGGATACCAGCTCAAAATGTGCACAATTTCCATGAAAATTATCCCGATAAATCGAAGGATTTACCGACCGATGGTATCGACGAATTTAACAATGAAATCCGCGAATCGACGGAAAGAACTCCGGAACGATCAACCCTTTCGATCGAGGGTGAATTTTCTCTGATGAATCGATTCACCACTGAATCACCGATCGGATCTTCGACTATCGAGATCGAATCGGTGTTCAGCAATCTCATTGCCAAGGATCCGCGATCCTAACGAGGATTCGAGTTATACAAAGGAATAAAGCAAAGAAAATAAAATAGAAAAACACTAGACAAACGGACGAAATAAATCAATCCCATATTTCATTAGTCCCCATCATCAATCAATAAAACTACCCGACGCATCGTAATTTATTGCGCATCGTAATTTATGAAAGAATGCTTTCCTCACACGTACATAGAAACTGATAATAATGTATATACAATGATGTACACTGTACGAAAAAAAAAAAATACTCAGAGATACTTCTCTACATAAATGTGCATGTAAAATGTATGAAGATAGAGAAATCGATATTATGTGCCTACCCACCCACGGACTGTTAATGATGTTAGAACAATTAAATCGACCTTGGACGTCGACCATCCCCGTCACGATATCTCCATCATCTTTCCACTATCTAATATACGACAACTGCATTACCAAAATAGATATATACTTATATATGTATACACACAAATGAGAGACAAGCTTGAGAGACTGAAAACGACAATGAACGCGACAATATCTCAGGAAAAAAAAACACCAACCACAACAACAACAACAACAACACCAACAAGAACAACAACAGAAATCACAGAAACAACAAAATATAACGCGGAGAAATCCTGACGGAGAGAGACGAATAATTCGTCCAGGACGGGTTAAGACAAAAATGTCGTCGTCATGTATCGTTATGATTTTCAGGTCGATTCGGAAACTCTCAGACTTCCAACCCTCAAGGAGCTCGTTGGTTATACAACGACCTTGTCGAATCACGTATCAACATCAGAATTTACCCAATCATCTACGACCAATCCCATCATCGATACAACGATCGCCATTGACGAGCTTCGAGACGAATCGGATGAGCGTGAATCAAATAAAAATCAAGTCAACATCTACGATCTTTTTGAAGGAGGAAAAAACTTGAGCGATCCGAATAGCTCCTCGTTTGAATCAACCATCGAAAAAGAAATTCTCGATAACGATATTCTGAGCTCCGAGGAAATTCAACGTCGTTCCTCGTCCACGTCGTTGATAAACTTTGAGCAGAGCCAGAACAATGGATCGTCCGATGACCAAGAGAAAATTTTGAAAAGCGATAAAGAGCTCAAAAGGGTTGAAGTGCCAGTGAGAATTTTGGACGACACGAATGGGGAAGAAATAGCTGAATTCGTGCTACTTCGTGTACCTGAAAGTACGTTGAACTCTGCTGTTCTCAAACCTGTGTTCAGAGTCAAGATTCTCGAACACGAGAACGACCGAGAGCGTAATGGTGGACTTGACGAAACAAACGTAGTTCCAAAACCTGAGAATTTGCCTGAATCCAGCTCGGAGAATGAACTTCCTGACAATTTCCGATCGACTTCTGGTCGACGTCGAAAAGTCAATCCGTCCAGACTCGGTGCAGACGCGGAAGCATCCAGTGATGAAAACGAATCTTTGAAGAATGCTCCACGGAGCAGACAAAGAATTGTCAAAAGTCGCCGAAGAACTCGTCCACTTAAATCTCTCAGTCAGGATGATGAAATAAAAACCGTACAGAACGACGGATCAGGACATTTTCAAGACCAGGTTGTTCGAAGAATAACCAGAAGACGGGAGGATCCGAAAAAGTCTGCGCCAGGTACGACGACTTTGGTTCCCGAAGTGTTGGAAACAATTTCGAACACCATAAGACCGACAACATTGAGAGGGAATCACTCGCTTCTTTCAAGAGTTTCGAATGTGACTCGTGGCTTTTACATAACAAAAGACATCGACGAAGCTCCAACAACTTCTGATCCCATCACCACGGGATTTCCAAGTAATCTTTTCGATGATTCGACGCAGGAAATCGATATCATGAGACAGGAAATTGAGTCCACAACACAAACGATAGACTCAACGACTCCGGAAATAGAGTCCACCACGCAGATCGATGAAACACTGAGGCCTTTGGAACAAACTGATTATACAACGGAGAATGAAATCAATACTAATCAACGAACAACTCCGATCGACTCAATCCAATCCTCCATTGAAGATCAACAACTAACAACAAGTCTTGAAACTGTGACTCCTAATTATACGTCAACGATTGACGATAAAATTACCGAATTTACTAGTTCATCGAACCCAACGACCGAAGGAAGCACTATCAACGAACCTGAAATAACAACCTTTCGACCACGAACAACAGAAAGAGCAGCGACGCCTGATCCTACGGTTTCGTCCGAACCCGTGACGACCGAGTCTTCAGTTATTAGCTCAATCGAGTTTGTAAACAATCGTACGGTCACAACACCAGCATACACGACCGAAGATGAATCGGAATCTTTGAAGACATCTGAGAACAGTTACTTGAGATCTTCCACGATTGTTGAACCAAACCATACCAACTTACTATCCAAAACGCTATCCACGAAATACGATGAGCAACTCGAAGCTCGGACGGAAAGTTTCGAAGTCGAAAATACAACAGAAACCACTAGAATGACATCGGAACAAAATAATATGTCAGTGACAGCCAAAAGAGGAAGATTTGAAGTTGACACTACGACGATTCCTGCGCCAAGTACATTCAATCAGTTTGATGGGAAAGTTAAGGCTGAGGTAGGAACATCATCACAAAAAACATTGAACGTTACCGCGAGAGCATCGACTCATAACGGATCTTCAAAAAGAGGCGGAGTTCGTTATACCCAGACTTCAAAATCAGCAACATCAAATGATATATCCACATCAAGGAGTCGGAATCAAACGCAAAAATCGACGAGTGAAAATTTGGTGACACCGACAAATCCTATTACGACTAAGTCTTACGAAGTGCCAGCACGAAGGACCTTCAAGGACGAAGCAATTGAAAGTGATAATAAGAGTCTTCCACCGAGTTCAACGCCACCTCCGAGAAGACGTGGTAACTCAAGAAAAACGACGAGACCTACAGCGACTCCTGAAAGCAAAAGTAGCCCATCAAATTCGCGAGAATCGCTAAGCACTGATGTCTCCGGGACCAACGATTACGAAAACAGCATTAGAAGGAGTGCGTATGATCAACCAACTTATCAGACCACGAATTATGACCGACACACCGTCGATCGTTCTCCAAATCCACGAGCTTCTTCCAGAGGCAGGCACAATGGTTTGAAAACAACAAAAGCTTTTAACAACAATGGAGCAAGAAGTTACACTCCAACGCAGTCCATTGCGGAGTCAGCGAGCACCACTGAATCTTATGACAAAGTAGTGACAATCACTACGCGAGGTGAATCGTCTTACGCGAGTACGAATGTCAAGGAAGACACGACGAGTAGTTTGGAAACTTCTGTACCTTTTTCCAAGATTTCTAGTGAGCCTCGAACGACCAGTGAAACGTTCGGGACTCGTACTAATGTTATTGACACATCAGATCCGAATGGATCTCATGTAACAATGACTGGAATAACTGATGCATATGATAAGACGTCTCCGAACGAAGGAATACCATTGTCGAGTGAACAGTATGAGATTAACACCGAAAGAAGTTCTGCCAGGCCCGATCCATCCTCCACAAAATCATTAGAAGATCAGCGAACCACGATGAAACCAACGACTTCCAATGACTTGAGTTCAATGGTAACATCGCCAGAATTTAACGAACAAACCTTGGAGCCAACAACGTTGACTGTCCCGACAATTTATTTAACAACCAACTTCGTGGAGTCGACGGAAAGTGATGATTTAACTTCACAGACTTTTGATTCTGGTCTGGAAACAACGAGATTTTTCATGAACAATGATCCGAACACCAATTCAACATCGATAACTGAAACTTCGACAATGAGTTCGCCAACGACGACTGTCTACGACGAAACTTCGAAAGACGAATCCTCGACTCTTACAGGAGATTATCCGACCACGGAACCTACCGAATATGCCAACGATTCTTTTGAAAAATCAACAACACTGGAGGATAAATCTGACACATACTTAACAACCATTGACACTTCCGAAGGAATCACTGAAACGAGAAATTCCGAAGGTACCAGCGTTACCCACGATGTTACTACGTCCGAAAGAAAGGAAACAACTTCCGGATATGAAGGAACTTCTATACCTTGGCTGTACGTTTCCGGACATGAAAACAGCGACGATCAGGAAACTAAAGTTTCAATCAACATGAACGACACAAAAACGGATACTACGTTAAAAATGCCAACATCAACGACCGCCTCGTACGCAAGTGACGATCGTAACAAATCTGGAAGCAATTCTGCTGAAATGCAGACGAAGATGACTACACAAACAGTGCCAGACATGCCGGAAGAGACTACTAAAGAAGTTTCAAAATCAATTATTTTGAATGAGGACAAAAGTTATGTTACTGAAGAGCCTAATAATTCAAAGACCATTTCGGCCAACGAGATATCCGACAAATCTATCGATACAACCACTAAAATGGTCACAACAATTGAACAAATAAATTTAGGCAAAAAAGAGTTATTTTTGCAAAATGATGTCATTCCAACCGAGGCAACGTCGACGACGCCAACTTACGAAAACTCTAGATTCCCCACAACAGAAACGTCGTCGACATTCCAAGCTCCGATTATCGAACCACAAATAAAACGTCCTTCACGTCCTCGAGGGAGAGTAAGGTTCACCAATTTCGCTGGCAATTCTGATGACGCGAATGAACAAAATCGAAGACCTATAAAACAGCTCGTAGTACGTCGTCGTTTGGCCAAAGATCGACAACGGAATGCGACAACCACGGAATCGAATTTAATTAAATCAGAAATATCGGTGGACGACAAAAATCAGAAGACTCGTCATAACAAAATTAAGAATATAACTGTCGAAAATGAAAATGTTGGGAAACAGAATAAAAATCAAATAAAAGCCGGGGAGCGTAAAGAAGAAAACGATGAAATTGCAAAGAGCGATGATGCAAGAATTGAAAATGAATTGCACGATCGACGGCTCGACGAAAAAAGTAATTCCTCGAGAGCAACAAGACGTCGAGTGGTCGTCTATCGAGGAAGACCACGATCCAAAAATATCGTAACAACCGCCAAGCCCGTGACAACTACGACTACGATGGCGACAACAACCGTGCAAAGTTCTGATGCCTCTAGCGACGAAACAGCTGATGATAAAAAAAGGAGGAGGCGTAAATGGCGGAAGAGGATAGTTCTGAAGCGATCAAGGATCAACGTCGAAGAGGATGACCAGAGTATCGCTGAGAGTGGTGTTTTCAGACGAGCTTTGATCGACGGGGAATACGTCGAAGAATCTCCTGACGAGTTCCCTGGCTCATACATCGTTATGCCTGACGTAGTTGAAAAATCCTCGGAGCACGAGGACATCGCTACGGAGGTCAGTTATAAATCAAAATAAAATTATTCAAGGACCTAGAGAAAAGCTCGCTCCTTCTGCTGGTAACGCTGCTGCTGCTGCTACTGACCTTCTGATGCCTGTATTATCTGCAAACCTAACGCAAGAAGACCGATGCCAATCCATTCATAATTAGAAAGAAAAAAACATAAATCTTGGTGAATCATCTGTCATGGCTTGACTCTACGTCTACTGTCTCTTCGCCTCCATATTCTACTGCTACTCTTCGGCGGTCGCAAACTTGACCTCTGTCTCCAGCAAGCTCTATTTTCCTTATTAAAAAAAAAAACAAAAAAAAAATTAAACGAGAACTGTGAAAAAAATGATCCCAAGAAAATCTACTTCACACAGTCTCGACGACTCGGGTCACGAACTTCGAGTGTTAAAAACAAAAGCTTCACATCTCTGTTTCGCCCTCTTAACAAAAACCAAAAAAAAAGAGAAAACATGATAGTGCGATTCGTCAAATAAATACGAAAACACATCGATGACGTGTTCATTGATACGAGGGATTCGTGTTCCTCGCCCCGCAACTTCGTCTAGCGAAGAATCATCTCTAATTCACATTAATTATAATGTTTACTAAATAACCAAAAAAAAACAAGAACAAAGCCTCTGTATTTAAAAATGCTTCGATTGTTGTGCTTCTCCTTTTCTCGACAGCTGTTGACTCCATAATAGTTCATTATAAATATAGGCTCTGGCAAGTTTTATTAACACTTCTCTCGGGTCTCAATCACGATTTATTCTGTACCATGTGGTTTTTTTTCTTTTCTTTTCAATCTAATATAGTACGAGAGCTATGAATAACACATTGGTGATGATGAAATGTTAGAAAGCTCATGACACTTGAATTAAAAAAACGATATTTATCGAGTGTGTGGCAGGCAAAATTGAATTGTAGCTAAAATAACATTCTCCATTGGGCTTGAATTAGACAAAATCAATAGTCGTATTTCCGTGTCAAATGGTGGCTGGAGGGTGACGTTGAGCATCCGATTTTTCACACTATTTGATATGTAAATAATTTCATTCAATTATTTCACTTTATAATTGAAAAATACAAAAATGATAAATTCGTAAACTTGAAAAATATTGTTTCTTGCAACAATTTTACTGTTTGATAAACTGTAGTTCTCTCTGAATGAAATTATCTCGAAAGTTCACCCCGACCTTCAGAATCCACAGATTTGAATTCGGTACATTTTTCAACACGAAATACTGTTGATGGAAATTAATAGAACGTTTTTTCGATAAACAGGTGAATCCTTTCAAAAGTTCGGGAGCTTTTTTACGAAGGCCAGGAACATTGGTACGAAATGATGCTTTAAATCGATTGAGATCGAAAAATCCAACTACTTCGGTGCCAACCATCGTTCCTGCCCCCAAAGTTGTTCCTTTTGCAAAGATCCAGTCTGTTGGTAAGTTTGAGTGTGATTCAGAGACATTTCTATTGAAAGGACTGAATGAATGTAAATTTTAAAAGTTTCTCGTGGTTTAGTTGTTGATTGTTGATTTTCTCGTTTTTCAAGATCCAACCTATGAAATGAAAACGGAAGATCAGAGTGTAAGAGCTCAGGAATTGGCTGTAACACTGTCTGATCCACCAGCGATTGATTCATCATCGACAACTGGTACGAGGCTTCAATAAATATTTTCGAGTTCTTCTTTTCTTCCATTTACAATGTGTGTGTGTGTTTCTTTTTCACTTTTCGTGAATCACGCAATCACACTACGAAATTTGCTCAATCATACCTTAATCTTCACAATTTTTTTTTTTTTTTCACCTTTCGTGTGATAATGCCATTGTATCGATTAATCAAACGACTGATCTTTCTCCTCAGCTCAAAATCATCGGGTTGTGTATCATCATTGAACTAACTTTAAAAAAATATATATATATAAAACCTATACATCGCCTGGCTCGACGATCCAACGTTCTATATTCATCCGAACTATGTTCGGCCACTCGCAATCATCTGCTAAAAAATTTGCATCGCTCTCTATCGTCATCGCTCTTCCGGGCATCTAATTATGTGTCTAATTTTTTGCACTAACGAATATCGTTTCTCTTTCTTTCTCTGTGTGCATCAACTCGACTTTCATCTTCGCACCGAGACGACTTAATCCTCGTCATTTCTCATTGTGGGTCTTTTAAGACGGTTTTCTCGTTTATTTCTTTTTCTCTACTCTTTTTTTCCTCTCTTCTCACTCACTCACTCTGATTGGAAAAGATGAAATGATATAAAAATAGTATGTATAAAAACAAAAATACCGATTGTGTACGATCAGGTCGATCAGGCTTGAGAAAACAAGGAACAACCAGAAAAATAAGTACGACCGTAGCACCAAGAACGGAACCGACACAAACTCCGAAAACTACACCGATCGTCAGAAGACGACAAAATGGTCCACGATACAATAATAATTTACGAACGATCGAAGCCCCGGTCAGACCAAGAAGACCAGCGATAATCGATTACGATTATTACGTCGACGATGAAGTTCGCCTTGTTCTTAAACCTGAGCTCAAAGACAAACTTTTCGTGACTAAAAAAGGTGCGATACGATGTCTCGATCAAGGAAACTTCGCTCATCCAACATCTTGCAAAAAATTTATCACGTGCGCGAGAATGGTCAACGGTCAAGTTATCGGTACGGAATACACGTGTCCGGATAAATTGTCTTTCGATCCCGTTGGTGGTATATGCAACTGGTCAGCCGGACTCGGATGTGAAGAAAAATCGAAAACTTCGAACTAGCTTCAGAATCACGTTAATCCACCTAACTTTATTTTTTATTATCCTTTCCAACCAGTGATTACTCAATTTTTGATCAAAACAACTCCTAATTAAAGCTGTTTTCAAAATTTTTGTTGTAGTTGAGCTGCAGTAATCGATTTGTTGAAATTCAGGGCGAATTCGATTATTGAGTAAAAAGATCAAATATTGAATGAAAAATTGACGGATTAATCAAATTAATTAATTCAATTAATCAATTAATTCAACTTAATTTATTTAATTAATTAAGTTTGATGAGCTCATTCAACTTAATTGAATTAATTAATTAAGTTTGATGAATCAATCAAGTCGAAGTAATTAATTCTACGTTCTATAAAATTCTCGAACAAATATTTCATAATTGCATTTAGAATGTTCTGTGCGTTCTCGTGATCGCTGAATATGCTTAAAAAATACTGCTTCAACACCCGATCACTTCTTGTCTCTCAATTTTTTTTATGACTTCTCTTAACGCAGTCAAATTCATCATTCAATTTGCAAGTTTTGAGAAAACAGGAGTCAGGACGTGCAAAAAAAAAATGACAGTCGATAATAAAAACACCAAAATAATCGGTCGTTATGAACTGTTGCAAATGAAAAGCAATGATACAGATGAAATTGTAACATCGACAATTGGTAGCCATAAATATTTTATAAGTGCATCGTAGTGATATTATCAATAAAAAGCTCTATGACGTTATTTTTGTATATAATAATAATTAGTGTATATAAGTGTGAGATAAAGAAAATAACTTAACTCGACATGTATGTGTCAAACGATTATTGCGCTCAAACATTTTGTTATTCGAAGTATCATTTTTATATTTAAAACCGCGTATTAAAAGAAATTATCTAAAAAATTATAGTTTTGACTCAGTGGATGATTTTTTTCTGTTTTTACACATTTGATTCTTTTTTATAAATGTGTAAAATTTTATTATCGAAGTGTCTGCATTTTAAGGAATTTGACAGAAACATTAATTGAAGGTCGAATATCAGAATCGTTCTGATTCAAAATGCGATCGAAACGGTTCATTTTTTTCTTTCGTTTAACTCGTTAAACGTCTTTAACCAACTTTTTGTATATCAATTTGAAAATTTGTAATTGGATAATGACATCAAATTTATGGAAATATTGACATGTGTACCATCATGTGTTATGAGTGAAATAAAATAATATTGAGCAAACATTTCAATTGACTGTATTTTTGTCTTCAATCCATCAGAAATTCGTCCAAATTATCCTGATAGTCAGAATAAACGACTTTTTTTCCTTGATCCATTTTTTCTTTCTTTTTTATTCACAAGAGCCGGAAATGCAGAGTTAAAAAGAGTGGTAAACAGTCAAACATGTAGGATTTTTTTTTTTATATACGTCATCGAATTCTTCACGTTCTCTATTTTAAAAAAATATCGAATATTTTTATTTGAAAGAGAAGCATTTTCGATTGAAGAAAAAAATTGTGAACAAAAACATCATAGAAAATTGGTTTCTTCTCATAACGACGAAATTTTCAAACGCGGTTTTATTGTTGATTTGCGAGAGCAAAAGAAAAGGAGAATATTCCGGGTAAACCCGTTGAATTTTTTAAGCGAACTCGGTTCTCCCGTTGTTTTCCATTGTCAATTTTTCATATATATTCTAAGGATCTGTAACTGAGTACTTACGAGGATTTTGTCACATCAATTTTCGAGTTTTCGCCGTCTGGTGATTGGTATCAACATCCATTTTTATCTTTGTTTCCATTGACGTAGATTGTAGATTCAGTTTCCAATATTCCAAGAACATGAAACGTCAACTGAACGATAACATCCAACGTTTATGAAACTTATTCGGGCGAAATTTTTTTTCAATTCGTGTGCACAAAAACAAACCACTCGATAACCTTTTTTTTTAATATCGCACTCATCTTTGAGAAAAACAATACAACCGCGAAAGCACAAAAAGATTTTAATAGAAAGTTTCCATTCGTACAAACAGTCTCACTTGTTATTCACGGAAAATGCGAACAATTAACTCAAACTCTATTCTTACATTGGAAAACTGTTGTTTATTTACAAAATGTTAAAAGAAAATGATATCTGCCGTAAGTTGAGAGTGAATTTGCTTTCGCTCGCGGGTTTGTCCATCACTTTGTGTCTTTCTGGCGCCAAATTTTCTGTGACTCCAGCTACCAACTTAACTTTTTTATGATTATTTTATTTTTATAAAGTTGGCGAACTCTCTCTGCAGTTACCGACGCGCCGCTCTGCGGCCATCCTTTTAGCTTACGGAGCCGCCATAATAACGAAGTTTGTGAGAGTATTCTTCCATATTCTTGTTTACAGTTTCGATGGTCGTCGACGGCGATTGGAACACAATTGTCATTATTCGGTACATGATCGACTCGTCGGAAAAAACGATTAAACGCGACATTGAAAACTTGAATACAACCAATAAAATCGACTTTCCGTCAAATAAACCGGCCCGCAAAACGTGACCATAGTTTAATCGATTTTCAAAAAAAAAACCTGCATTCAAAAACGGTCTTATACATGTATATAGATTGGCAAATTGAAAAAAAAATAATAATATTTCGGTGCAATCGATTTTATGAAAATCGACTTGTCGACAATGTGGGCCTTCCGAAAGGCAATTTTTTTTTTTTGAACCTACGATACTTGTTATAACTTTTTTTCAAATTTTATTATTAGTTTAGTACAATACGAGCAATACGTGCAAGATATTAGAGTGTCGTAGGTTCCCGATTTCACACAGTGTTACGCAGTCTGCCGAGGGTTACTTTTCCGTTTCGACGTTTATTTGCAATATTCTCAATGTACAACAGCTGATAGTGCTATAAAACAGGTTTAGAAAAAAATCGTGTATTAAGTGCAATTAACGTCTATGACAATGCCGAATCTTCACAGTGAAATCATTTTTCGTCGTTTCGTTATTTTCGTTTAAAAATGAATACTGCACTTGTGGAACCTGTGTCTGATCAGCAGTGATCGAAGCTTTTTTTCTTGGTCCAATTAAACATTTTGTTGCAATAATGGAGAACGACAGCGAGGAGAAACAGAAAGCTGACGAAGATCGTGGTGGTAAGATTGTCCAAAGATTTTTTACCCCCAAAAAAAAATTTGTTTCATTGTTATACATTTGTTAAACCTTATTCACCTGTATTCCTCTCGTTTCTCATGAGAATGAAAAAATGCACCTGTAACTTTGCAGATGAACTGCGGTTGAAGGTCGAAAAATTAGAAACTGAAAATAGTCACATGCGTGAAGAGTTCAATGCGCAGCGAGCCAAACTAAAAGAACTATTTCTTCAAAAAGAAGGTATGAGAATTTAACACATTTTTCAAAATTGAGTAGGGAAATAAAAAAAATTACTTACTATGTGTCAAACTTTATTCCATGTTCTTCCATAATGGACAATTTCCTAAAACAAGAAAAACCGCTCAAAAAGTTTGAAGTGATCTGTCAGTTGCAAGAGTTGGGAGCTGAAAACCAAAAAAAATAAACATGTTCTCAAACAAGCGTCATATTTCAAGGAAAAAGAAAGCGTCGGGTTAACCTGTCATTAACAGAGAACAACTTGACGCTCTCCTGTTTCTCAAAATATCAAGCGTGTCCTAAAACAACGTATATCTACTTTCGAGTCATCAAACTCCACTCCTGCAATTGATAGACGGCATTAATAGTTGATGTGAGGGTTGTCAAGTTTTTCTATGCTTCCCTCAAGAAGTGCAAGAAAAACAGCAAAGTCCTCAATAGGAAATATCTTAAATTTACGATGGTGAATCTTATGGAAACACGAAATCTAACTGCTTATTAGTACGCGCGACATCTCTTCAAACTTTTTAGAAAAATTTAAAATTGTACTCCAAAAATGTAGCACTATCCAATAGAAATATGGATGTACAATTGGCTACGGGCGTCACATTCTTCTAAATTTGGTCCAAACACTTTTTTCAAATACTACTCAAACATTGCGATGATAATTGAAAGATCAACACTATCGAGACTGCAGTAGCATTTGTTCATTATTTATGCTCTGTACTTAACTGACAGAATATTGCGAAATTGTCAAGCTTTATTCACGATCTTGATTAAAAAAATACAAAAATTGCAGATTGTACAATTAACAGCACGAATAATCGTCGCATTCTTGTCAAAGATACAATATTGAAGAATTGGACTGAGAATGCAATTCTTGATTTTGATCATGAAGATGTTTTGAAATGTTATTTTTTCAGATTGAACACTATGATAATACTTGAAAACAATATAAATAATTTATTCCTTGTCCAGTTGAATTTGAAATTTATTTGTTAACTCATAAAGTGCAAATTCTTCATTGCAGAGGAATTGAAGAGACGATCAGAGGAGAATACACGATTGCAGGAAGAGATAGCTAAATTAAAGAACGAATTTGACGAATGTAAGAGTCAGCTTGTAGTGGCCAGTTTAACATTGGAGAACGATGTTGATGCTGAAAAGCGCAAGGCTCAGGAAGAAATTCAGTCGTTACAGCAAGTTGTATTAGACACAATAAAAGAGAGTTCGTTATCCAGAGATCAGTTGGAGAATGAATTACAAAAATTCAAGGTCGTTGTAACAAAATTGGAGCAGGAGAATAGTTTGTTAAAGTCTCAAATGACCAGAGATCCTCAGTCGGACGGCCCACAAATTTCTCTGTCGACTGTAACCAAAACAATAGCCCGAAAAGTTGCATCGCAGTTAGGGGCTGATGCTCTCTCGCTGGGTTCTGACAATCTCGAAGAGAGCATGAGGAAGGTAAAAAAATATGTACGTAAGCTTATGATCGCACGTAGATTATATTTTTCAATTTTCTACACTATCTCAGGGCGTTCCATTCCTTTTGATTGTGTGAATATTTCTTTCTAAGCATTCTGCGTTCCGTTTACTCGAAAAAGTTGCCAATTTTTTATTCGTTATCCATCTGTTCACGATCCGAAAAAAATACTTTTGTCCTTTTCGACAAAACTTTTATTTTTTTGTTTGATTTCGATATCTACCACTTCATTTTAACGAGCAGAATTGCTTCTTGTTAAACGAATTCTGTAAGCCTCTCGTTTACGAACTACGGGCGCAACATTCTTTCGAACTTGGTCCAAACACTTTTTTGAAATACTGTTCAAACATTGGAATGACAAATATTTGCTACTCTTATCTTAAAGTCGAGTCATTAGAGTGGCTGAATAATAAACTTTACGAGGTTTCACTCACTGGGAATTAAAAAGATAAAAATATATTACGAAAAACAAATGTAGATTTGTAGATGAATTAAAAAATAAATTTAGGTTGCATTTGAACGTGTTTCGAAAATGAAAATACTGAATATTTTCCATCAAGTTGAATGGGAAGCCCTGAATTAATTCTTAATTTCGTATGAGAAAAATAAATGAAAAAAAAATAACGATTTTCTTGTCACAACTGAATGTATATGAGCAAATATACATTTTGCTCTTGTACAGAAATAGACTGTACAAATAAAATTATTCTATTTAACGAAATAAAAAGAATTTAAAAAACTAATGGAATTAAATTGAATTGACAAAAAAAAGACTTGACTTGATTGTTAATTCGGACAACACTTTCCAGGCCGAAGAAGACGCCGAAGTATTGCGCTCTTTGGTTGTACCGCTAGAGGAGGAGATAAAAGCACTAAAGGAGAAATTACGATCGACGGACGACGAATTGCAGCGATGTAAAGAGTCGCAAATAGTACAAAAAAGATCACAAGAAACGAGCTCTTTGGGACCAACTTGCGATATGTGTGTTAATTACGAAGCTCAGCTAGTCAAGATTCAAACAACCGCGAAAGAGCTCGAAATCCAGTTGAACGATACGATGCGTATGCTCCACGCTCAAAGAGAGGACCTCGCGAAAGAGGTTGAATTTCGCAAAGGGATGGAAGAAAAATGGAACGAGAAGAAGGAAGAACACAAAATTAAAGTGAATGAGCTCACGACTGCTTCTCAAGCGGCTCAACAAGCTCTTCGTGAAATGAAACAAACGTACAGACAAGGTCAACAAGGAATTATGGAAGAATTGTCGACATTGACAAGAGCGAGGGAAGAAGTTCAAAGACATCTTTACGAGTAAGAGATAACCAGCTCATTCCAAATTTATAAAATAAATAAATAAATGATACGCTTTCACAAATCGTTGAGTGAAATTTTCAACAAAATATTAAACTGTTCTTTCACTCTCTTTATTTCAGGCTGCAACGAGAAAACGAAATGCTTGTAGGAAAACACAGCAAACATTCTCAACAGTTGCAAAGCGAGAGTATCAATATGCCAAACGACGTGGAAGAGTTGCACATGAGCCTTCTCAAAACCCACGAAGATCTGATTACTGCGAAAGTTGCTCAAGAAGTAGCTCAGGAAAAGGAAGAAACTTTAAGATATGAAATTGGTCTTCTGAGGGAACAAATGGATCAGGATAACAGAATGAGAGAACAACAGGAAGCGATTTTGGCCAGCGAAATACAGCAGCTCAAGTACGTTGGAGTTTCTTCTTTTTTACCAATTGTTTTGGACTTCAGCTCGTCAAAAATACTCCAAAAGACGTTTCCAACCAGTTTTCAATCTTCTAAATCATACTAATTCATTTAGATTATCACTATTTCAATTATAATTGGTTATTAAAATTAGTGTGCTGCCGAAAGACTAAATTATTTAATTGCCACCGACTTGGATAAATTTTAATGAATAATTAACCATTCGACAGAACTCAAGTGGAAAAATATCGAAGAGATGTTCGCGATCTCGCTGAGAAAGAAGAAAAATTGCAACATGTTGAGAAACAATTGGAAGAAGTGACGAAAGAGAAAAATGACGCGAGTACAACGATTGCTGAATTGCGTCAAAGAGTTGCCAGTCTTCAACAAGTATTAGACACGAGTGGCGAGGTGCAGAAAGACTTTGTCCGTTTGTCACAGTCTCTGCAGGTGCAACTTGAAAAAATTCGTGAGTCAGGAAGTGAAGTCAGATGGCAACACGAGGAAGATGTTGACGAATGTCCTACTTGTCATTCGGCTTTTACAATTTCGAAGAAGAAGGTAAACCGAACTTTTCGAACAATTTCCATTGAACTGCTTGACGAACTCAATCTTTCCATTTCTGTGTTGATGAAATCTTTCAAAAAAACAATAATCACTTTTTTTTTAGGTGCACTGTCGTCACTGCGGTCATGTATTTTGTCAATCGTGCATGACGCGGACTGTGAACAGCGGACCAAAACAGAGGCCGTCTCGTGTTTGCGGAGTATGTCATACGTTGTTGGTGCGAGACACAGCTCCTTACTTTAGTCAGGAGCCACCACACACTCCAGATTAGAGTCGTTTTTTTCGTTCCCTCTATCACTTTGTTCATCCCTTCGAATAACGGAAGGGATTGAAGATTATGTGCAAAAAAAAGCGTGCAATATTAAGAGAAACGGAAGATAAAACAAAAAGGTTGTCCATCTTGTGATTGTCCGATGGTTGCTGCGGTTGTGGAAAATAAAAAAGAAAGTGAGATAGAGAGAAAGAGGGAGAGAGAAAGAGAGAGAGAGAGAGAGAGAAATAAAACTATTCTCCCTCATTGTGAATATTCCGAAGATATAAAGGTTTGAAATATATTTTGAAAGACAATATCCGCTTATTTCCAAACGAGCTATCTCTTCTCTTGATCTTTACGAAAACAAAAAGTCTTAGAAATTTAAAGCTAGACTGAGACGAAGCGCTAGTTACAATTTTTATTGCTCGGTGATTAATATCGTTGGGGTGATACAAAAAAAAAGTATCATGTAAATACAAAGAAGAAAAGTTCTGTAATACTTAATGATTATGATGATGTAAGAGATTAAAGCTTTTGAATGTATTTGTTGTTATTATTGTATTTTTGTTGCCTGTTATTCCCTTGACAAGGATTTTACAAGAGTGATTACCGAGGCGTTTTCTTGGTGAAAAAAAATAAAATAAAATCAGCCACGACGAGCGGTTTTGAGAGTACGACACCGAATCTTTGTAACAATTCTTATCCATGAGAAATTTTCGTTCGACTTTTTTTTCTCTTCAATTTCTTCACCGGAATCTATAATAGATTCGTTGTTATTATTTTCATAAGATGAAAATCAAACATAGGCCCGACGTTGCCTCAAATTTGGCAGCGAAATTTAGTGTGTTTCTTAAAATTACAATGTGTGTGTGTTTGTGTGTGTATTCATAAAATTACAACGAGTTTCGCTAAAGACGTCCTTCCAAAAAAGAATATAATCTTATGAAAATTCGGCGCAGACATCGGCGACAAAATATTGGTTGAATCGTTGCAAAATCCCTCGTGTACATACATTTTCTTTTTTTTTTGTCATCACTTTAACCACGACGATCTCGAGTGGTGCGTTCATGCATTTTTCTGTTGTTGCATTGAATTACAAATGTTGTTGCATTGAGAAAGTACAGATCACAAAATTAATAATAGTTCCGAGGGAATACAAATCGAAAATCCTGTGTGCATTCTTACACCTCGCAATCATCAAATTAACCGGATAAGAAAAATTCGATTTCTTTTTCATCTTGTTTGTTCTTTTTTTTCATGTCGCCGTGAACTTAAAATAACAAAAATTGTGTTATTCGAGAAAAGCTACGAATAAATCCAAATTTATGGTTGAATGCTACGGTTAAAGAGACAAACAAGGAAATAAAATACACGATAAAAATAACCCAATTTTAGTATCCAATCCATAAAACAGTTTGTGTTAAGTGGCAGCTTTTCCCTGACGTTTAAAAAATAATACATACGTAACAGTATTTCGGACCAGTAAATAAAAAGTGATAAGAAACGGGCCAAGAGTATTATTTCTTGACATCATATTTACTGTTATAATTATATACAAAATAAGATGTAAATGTTCAATGCCAGAAAAATAACTCAAGAAATAAACAATAGTTGGTGATTATCCTAACGTCATTTTTCTACATCAGGGACATCGTTCGGACGAGCTACTAAGCGCCAGTGAGGCACGTAGCAGTAAAAAAGAAGGAAAACGCAAAAAGTAATTTGTTTTTTCAAAGAAAAACTGATTCAAAATCGTGAAATACTGCGTATTTTCCGCCGGACTTTGAACGGTCTAGAAAAATAGTTTTTTTTTTTTAGTCCGAAGCAATCGAAGCGCGTAACACAACGCCTAATGATAAAACTTTGCAAAATGTCTCGAACTATCTTCCTCGAAGAGCGTTGCTTGAAATTTATGCAATTCTGACAAACACGGGCTTTTCGAATTTAACAACAAAGTTCATACGTTCAATGGCAAAGGAGTGTTTGCCGAAAATACTTCAATAGATCAAAATCACATTTGTGTGTGTGTATGCGATGTCACATTATGAGAAAAACAATGTGCGAGTACTCCATGGATTCAAATATTTTCTTTTTGAAACACTCACACTTTTTTAACAGAGAAATTTTGTTCAAAGTGATGTTCAAAGTGCCAATTACGTACAAATTTACGTGAATTTTGATGCAATCGTTTTTTTTTTAAATCACAAAATTGATCGATGATCCAATTTTTAATTAAACACTTTCAAAATATTCGAAACATTACCGAATACTCATATAGTTAATTTTTGCTTTAAATCTTAGAAGTATTTTGAACGGTTCTAACGTGAAAAACAAAAACAATCCGTTATACCTATCGTTTCTGGCATTTGAGCCTGACCCCTTAAAGGCATACGTGGATAAAATAGAAAAAAAAAACAAATAACGATAAACTTATAGTTAGATTTTCCGCTAATTGGTCAATGTTTTTAATTTTTGTTTGTAAATCTCTTTCACTTTCTTCAGTAATGATCGATTTGGATCAAAAAACAAAACAAAACAAAAAAGATCACAATCGTAGTTCCCTTCTTTCGTCTACGGTGGGTAGATAATCCTTCAGTCTGCATCGAACGTCTTTTGGAATCGTCGATTTTCAGGAAAATTTTTGAAGACTGATAATTGTTGTTAAAAAAATTGGGATAAACTATTTATACATTTATTGTTTTGCAACAAAATTTTGTACAGAAAACCATGAACGAGCGACCATTCAAAATTTTAATTCGAACCTCAGAGACATACTCGCAAGTAAATATTTTGCATACCGTTGAAATCGGATGGTTTCAATCGATCGTTCGTTCGTCATTTTCGATACATTTTTTTTTTGCGCGCATGAGAGATAAGGTTGAGCCAACTCAAAAATTTCCCTGAACTCGTGCGACCCGATCGACCAAAAAAAAAAAAACAAACAAACAAACTCCTAAGCCGATGGAAAAGTGATAGAAAGTAGTGCTCAAACTCGACGGTCCTGCTCGTCGTTATTTTCTTATGAAATAAAGAAAGAAATATCATTTATCGAATTCAACGATGTACGATAGTGATACTGCGGGAAAAGAAAAAAAAACGGAGAAGAAAGCGATACTCCGTTATCGAAACATCACATCGCAAAGAATTCTTCTATTACACGATCGATCGGTTGGGGACGTTTTTGCAAATCGATCGGTGGATCTTCCGACTGAGCGTGTTGATCCCTCAACTCTTTCCAATGGTTCAAGGCATCCACGTACTCAAGGGTTTTTTCCAACTCGTTTAATTTCGTATAAACGTGCAAAAGACCTCGATAATCGTACTCCAGTCCACTGTAGCTTTTTCCAAACAATTGTATATCTAGAGAAGAAAAAAAATGAAATTCATCACGATTCCGATTTCCTCGTACAAATATTTATAAATCTCTTGAGTGTTATACGTCTTTTGGAATATTTACTTATTGCGATGCTGCGCAAGTAGAGCTGTTCAGCGTCCCGATATCGTCCCATGTGAAAATTGTACAAAGATGCCAAGTGACCTATGCTCAGTGCTATTTCGTAATCATCCGGTCCAAGGATCTCTTTTTTTATTCCGATAGCCTTCAAGTGCATTATCTCTGCTTCCTGCAATAAATAATTAATGTTTTCATCACTCGCCCGTTATCAATTGTTAGTCCTTTTTTCAATTGTTCAAAAAATACGATATTTGGAAATTATATTATTTTTAGACCAATTTAAGAGAATATATTTGGCTCGATAACTCGGGAATCAAGTTCCGTTTCAAATTGAAAATGGTGACTCGATGAGCACGTTCGAAAGCCCAAAATCCTTTTTTTATTAATCTCACTGTTATATAAATATTGTGCAACGTATAGAGTGATTTATTGGTTTCTTAATATTATTGGCAGATAAGACGCTTACCTCGAACCTTCTCATACTTTGATAAAGACGACCAAGATTGCCATAATGTTTGGCTGTTTGTACATTTCTTTCGCCGAACGCCGTTTGCGCGAGTAAAAGAGCCGACAAATGCAGACCCTCGGATTTAGTCAATAAATTTTCTTCGTCCGACATTGGCGAATTGTCAAGAGCTATTTCTTCGAGAATGAGTGCTTTCACTCTCTTTGCACCAGCCAACATTAGATGTTCGCTCGGCAAAAGTTTTTCCATTATTTCAATTGCTCGGCCTGCGTGATCGCTGCAGCAATGAAAATAATACCAGTTAGTAATTGTTTCAATTGTTTACGAATATACTAAAATTGTGGAGTTTGTGATTAATGCGAATGAATGAATTACCTGGATGCTTGAAATCTACCAGAAGTATACTCGTGGATGTACAGAGCATAAGCTAAATCCTCGTATGCTATGGCTACGTGAAGATTTGATTTGCCAAATATTGCTTTCCTTATGTCTAGTGCAGTCTGAAAGTCAAAAAAGATGATATATCTTATTGTACAATTCATGATTTTCTTCTAAACAATGAATTTAACGCTTTCGTTGAGCTAAGCTGTTCAACATATTTCATTTTCGACCACAATTGCGTTAAAAATTCTAATCTTTAAATGGAATCTTTAAATCTTTAAATGGAAACAATGTTTTTCAGGAAATATTAAGTTGAATATTTGGGATGTAAATTATAATTTCTGCTTTGAGAAAACATAAGCTTCGTTGATTCAAGAATTGTGAGGAAGCAACGGGCATTTTGCATTGATTTGGGTTTTTTATGGTTATTTTTTCATTTGTTTTTTTATTTACCGTGTAAACGGAGACACTGTTGACGATACTGTCATAATTCAACAAATAAAATCCGTAATCTATGAGAACGTCGCAATATTTCGGATGATCAGTGTCGAAAACTTCACGGGCGAGATAAACAGCTTGTCTTATGAGCAAACCAGCTCTCTGGAATTCCCGTTTTACGACACAAGATTTAGCAGCCTGGCGCAGTACGTCTATAGTTATTCGCGCCGGTAACGACGGTACCAATTCTTTTAGAGCAGCCAGGCTCCACCTGATAAATCAACGAAACAAAACGTGGGTTAAAAGTCTCTACAAGAGAAGCCACTTGAGAATACAATAATTATTTATCAATAATGGCAACAACTGATTGAGGAAAATGCTATTCAGAAAATGAATATTTATTTCGTACCTGTAAGACTTGTCGTACTCGCTTCTTGTGAAAAAAAGAACGCTGAATTCTGCATAAAGGGCAGCGTGATTGGTATTTTCGTAACCGGCAGCTTTTAGTTTATCAACAGTACACATTGCTAGCTCGTGTGTTTCTGCCGCTCCTCTGAATGCACAATAAACTGCTTGTGCGTGAAGCAACCTACAAATTTATTTGTCAATGTTAAATTTCTCGTCGGAAAATGTTAATAGAGATCATCAGAGCTTTCTTTTTTCTTCAGAAAAAATTATAGTGTAATACGAATTTCTCGAGGCTTGTATTGTGCGTAAAATTCAACACATCCCTGAGTCTTGTTTTTAAAATCATTAACGAATAATTTATGATGTAAAGGCAATTATTTGGATTTTCATGTTTGCGAATGGGCAGAGATTGTCGTTTTCGAGTTTCTCTTTATTTTTAAGTTCAAGATACTCAAAACTAATTTTTTTAGTCTATTGCCGACTTGAGCACAACGTCAGGACTGATAATGTAAATCCATTGAAAAATCACGAAAAAAAACTTGCACCGATGTACCAAAGAGGGAAACATGAATTCCTTTCTCAATTCATAATTTTTTCTGAAGAATCTTCAAGCCTTCTCTTTGCAGATAAGAAAAAATAGCTTACTTGTGACAACAATCCAGCGTTCTGCACCAAGTTTCTGGATTGTCACTGCCGGCGAGACACAGCTCTTTACAGGCAAGTAAGACTCTCTCGCTTTCGCAGTACCAACCAGCGTCACTGAGAAATCCACCGAGTCTTAGACCCAAGTTGATGGCTTCCTCATGAGAGGAAGGATTCTTTCTGGCGGCTAAAGCATAAAGGCTGTAGCCTATCGCCAATTCGATACCAATTTTTGTCCCATGATCCATGAGTGCCTAATGTTAAATGGTCAAAATAAATGTTCTATCCTCTGAAATGATTCTACGAAAAAACTCAAAATTATTATAAAAAATATTTAATAGTTATTGCTTTACCTGAAAAATCTGTAACAAATGAATTCGTCGATTTCGAACTTTCAACATTCGTGAAAATGTTTGAAGCGAGCATAATTCTCCTTTGAGCCTGCACAAGCGTTTGTCTTTGTAGAGCTAAAAAAAAAAAAAAACAAATATTTGTTTTTGCCAACGGAGTTTATACGTCGTAAATTTGTCTGAAAAGTTTTCATCTGCCGCACAATTTGTAAATTGAAATTCGAACTATTCTATCGGAGATCAAAATTGAATATTGGTGATGAAAAAACTCCTGTTATCGACAAGAAAGTTTATTTTATCTTCACTACAATTGGATATTCTGATAATTAATAATTTTGTATTATTTTCACGAGGGTGTGCTTAATTATTTTGCAGGTTTGGTTAATTTTGTGCAGGAAAAAGGAATGAGTGATGGCATTCGACAAAGGAAATAACGATAACGAAACGAGAAAATCTAGAGAGGTATGTAAAATGAGGTGAAAGTGAATCATAGAAAAACAAGAAAAAATAGTGTAAAAAAAAGAAGGAATTTCGCGAGTGAGGAAGAATAATCACGTAAGAAATGGTGACTCATACAATATTGACAGTTATTGGCAAGGAACTTGTTTTTCTTTTCCGATGGAATTTCAAACTCCTTAGAGCATATGTACATAAATATATAAATGCAAGCATGCAAAGTGAACAACAATGGGGATAAGCGAGGCGCGTTTACTCGAGGGAAGATAATAAGGCCAAGTCGTACGAGATAAGAGAAGATCGCAAAGCATAGAAGAGAAAAATATTGAATAATAAAGAACGCGAACATTTTTTTTCCGTTATTGCCTTACGGAGAGAAAGAGAGGGAGAGAGGGAGAGCGAGAGAGAAAATGGAAAAGATAGAGACGGGAATGCAAGAAAAAAGAAAATGACGACAGACGGGTCATAAGTTTTGACACTTACCTGATAATACACATCGAATAAAATCTTTTCCGGCAAGTCAACGATGTGTCTTTTGGATAAAAAAAATTCATCAGCCATAGCTTTGACACCAAGTTCGTAAAGAGTTTTGGTCGAAAAGACCCGTGATTCGCGTCCTTCGGCCATTTTCCTCGAGGGGCCCTCTACGATCTTCAATCCAGGCGATTTACTGTCAGCACTCGGAGGCACAAGCACCGTGGTGGTCACTCGACGACGAAACACACTCTTATGTTCATGCGCAAGTCGTTATTTCACAGATAAGTATCACGAACACGCACACACACGCGCGTACGAACTCGCATCTCGCATTTCCCCACTCTTCGCTCTTTGTCTCTGTCTTGACAGCTAACTTTCCGTTCTTCCTTTTTTTTTGCGTTCTCTTCTTCTTCCTATTCTTCCCCGCTTATTTTGTTGACTCTTCGCCACCAGAACTCTCGAACAGCTGATCTTCCGCGCTTTTCACCGTCAATATTCTCGTGCAAAAAATCACTTATAAACCCCCGAGCACCGAACGCCCTGACGCTACGTCACCAAGTGTGTATTTCCGTCGCCTATTTTTTACGTAACAATCGAAAGTTAAACAATATATGTTTGTCGTGAAAATTATGCTCTCTTATCTATTCACGTTTATCGCAGACCAACGACGTGAAGTCACAAGTATTCCGTTCTATCATTCTACCACTAAATATTGTATTATGCATTTATCGTGAAAATTGAACGATGAAAGCGGCGGTAAAAATTGTTCATACGCTAGCATTTAATCATTGCACGCAGTATGCAACAAATGCAAAATGAAGTCGTGGAAATGAACGCAGAACATTGACGGAAAATATTCGAAAACATAAAGAGACTGAGTACCTTCTAAAAAAAATATAGCCAACGCTCCTGTTTTTCACGTTCCCTCATATCAAACATTCCCAACAACAAACTTACATTCCTGATTCAACACACCTTATCGCCGCGTGGGAGCAGCACCATGCAATTCTTTTGCATGGGTAAGAGATCCCAGCATTATCGACAACCGTTTAAATACATGAAAAGATTTACTGAGAATAAATTAGCAATGGATAAACTATTTTCAATACCATTGCATTATTAGAACAAAAAAGTTATTAATTATGTACCCCTGATAACCTCCATAAATTTAATTGGATTAAACGAGAATTGGCTGAGGAATATTGCAAACAATGCGCAATGCCAATGAGGTCGAGAGCGGAAATAGAGAAGAAGTTGAAATAACCGAATGGTCGTGGTTTCGTCGAGTTGATAAATGAGAAAGCTATGAAACCCGAAAACAGATTTCGAATCGATTTCCGTGCTCACGAATTCCCTATCGATCAGAAGATGAAAATATACTGTTGTATTTTACGCAAATGAATATTCTTATTTATTGACCACATTAACTGTAGATTATCTTTATTTCACTAACCCAAACAAACACTCGACAAAAGTCTGACAATATGTCAAAATAAAATAAAACGATTGGCATGTAAAAATCCCACTCCAACATATGGTTGAGAAGTTGAGAACACTCACGTCGAAATTTGTTTGAGATCCACTGTTACGTTCAGTCGTTAGTCGTTCACCAGCACATGTGGGCACTCCGCCACTTCGCTACTGTGTTTTGGAACATAGAACTTCGTAATTGAAACACATGAAATTTTCATTTACGATTCACCCTAACATTAAACATTTGTTAAAATTTTTGAACATTTTCTGTGAATCCTCATCAAAATAATACCAAGATGGTGAGTGTTTAATACGGTGTTGCCCTCACCTCAGTCTCGATGCGAGACACGTTTGAGGTTATGCTACGTGCGTCCATGAGCGAAATTAAATTTTGTGCATAACATCGAACATCAAGACTACGTAGAAAATGACCATTAATTATTGTATTAGTGTAATTATTGAATAATATTTCTTGTAAATTTGCAGCCAAAAGGAAAAACCAAAAAATTTATCGATAAGAAGGATTCGGTAACGTTTCATCTGGTACATCGTTCGCAGCAAGATCCTCTTGCGGCGGACGAGACAGCGCCGCAAAGAGTTCTTGTGCCCGCTGGTGAAATTCAGCAGCACAAGAATGAAAAGAAGGCGGTGGATCTGAAAAAACGAAAAGAGGAGCAACAGAAATATGGAATATTTTTCGACGACGAGTACGATTATTTACAACATCTTAAAGATGTCAATTCTCTGTCCGTTGAATGGGAGAGAGTTGAGACTTCCAACCAGAAAGAGAAGAAGAAAGATGCTCCTAAAATTAATCTCCCCTCGTCTGTATTCGCTTCCGACGTTGAAGAAACAGTGGGACTGCTCAATAAAGCAGCTCCCGTCTCTGGACCGAGATTGGATTATGATCCTGACATAGTTGCCGCCATGGATGACGATTTTGATTACGATGATCCGGATAACATGCTCGAGGACAATTTCTTCGAATTGGCTAACGCCGAAGAAGCTCCGTTCAACGAGGAGGATGAATATGGTAAAACAAACATAAAAAAAATTAATCGAAGCTTCAAATCCAACGGTTAACGATGTTGGAACTAACGTCTTTATGCGTCGTTCAATTAAAATCCAAACGATATTCAATTGGACTGGAACAAATAGAGTTATTAATCGAAGAAATGAACAATTATTGTAATAACAATAACTCTATTCGTTTTAGACCAATTGACGCCAATTTACGCCGTTTTAGGCCAATTTCAGCGTTTTCGTTGCAAGTTAACAATGAGTTGAAAATCTTAAAGATTTATCGAAAAATAGAGAATGAATAGCGAATGATCGAATGTTGCCAGATTTTTTCCTAAAATTTACTCCCATGTTCTAATGTCAAGACAACAATCAGAGTGTAAGCGCATTTTTAGATTCGGAATTCAACGACGAGGACAACGCATCTGACGTGTCTTCGGGAAACATGGCTGTCTCGGATGAAGAGAGGGACGAAGTTGGGAGTTTAAATGGTCCACAATACTCGTTCAGGGACGAGGAGACAAGATCACGTTTTACAGAATATTCAATGAGCAGTAGCGTTATAAGAAGAAACGATCAATTAACCCTTTTGGACGGTAAATTTGAGAGGGTCAGTAAATGAACCATAAAAGCTTTCATGTGGAAAGAAATATAACAAATTGTTTTATCCATGGATGATGGCAATGGCCTAAAATGATTGAAAATGATTTTTTTTCTTTTTTTAGTTATACGCTGGATACGATGAGAACGAAATCGGGCCTCTCGATTGTGAAGAAATCGAGGGTTACGTTGCTCCAGATTCAGAAATAATGTTACAGTATGCAAAAGAGTTTGAGACTCAACAGAAAGAAGCGGTAAGTATAACTGCAAAAATAAACGTTTCATCAAATATTCTCTCTTATCTTTCAACCGAGATGAATAAATAAAAACACCCTCATGTTGAATTTCCAGACTGAAAATGTAGCAAAACTGATGAAAGACAGATGCAAAATAATTGAGAATGAAGAATCGAGCTCGGACGATGAGGACAAACTAGAAAAACTGACAGTCGATCCGCGGGAAAGAGAAAAATGGGATTGCGAAAGTATATTGAGCACGTACAGCAATATTTATAATCATCCCAAGCTTATATCCGAACCGAAGGTACGTTTTAGTAGAATTTGAATGTCAAAAAAATGAAGAAAAAAAAAATTGAATTTATTTATCGTTGATTATTTTGACGGTGATGAATTATTTGCATGGATTGTGTATTCTAATGAAGTAAAAACGATTTTTAGGGTCTTGGAAAGATCAGGATCAATCCCCGCACGGGAATACCGAAAGACGTATTAAACAATCAGCCAGGAAAGTTGACGGCGAAGAGCTTGGCTCAATTAGATCGTCAGAACGACCTAAACAAGCCTCGAGGTGCACAGTCGATAGCGGAAACGATGAAGTCGACCTTAAGCGTATTGAGCGTAAGGCCGAAGGACGAAACACCGGATGAAAGAAAAGAACGGAAAAAAGCACTCAAAAATTACAGGAAAGAAAGGAGAGTCGAGCGCAAAGCTAATATCGAAGCTTTCAAAGAAGAAAAGAAGCGACAAGAAAAATTTTTCTTGAATAATACACAAAACATTCAGGGCAATCGTATTTTATAAAATCAGAGCGTATATTAATTTATCATCGAATAATATTTGCGGTCTATTCCACCGCATTTCTGTAAGTTTAATATAATTATATATTGTTCATAAATCGTCAGATTTATTTTTCATACCTCCTCTAAATTTCCTGGACTCATCGCCTTCAAACAACGAAAAAAAGGTCAAATGCAAACCACACTCGTGGATAGATCGTTATGGATTAATCATAAGGAAAATTGTTACGTAAAATTAGTGTCATTATTATTACGTATTATTATTGAGTTGAACTATTCGTCTTATATACGAAAATACAAAATTCGTTCTTCGTTGACTGCATAAATATCATGTCATGCAAATACAGTCAAAATTTGTACCTTTTCATGAAAAAATACATTCTTCGCTAACCTGATACGATAAAAATCGCAATGGCAGTTATTCTTAATTTCAATACGCTCCAAAAAACTGTTCAGAATTTTTCAAAATCTGAAAAAATGCTACAAAAATCTCCGCGTGTGAAATGAAGTTAATCTTTGGATTTCGGAATTAATTGGATGTTCCGCACGATATAATAAAATTTGTGACAGAAATTTTTTAATTCTTATTCATAATTCAAATGTTGCGCGCTGGGCGCTATTTGCTGATAAAAATCTGGGATTCAGAAGGCTTTGCCCACGTGAGATGATAAGCAGCGCCAGCGGAGAAAACAGAAAATAAGGCAGCAGTCATATGATCGATTCGTGATTGTTGGCTCAGATCGCCGTTCCCTCTATTCATCGCAAAGATGGCTAGCCAAACGCAGGGTATTCAGCAGCTTTTGGCAGCGGAAAAACGGGCTGCCGAGAAAGTATTGGAAGCTAGAAAACGTAAGTTACCATCATTCTAAAAGTATTTAAAACAAGTTCCATTAATTGTCAAATTAATTCTACAATTTCTTTTATCGCGTTCGATTGACCCGTTTTTCCTTCGTATGGGTGTAACCTTATCGTTAACATTGTAGCTCGTGACTTCACGAAGATTGATGTGTAACGATGAGAATTAACGATCTGCACGGAAATTTCGTTCTAGTTACTCATTTGTCTCCTCAATTGCCTACGAAAATTCTTATGTTCTGTTAAGTAACGAATTATCTTTAAAAAAATGGATAAAAATTATGCGTTTGGAATTTGGGGCCCGAAATTCTGTTAATTGTATCAATAAATTTTGACGAATACCGAGAAGCGTTTCGAATATTCTTGCGATCTAAAAATCTCGTGATTTAGGGGAGTGCACTTTTGAATAATCATGTCATTTAAATACCCAAAGTATGTTTATATGTTCGCGATATTTATAGCTCTGAAGCAAATATTCATCCAATAGACGATTTGACTTTTGAAAAAAGGGTTTTCCCGAAATCACGTGACTGTTCCGACGTTATGTTTTGTATATGTTTGCATACACAAATTTGCATTTACATTTTTGTAGCTTGGAGAATTTCTTCAATAGAACAATTTAATGCAACGAAAAAGTGCCAAATTCGTAATTTATATGTTTTTTAATAACTTTCTGAGAGTGTGACTGCATGAAAAAAATTACAGGCAAAGCCAAGAGGTTGAAGAAAGCAAAGGAAGAGGCTCAGGAAGAGATCGAGCGATACCGGCAGGACCGTGAAAAACAATTTCGGGAATTCGAGGCCAAGGTAAATTCTGTCAATGACATTTTGTCTAGAAATTCATAAAAACGAATTCCGAGTTTATATAATTTGAGAAAGTACAACGCACACCAAGTCCGCATGCTTCAGTTTCAAATATTCCCGAACGATTAACTTTAAGAAAAACCATTTTCTCAGCCGTTGTCCCACACTCTGGGGTCTGTAAGACCCGACAAGAGCGCAATCGAGATTCCTGCAGATCACTCTAAAGATGTGATCTCTAGGATCTGCCCTTCGATTTCATTAAAAATGTCTTGAAATTCAGCCAATTTTACAGAAACCGATTCACTTTATGAAACAGATCATTTGAATATTTTGAACCTCAAAAAATCGAAATATCTCTTCAAACAACACAAAAATATGAAAAAAAAATTCTGTCACAAATATTCGCCCCAAATATTTAACATTTTATAGAAATCAATGACGCGTCATGTATAAAAAAGTACAACACAATATTTTTGAAGCGGTAAAATAAAGATTTTTGAAAAATGGTTTAGCACATGGGCTCGAAGGAGGATGTAGCTGCGCGCATTGACGCCGACACCAGGGTCAAAATCGAAGAGATGAATCAAGCGGTAGCTGTGCACAAGGACCCGGTAAGTAGAAGAAAACTGCGTGATGGCTCATAATTTGGGTAACGGAATGTTTTAATGATCGACCGAGATGATTAATCTGGAATAACGATTATTTGTGTAGGTAATGCACAAAATATTGGAGCTCGTGTACGACATAAAGCCAGAGCTGCACGCGAACTACCGTATCGAAGCCTAAGCAACGAGAAGCCTCTCGCAAAAACAGACAGAAAAAAAAAAACGAAAAATAATTATAAATACTATATCATACATATAAACATACGTGTACATTAAATATTATTTCCTCCACATATATATATATGTATATCTAACAAATTATATACGTTGTCGTTGAAAACGAAGAAAAAAAACTGATGAGTACGATGAAGTATGCATTTGGAGGAGAGAAGATCACCGATGCAAGTTTAGGATCGATCGTAGAGGGTGATACTCAAACTTCTATAAAAAAGAAAAAAACATATTCCACCGAGACAGTTTTAAACGACAATAAATATTCGTATTAAATGAATGCGTGTATAGAATCGTTGATATCGCACCGGAAAGTTTGAGAATCGCTGCAATTGGTGCATGGTTCTAAACGATAATACAAATATGTTTAAAACAAGAAGAAAAACCGTACGGAATCGTATTATATATAAATATATACATATATGTATATTATACATTTAAAAAGAAATAAGAAAAACAATAGTTCGTGGTCGTTCAGATCTGCCAAGGCCTAGGCACGATCAGAACGATTCACTAAATCTGACGTTTAAATATATACATATATATCTTCTAGGGTGGTGGTTATATATATATATATACATATTTAGATAAATGTTAGTAGATCTCATTCCATATTTCTGTTACCACGAGGACTAATCCAACGAATTGTATAAAATTTTGCTTTATCTTTGCGTTTGTACAGCCTCTCGGGGTTTCCGGAAAAAGCTCCCAACTTCTTGGGAACCTCGCGACGATGTCGAACCAAAAATCCTTATACTTTAAACCTCTTCGTTTATTTTATTTCTACTTGTTTGTTTGTTTGTTTGTTTTTTTCGATCTACCCACGAATTTGAAATTTATCAGTAGCTCTACCTCACACGTGTACACCTTGTCTCTGTAAGCTGGTTGGCTATCTGTACAGTATTAGTGTTCCAAAATAAAAACGATTCAATAAATGACAAAACACACAAGGTCGAAATGGGTTTTTATTCTCTTCTCCTCTGGCGTTCGTATCGAAAATCGATAATTTTATTTAGAAATTATGGATGGCTTTTGTCTAGAGGGGAAAAGTGTGGCTGCTTCAAAAGGTCATGATACAATTTTTTTTCAATCGGTTGACAAGCATCACCAGTGGTCATAATTTAACAGAATATTACGAGATTTCTTCATGGTAATGTGAATTCTTAATTTTTTCAATAATTTAACCGAAAATTTGAATTACGTGATTATTGGGCTTCACGCCAAAATTATACTTGACTATTGTGTTCGGTAAAACAATTTTTGGTACACTTGGTACGGTTTTAAAATTGAAAAAAGAGATCTCATGATACTGCATCACGGTCGATTACCATTTCATAGGAAAAGAACGTCATTTTATACAAAATCTTCAATTTTAACCCCGAAAAACTTTTAGTCGATTTCACTGATCGTTATAAAAAAAACAACGACCCATATTTAACCCTTCTATGATTGGAAGTCCCTTAAATGACGTCCATAAGTGAAAGAAATATTTATTCTAACGATGTACACATAAAAAGCCAAATATTGCGTAACGCTTTGCATCTAAAAAGAATGGCCTTGGAAGTTTTCGGGTTCTGACGCCTTTTCTTCATTATAAAATATAACTTGTGCGATCGAGCAGGCTGTGAAACGTCGTCGCCCACGTGAGACTTTGCCAAGTCAGTGAAGAGATTGTAGAGAGAGGTGGAAGAGGAGCGATCAGCTGTGTCCGGTGAGAGTTTAAATTGCTCTTTTAGTCGCAAACTGGGGAGCAATTGAAGCGAACTATTTGATTTCGAAAGCCTAAACGCTGTATAGATCGAAACTACATGGGAATCAAAACAATTTCGAAAGAGCTAAAGGGAAACAAAACCGTAGTCCGTATGAAAGCATTTCGCCTATTCTACGAATTTCTGTAGACACGGAAAATATATAAACAATGTTTCGTATCAGAGGGGAAGAAAGAAAAGAGAGAGAATATGAAAAACATGCGCGACAGAAGCTCGCGGCCGTTAGAAGGGGGTATGCTGTGCATGGCTGCCTGGCGCGCGGAGCAGGTAGAAGGGGCAGGGATCGCGGTGGGGGTAACGGCGACAATCAGCTGTGAGGGCACCGAGGCCACAGAAGCGGCTCGCTACTCAGCCACTCGCAGACGGCGGCTGCTCGTGTTAACGTCGGTACAACGCGTGTGCGCGTATTTTTTTTTCATTTGTCTCCAAATTTCGAAGCGATAAATGTCATTAACTTTATTTCTTATAAACAAAACGGTTAGCTTCGTTGTTGTACTTGACAACGGATTGAAATACGGTTAAATATTGTGGTTTTGCGAGTGAGCGATAAAATTGAGAACACAACGTGGGGAGTGTGTTGCGGAAGTGAGGAAATGGAAGCTGACGAGACGCGTTCGTTCTTATTGTCGTGTGATTATAAAATCAAAGTACTCGGCCTCATATTTGAGACAGTTTCAGAAAAAACAGTGACAATACACTAATTCATCGTGTCAATATTTTGAGGTGTTATGATAAAAGAGAAACCTCTAATCGCGGTCGCCGAACAGCCGCAAATTCCGGCTCTTGAAAGAAAGAAATAATGAATAAACAAGATAACCATTTTCTGCATACGTAAACGAGGGATTATTCGCATTTTTTAATTTCAAAACGTGATTTCCTAAAGTCGTTAAATAAAAGTTTGTTTTTCTTTCGATCCCTGTCTCATCGAGAACCGTGTGAATTGATTTCGTCTTGTTCGATCTCGCAATCATTTTTCAAAGTGAAATATTTAAGCTCTTTCTTTTTCATCAATCGCTCGAATTATTATCAAACTGTCCGGGTGTAAAAGGTGCTAGACAAGTGTTTCTTCGCGACAGTTACGGTGTGTGACAAACGTGCGACGATGACGACGTAAAACCGGCGAGGTTTCATTCCCCTTTTTCTTTGTTTGCCTCTTTCTTTCGTTATTTTATTTATTTTTTTATTATCTTTTTTTTTTATTACGCTGTTTGCGCTACCGGGCGAGAGCGGGACTACATTTGTGTCCTGGAATTAACGAAAAAGAAAAAAACTATTCGTGGATAAACATGTGGTGCCTTGTGAGTCAAGCCAACTCGGTGATTCTCGAGGTTCAGGTTGATCCACGAGCCATCGGTCAAGAATGTCTCGAAAAGGTTAGTGTATCCCTGTTGTTTATATTCTTATTATTATTTTCTTTCTTCTTTGTTTAACTTTAGGTCTCTCAGGGCTATTATAATTTCGTTGGATCGTTTTGTTTACACTATTAACTCACATTGTGTTTCCTTCGTGTAAAAGTCCAAAGGTACACAACATTTCGTGCACACTGCACCAACGATTTCTTTGTTCCCCTCCGAGAATACCCTTTCAAAGTATTTCAAAAGCTGATGAAACTCATTTCTCGTTAACTGCATCAAAGTTGATGAAAAATAAAATCGATTTCGTTCTTCTCATTTAATCCTCAAATACTGCTTCTCCGAATACCACCAGCCCATTTTAATGACATTACAAAAACCATAAAATTTGAGCTAAAATATGTGCTTTTGTTTGAAAATCTTATCGCCAAAAAACTACACAAAAGTAATTCAAATTAGGTCTTTCATAGACGATAGAAATTTTATTATGTGGTATTATGGAATTAATATATCGAAGTACATTTGAATTTGATAAAATCTCATTAGCATTAAAAAATACATGTATACGTTTGAATCGATGCTGATTACCATAACAGGGTAAATATTTACAAATTTAATTTCTCTTTATTTTGGGAACGTTTTTAGCAAGACCTTTTGGTAAATATTTACTGATGACAGTCTTTCAAACCAATATTTCAAGCCTCATTGAATTCCATCGACGTCATTGCAGTAAATATCTTTAAAAAAATTACTATAAATTACTATAAATGGATTTCAGGAGTTTCTCTTAATTTCTACGTCATTTTATAACGATATTCACATTCTTACATTTATACGAAATTAATGATTCTTGTCTACTTTTACAAACAAATAGAAGTGAATATATAATCTGTACCACAAAAACTCGATAATTAATTCAACAAAAGAAGAGGGGGGGGGGGGGGGACAATAAAAATGACTATTGCAGATACTCATAAAATAAAAATAATAAATATGTAGTTAAAACCGTCGATATAAATTCCATAAATAAATCCATTTTTTAGGCTCGTTGATTTTTTATTCCAACGTTGAAAATGGTACAAAAAAGTTGATGGAGGGTCACATATTTGTGGGCGGGCTTTTCCAGAACCTGAAAAGATAATTCTCCTCTTTTACTACAGCCTCGTATACACAGGTTTTCCTATTACTGGGGAAGATACTATCTTGTCTCCATGGGAGGGCAACGCTGTGAATTCGACACTGTGCTTTTGGGTCGGATCATTTGAAAAGAAAAAAAAAGTGTATAAAATATATATATGTATATATAATTTAGTTCCGTACTTGTCAGCTAGTATTTAGCATTTACGTTAATCTTTTCTCGTACTTTGGACTATTACGAAAACTGGTTTTTTTTTGGCTTCCGACGATTTTGAATAATATAACGTCGTGTTGTACTCGAATTCAGTTCAAAGAGAAATCAATTTTTCATTTTGACTAAAGTGTCTGTCGTGTATTAATAGATTCGAATATCCATGAGTATTTTTTTTTACTTTTACTTTTTATACGTGTCTATTAAATTGAGAAATATACAAATATTTATCGAACTGAAAGTTCTTTGTTGGATAAAAAATGGCGGATTTGATTTTTTCATTGAACTACAATAATGGGGTTTTTGAACCCCTAAATTCTTTGTCGATGAATCAACTCAATCACTTCAACAGAAATTATTTCGTTCGAACAACTGCTATTTATTTGCTTACGCATATTTTTTAGTTGGTTTAACGAAATGTTTGTTTGATTTTGAATTATCAAATCGACTAAACGGTTTCATTGGGCTAAGCAAATGAATGAGTTGTTTCAAACAATGTTTTGCCTCATCTCTAAAGTATTTTGTTCTACGTATTGATAAAAAAATATTTTTAAATGTTAAATCTGTAAAATCTCCTTAAAAAATCTAAACAATAATCCACATTTTTTGGCCCAATAATCCACTTTTTTTTGTCTATGAAACTCCTTTACGAAGGATAAACTCGAGAATTTATTAAGCAATTAAAAAAACGAATTATTCCATAAGGTACATAACGAGGCTGTTGCATGTAAAATACGCGCCTTCAGATTTCTTTGATAAGAAAAAACGCGGTTTTCTGTTTTGTTTTGAACTGATTGTATGTTGCATTAATATTATTACGAAAAATACAAGTGAACATACGCATGTTCACTTAACGCAATCGCGGTCTTTTTTCATTGCGTTTATTTATGCTTTTTTTTTTCATTACATTTCTCGTACCCAAACAATTTGTTGCTAATTCATACGAAGGACATTTAACGATTTTTATGTAATAGAACTTTCGATTCTTTCTTTCCTTTTTGTAAAATAAAAAAATAAAATCACAGATTACTTAACACGCGCACCACAAATTAATATCGAGAGTAGGGTGTGGTAGAATTTTTCAAATCAAGGCTGCAGTTGTAATTAATACTGGAATTTACCAAATCAATAGAGTTCTTCACAATATTGACGATCGTTAAAATGGAACGAGCTTTGTTTTTGTTTCTTTTATTTTTCCATTTCGTAGTATCCAATATTTTCAGTCTGCAAATATTGGTCAATATATTTCAAAACCAAACAAAATTCGCGAGAAAACTTCGCACTAGTTCAGAAACGTCAAAATCGTCAAAACTGACATAAAAAACATCGAAATTCGAAAAACTGTAATAATTTCATAATTCATCTCACAATAAGAGCGAAAAATAGATTTATTGATCATTGAAGCCTGAATCCCGTAAACAAAATGTTTTAAAATACTTTGAATAAGACAAGAAATGACATTGCACTCTATCCATGAAAATTTGACATTTTATTTATTTTTTTGCAACTATCGTGTGTAAGAATTTGATTCACACGGCTCGCGTGACTATACCATAAATGCAAAGGGGGTATAGAAGTCTAGAAAACTGAATCTATCGGATAGGTCAACTAACAAGCCCATGGGTGTTAACGATACGACGAGACCTCCGGACTCGATCATAACTCACGTGTGCAACAGATGCTACACACGAAACTTTAGAGCCCTTCCGAGCCGAGCTCTCGCTTTGAAATTTAAGGTCTTCGCATGAGCCTGTGGATTCACATATATGTACATGTCTGAATGCGTGTATATATAAATAAAACTTATACGGAGCACATGTGTACATATATATATATATATATATATATAAATATATATAGAGTAGACAAGCTACTTTGATTCAACCGAGGATGAGATACTCCGGACGGAAGTTTGAATCCCATAACTCTAGTTTTCCCTTATCAACATCGCAAAAACTTTTTCATGAGCAGGAACTTTACTTTCTGCAGTATACCGGGTCAAGAACAATTACAATGTATCATTTAAATGCACTATTTTCTCCCTGATTTTCTTGCGAGAAAATAAAAATGTCAATCGAAAGTTTTTCGAATTATTTTCGAATCGAGTTTCTCTCTTTTTTTTCTTCCCTTTTCTCACGAAGTTGCAGAACTCACTGGTAGTCACGACGAACAGTTTTTTTGATATTTATTCTAGAATTGTGTTATTGATAAAAACGAGATTTAAAAAAGAAACGGCGCTTTGCTGGTATCAGAGAATTGAAGAGAACTCAAAAATAATGAGATATTTTCCCTTTTTAATAAGTAATTACGAAAGAATGTTCATCATTTCGACTCGTATGTGCTTTTTATAGACTTTTACTCTCTAGCTCTTGACCTTGACAGTCTCTTTTTTTCTCGTACTTCTAGGAGGTTAAATGAGCTCACACCAAATACGATGGTACATGTCCTTTTATTTTTACAAGTGCAAAGATCGCGCTAGGTCTCTCATGAATTTAGAACGAGGAGGAAAAAAAATGTTGGTTAACACGTAAAGGCTAAAGTGACGAGAGAAAATCGCTCGAGATTTTGCGTTTTTATACCAAAGGCTCTCTCATCTTCCAACTCACTTTTTTTTATCCTTCTTTCTTCGTCTCTCTCTCTCTCTTTCTCTCTCTCTCGCTCACGCTCACATACTCCTTTCTTTCTTTGCCTCAATTCCCTCATTTCTCGTGTCAATATGATTATAGAGACTCCACTCAATCTCTCTCCAAACTTCAGTGATGCTCTGTTTCTTTTTTTCTGCTTCTATGTGTGCATAAACTTAATGAGGACGCAATTTCACTTCTCACGCTGTAGATTATATATATTATAGTTTTGTATCATCGTGTTGTATTCACAACAACACCGGATAATTAAACTAATTGCTAAAGTACATACCACTTGAATATCATGAAAATCCAGCAGACAAAAACACAACGACATCCCCCACTCTCAACACTAATCCTCCGATAATTGTTGGTGGTTATTTATTTATTTTGAATGTTTTTTGTTTTTGGTTTTTGAAGATTTGGTTTTACTTTTATTCGCGTGCTGGCAAATCGTTTAGAAAGACTTTTATCGACGATTCATTTTTTCTATTTTTACTTGATGCTTTGTCGATATTTCGTTTCAACACATTTTTATTTCGGAAATTCTGGATGAGGTTGGGTGACTGATTCGTCATTTTACGCTCGAGTTTTCAAAACAAGCTTATTAAACTTTGTACACGTTTGAGTTTTTACATAATCATCAAAACAATGAGATATTTAGGAATATAAAAAATTAATATTGTTTATAAATAATGACGTAAAGTAGGAGGAAAAAATAAGTTTGATCATAAAATAAGTATTTATGGAATTCAACAGATTTACTTTGTGTTTTTCTTAATCTTTACGTGTTTTTTGTTGTCGAATTACATTGATTGTATTTTAAAGCCTGAGAAAGGGAGAGTATAAATATTTTTCGGCAAAAATGTTGAATGTTGTTTCATTTGATGTTGTTTTTGAAACTAAAATTCTGTAGATCAGCGTTACAGGGCGAATAGAAATGGTCTGTGACACAGTAAGACACAGAATTTTGCGAAGTCTTCTTATTCCCTTCGACCTTCTTCTGTCTCCCCTTTCCGTACGTTTCTCCGGCTCCAGACTTCTCCCGTGTTTCGGAAATTAGGTCGAAATTGGCCAGAATTCAATCTCACGATTCAATTTGCCGTCTTTGTGCAGCGAGACTCGATCCGATCGGCACATCGTTTTCGAGATCTAATTTGCGTTTACAAATGCGCGGCTTTTGTGAAGGCGAACAAACGGTCACGAGCACATCGTTTGCGATGAAACGAAACAGCCATATCTCGTGAGCTTTTTATATTTTAATTTATCCAAAGAAATATCGTAATTGGATCATCAAAATTCTTGACGTTTTTTTCGGACCGCGGTAAAAATTGCACGTTGCCGTCGTATCAGCTGTTTCGCTTTTTCTTTTTTCTTCTTCACGATCCAAATAATTTATCCAATAAACCGAAACCACTCAACGTTTACTCGCAACGAGTTAATTTCAACTTAAAAACATATTCAATGCGACAGCTTGTTCTAAATCCAAATGCAAAGGTCAATCGTCACCAAAGTCTCCCAACGTAACACATAATGGCGAAGACACTTTATATCGCTTTTGTAATTATCCTAAATGACCCAACCAATCAAGTTTCTCGTACTCATGAGCGTGTAATTCACAGCGTGTGTCAACGCAATTAAATATAAGTCTTTATATGCGACTGGAGGAAAATTCGTTCTAACAAAAGTTTCAGCGCGTTACTAATTTTGTCACTGTTCATTAATGCAGTTTGTTTGGGGACTTTGAGTTTGCAAATTTGCTCAGGAATGAGTAAAGCAATTGTATATTTTATTATGTTGAGCGATTCGAGAGGGCATTGCATACAAACGAAATAACTTTTGAGCTCATTTATATTGTGATAACAATTGATATAAATTCGTTGAGAACTAATGGATTCGTGCAATTTGTATTTTGTAGTAAATCTATGAGTCTATTTCGTTAATTGGTTCGTACCAAATAAACACCGACAGCTGGCTACTTTTGTATGGCATTCTCGATATATATTTCATTTCTTATCATATTACACGATGCACACGTCGATCAACCATCTCTTCTTTGCCTTTCAAATTAGTAGAATTTCGAAAATTCTCGAATTTCACCATCATTTTTTATGCCCATATACAGATGTTTTACATATTCATCGATTCGATACTCGTTCCCCTTTGTTCAACTATATCACATCGTATTTACACACAATAGCCTTCCCTTTTATCATTTTCAATGTTTATATATGAGCCATTCCACGCCATTTCGAGCGGTTGTGAACCCACGACAATTTTTAATTTTCTTGATTTTTCAAATACAAAATGGTATCCCATGCAAAGAATAATTGAACCTTCGATTTATAGATTTTTATCGCACGTATTTTAGGAGTTTCAATTTTTCAAAAAATCCACAATTTTTGAAAATTCGTTAATGTTCTAACGTCTACGTTTAAATTTTTTTATATTTTTTTCATATTTTGGTTCACGCTTTCATGATAGAAATGGAAAAATGTTATTAATCATCGAGTAAACATATCAACGGCTAAAAATCTAACAATTAGGGTGGACATTCCTTGTACGAGATACTTTTTCATAAAAAAAAAAAAAACATCAAGTAAATTAAAAATAGTCTGGTCCGCGGACGGCTGAAATAGCGTGGAATGCCTTAAACATACTCAAATGTGTATGCGTGTGTGTGTGTGTGTGTGTGTGTGTGTGCGCGCGCGTTCGTGTGGGTCTATTATGGATTAGCTCACATAATGCACTATTAAAAAAAAAATACATTGATAAAAAACGATTCGATGATGCTGAAGCACGAACAGGAAATCACTTTCACGTGATTCATTGGTAATCGATGAGTGTTTTCCTCTTTTACATATCAAGAAACATTTATTTCCAAAATCCAAATGTTCGAAGTTAAAAAATACAATCTTGTAGTAAAATTTATTTATTTTTGATTCGTATACATTTGATTAGAAACTTGTGAGGCTAAAAGTTTATACGTTTATACAGAATTGCTTATGGGATTTTTGTTTCCATATCATTAGGTTTATAAATCGTTATTTCGTTGACTTTTTTCTGTGGCACGAAAGAGAGAATGAAAGAGGGCGAAAGAAAAGAAGGCGAAACGATTGATGCGACAACGCCGGGCACTCCAAGTTTTCGGGTCGTATAACAATCGCGGGTCAACCCTTATTTGCATGAGACGTCGGTCCGGTGTCGGGCGCGGGCGTATTTTCTCTTTCTCTCTCACGCCTTCCTCGCTCTCTTTATCGTCTCGTGATCGTGTACTTGATTGTCGTCGTCGTTGTCGTCGACGTCGTCGTCGTCGTCGTCGTCGTAACTGTTTACGGACTCTTTCCTGACCGCGGTTTTGCTCACCACCTCCGCAACAAAGTCGAAACGACGACAAACGCAAACTCGTCCCATTCTACGGATCCAAAAGCACTGACGTAAAGACAAGAAACTCCGTCAATTTTGGCCAGCCGAAAATTGAGGTTGAAGCAAGCAAAGAATCTCAACGTTGACCGCCCGATTATACTTTTGGGTTTTGAGTTTGATCTCCGCATTCACACTATACTTGATTAAAAACGAATAACGAATTGATTAACTTATGAACTGTACTTCTTAATGGAATTGAAGTTTATAACGTACCGATAAAATATCCTTGTGATCGATATTTTTTATTTATTTTTCAAATCGTCTCTACTTTCATCTCAAAGACTTAATTTCAAAAACAAAGAAAATGATCGTTTCATTATTATAGCCAAACGGTGTATGAAAATTTTGAGCTTCGCTGAAGAAAAAAGAGAAAAAATTTCGTTACTTTTTAACGATGCGAACTTTATTACATTTTAGTCTAGTACTCGGAGCTATTTTGCATACAATTAACCCTCACGGCCGTGCTGGCGTCTTTTGTTTTCGGTGTTTTCCGTACTTCGATATTAATGCTGCCGTCATCTTGCAGTAAATCTTGAAGTACGATGGCTGGACGCGGCTTTAGAGATATTTTTATATCTACAGACGCGAACAGTTGTGTTCATAAATGTCTGACACCAATCCCATTAGTCATATCTATTCATTGATGTCCAGACATAAACCTGCCACCGTTTATAAATAATGCCATTTTGATCTCTTTTTATTCATTTCATTCGATTTTTTAGATTTAAAGCGAGCAGCAACGCTCATTCTTTGGGACTGAGTCATGATATTTTCGTTCGATGTTCTCGCAATATGTTTTTTTTTCTTTATAGTTCCGATAAACGGCCGATTTATCGAGGAGTCTCTGGAGTTTAAAAAAAAAGCTGAATTGAAAGTCGTTTCGTCTAATCTTACAAGTTCTTTCCATCCTTGGTGATTAGGCTGATCAGATCTCGTTCGGTTGAGAGGATAATAATGACATCCGAGAGTCTGGAATGTCAGATTTTCGTTTTAATCGTTTTCAAGCTCCCACACGGAGACAAAAGTAATTTTTGCAAAATTATTTAAAAATGTAAATTCCAGGAGAAAAAAATGTCGAGTGTTATTGCAGGGAGAAGCGACCACCGCAACGATAAAAACGCTTTTCTCGGCAGCTCCTTCTTTCTCTATATCCTCTCAAAGAGAGGATGGTCCTGGCCTCAAGCTCACCGCGCGCAGCACATGCATTTTGCATCCTCCTCACTATGGTCTAGCAGGGGAAAAAGCAAAAAAACGTAACGCTTCTTTTCTTTAGCCTGCTGGTAGAAATATAAAAATCTTTGCGAGGAGGTCGTTCATTTGAAATGCAAATGGTGTCGCGAGAGCATTATCATTGGCCCTCGCGTCTCCACGTCGCTTTTACCCAGTCCTCCTTTTTTGTCACTTTTATCTCGTATGCGTAAAGTTATTACAGTTTCTTATGAGAACAGAAGGTCGAGATAACAGCATGTGACAGCTGAGAAAGAGACAATAGAGAAATGTGAAAAAATATTAAGTCCTGCTGCCCAGTTTGGAACGTTGAAACACAATAGAATTTTTGTTTTTGTTTTTTTAATTTTTTCATCTCGTTTCTTTAATTTGCTACATTTCTTGCATATTTAACATGCGGATTTCTAACTACCACCGAAATACTTGTTTTGTAACAATAGCTTCTTTATTAAATAATATCATATACGAACCTTTGTGCTTTTTTCTAGTTTTTGCATAATCAGTTTAAATTTTTTTTCAATTAACACTTTTGCGCGGGTATATTCGCAGTTGAAATGATCAAATTCACGAACCAGGAGATCTTTTTGAAAAGTACCAACTTGCTGGGCACGTTGCAATGTCACTGTGTTTTCAAACTAGTTTTTCCCTTCGCATCGATGTTCTAAAAACTTTGCCACTTTCCGCTTCGTCTTCTGCTGAACCATACTCCAAATCACATTCTTTCTTTTATTTTTCTGCAACTTTAAATGATTTTTTTAATATATTTTTTTTTTATACACAATTCTGCATTAGCACGACTTGTCCTCAAGTGCGGGAACTTTTCACAATTTATCCCGACGATTTCGGGCCGGACAATCGAACCAATCTTTTAAACCCGATTTTCTCGATAAGCTCTCGATTATTCTTTTTTCTAATACAAAATAGTAGTATTTCAAGGTTTGTTTTTCTAATTTAAATCGTTGGTTTAAAATTTATCACGGATCCATTTCCAAAGCCTAGAATGTTTGCAAACTATATTATTCATCATTACAAAGAAGTCACCAAGAATGTGTTTTTATAATAAAATGCAGAAAAACGTGTAATCGGGGTTAAAGCTTTCGCTTTTTATATTTTCTCGTCTCATTAAAATTATTATTGTTGTTGTTATTCCAGTCGATTGGGGAGGTTAAAAAAAAATGAGATAGAGCGGAAGAAATATTTCATGCTTGGCTAGTATAATAGAAAACTTTCACGGTTTAATTTTAGAGAAAGTTGCATGGCCTCTTGTCTTCCTGTTATATGGAAGTAGGAAAAGCGAAAGAGAACCAGAGGGTGGAAGCACATCCGAACTTTAATTAGGACAAAAGCGACAACGCCACAGCCGCCCGCGTGTCGAAAAGAATTCAACATATAGACAACACATATATATATTCTAAGCTCGCGGCGATTCTCGATTTCACCGGCACTTTAATTTAACTTCGACAGTTTTCGAATTTCATAAGTGGCCCTCAAAGCAACGAGAAGATGAGAACGAATCAGGAAAGAAGAGAGAAAGAGAGTGAGAGAGAGAGAGAAAGAGAGTGAGAGAGAGAGAGAGAGAGAGAGAAAGAGAAACAGACAAGAATTAACCTAGTGCTCGCGAGGAAATGTTCTCCTGCGCGTTCTTTATGTCTTACGACAAAAGTACCTTTGCGAATACGACTCTTGCCACCGCTGAATTCTTGATCTTCCGTAGCTCAAATATATATGCATATATATCTATTGTAAATGCTACTTTTCTCGTGCTTTTATTAAAGCCAAGTGAATGAAGGAATTCGATTAAAGCACAGCCCTTAATCGCTTTCGAATCATCAACGTTCCTTCGAAATCCGTATCAGCGATTTTCTTAAACGCCACAAAACACAAATTCCTCAAATCTCCACATACGCGTAGCAGCTTTCATTGCCAATTGTCGCCATCAATTAATTACTTCGTGTCATTAAGTGTAATACGTAATTTTCACGCTGTAATAACCGTCGCTTCTACTTCTTCGTGTGTGTCCTTTTATCTTTGTTCGTTTTCATTCTGGATTTCTATGCTTCATAGTTTCCTTATTATCGATTATTTGGTTGAATGAATCTAATTCGCGATTCGATAATTTCATTGAAATTTTTATCATTTCAAATTTGCAACACAGAATATTTTTTGTTAGTTTGAGATTTAAAAAAATAAAAATAAGAGAATGAAAAAAAAAGGTTTGCGTGCGACGTGAGATCAATCAAATTGTTGAACAATCGCTGCTGTGCATGATGACGAACGTTCTCACGTCACGTTAATCCGTATACGTCGTGCAGCCGTCGTGCATTCTCTCCTGTGGCAAATTTGAGGTTCATATACGTCGTCAAATCAACGTAAAGCCTCAAGGGCACAACAGAATCTGACTGGTATTCGTTGTCGTTTGATCTGTAACTTCATTCAAAGGTCCTAATTACGAAGCAAGTAATTTCTCGGGAGTGTATAAGATTATGAGGTCCATGGCGGCTTTTATCGATGTTTCGTGAGCTGGGATTTCATTTGCAGTTATGAATCATCTTATGTGATGAGTATACACTTTCATAACGAATTTTGGGCATGCAAAGTTCTCTGTTGATTCCATATGCATGCGGAAAATCGTTCGGTCGACGCTCTTATCAATTATAGAGGAAAATTTAATATCAGAAAGTCTATTCCAATAATTCCTTCGTTTCATCAAAGATCTGTTTTTGCGGAGAATGAATTACTATTCACTATAATTCATAAATCCATGGGTATTATTTGAAACGGACTGTAAAAGAGGGAAAATGGTATGAAGAAAAAGTAAATGCTTCAAAAGATTTCAACCGATAAACTTGGACCTACTATTTCTATGGAACCTTTGACAGGGAACATTTTATAATTGGGACACATTTGTGTTAAGTTTAATATTTGATTGACCCACGAGGATTCAATTAAATTATGACTTAAGATTTATATATTTTGAATTCAGTTCCGAAGTTGAATTAATGGTAAAGACCGGCCATGGTGGTAAACGACTCTATACATTTATTTAAGCAAGCCTTTGGCGATGCTCCCTTTGCCAACAAACCTTATCAAACATTCATGAAAATTCGCAGCCCTACTCACAACTTTAGGTGTACGTGAAACCGTGCATGTAATTAATTGGATTAATTAAGAACTTTGAGCGTCATGGGCCAGAGGGCTGACGAACTCTGGCCCAACACAGAATTTCCTGTAAACTCTCTTCATCGCTCTCTTTCTCTCTCTCTCTCTCTCTCGCTTCTTCTCTCTCTTTTTCTCTTCCTGTCATCTCTCCTTCTCTTTCCGGCATAACTTTTCTCAAGAATCTCTCATTCCTTACCTCCAGCGCTAACCTGTATCAGTTTCGCTATACCTGTGTAAATTTGGCCTTTTCTGACGCCACGATGGCAGCCTCTTATCTCACCCGATGGCGCATCAGTCCCATACATATATGTTCACAAACTTCCGCATAGTTTTTCACTGCTGAACATATAGACATATGTATATTTGTATATCATACTTCAAAGTTTTATCGCACATAACTTTAGTAAACATACGGATTATGTCGATCGAGTAATCTTTTCGATTTTCCAGTCGCACGATGAATGATATTAAGCTAAACAAAAAAGTAAGATAACGACATTTTAATTGAAGATAAGAACCTGGAATTTCACACTTTTTGGCTTCGTAAAAAAAAGAACCGAAATGAATCGTACGAATGGAAGATATTTAGGAACGAAATGTTAATTTATGGGGAATGCAACTATTACATGCGATTACGTAATTATGGGTGTCAGCGGATCATCAGAGAGAGAGAGAGAAGCGCAGTCTTCTTCGACAAATGGTCCGCATATATGTGATTGAACGTTATTCGGTTATAATGGATGGTCATTAGTGGTTGGCCGCGGGGCCTTGCACGTGAATTCTCCCTCTCTCTCTCTCTCTTTCGCTCTTCATTCCTTCCTCTCACTCCGTTGATCTGATTCTCGGTCCTCTTGAGGTTTCTCCCGGGTCTGTCACAAATTTAACAGCACATAGATGTATATTTTTTGACACACATTTTGAGCCATCACTAATTCATTACCAAATAATCATTATCCTCCCTTATTAAGTAGGGCTGTGACGCATGAATTTCCCACCGTCGATTTTGAATATTTGTTAACTCGGTTTTATTTGTTCTGCTAAATTCAGCTACAAATTTGTCAAGGCTTTTTCCTTGAATTATCATTGATTTGCCACAACCACAATACGTTCAGAATGAGAAGCTGGTTCTGAATTTAACTTAATGGGGCATAAATGATCATAAACTGTGGGACACCTTGTTACACATACGAACAAACCGTGATTTTAAGCTTTTGGGTTTTGACAACCGAAGGACAATATAAAATTCCTGACTGGAAATTTCCTCACATCTTCATAATATATCGTCTACAAAAATGAATCTGTTCAGTTCTAACACTATGTTTATAAGAGTATCAAATTACTGTTGACGTTAAAACACAACTAAGAGTAGTTGAGATAACGGGAAAAAGGTTCTAAAGAAAGAACTGAGTTCGAAGGGTTTTGAGTGTTTCCAGAGCTACAGAGATTGTCAGAGTTCGTCAGTGTAAACCATAGTCTAAGAAGAAAAACCAGAGAGTGACGAAATATTGAGATTATCATAAATAATCTATGAAAGACTATCGAAAGCATAATTCTCCATATAAAAACAATCAAGCCTCGAAATACTAAATTCTAATTTTCCTCCATTAGTTTCGGTTTATACTTTTATCGGATTTTTTTTTTTAATCTTCCCAGGCATTATTTTATGTATCCCGAAGTATATTCTCTCAGATTCCATTCCATCATTTGATAAGACGCCTGTAGGGTCCATTTGACGTTTTAGTTGCTTACGCCACATATATCTCTAACTCTGAAATACAATTTGAACAGATTTATCTTGAGGGTGAATAATTTACTGGGTGCAAACTATTGAAACTGAAAAGTGATTATTAACGACTCGTGTAGACGACCAAGTGGAAATTGATATTAGTGGTACATTAAATCATAGAGAAGCGATCACTAACCAGAAATGGTTGAGAACATGCAACACCGGAAATTAAGGGATATATCTCGCTTGGCCGACCTCTTTCAAATATCTGTTTGTCCCTCTCTCTCTTTCTCTCTCTCTCTTTCTCTCTTTCATTTTCACTCTCGCTACCCTCGTGAAGCTGCATCATCGTTCAAATTTAAGGATCATCAATCCGATCGATTTGCTGATGAGCTCTCATCATTCATCGTCGTTGAGTTTTGTTATGGATCACTGCACCTAAACCAGTTGACGATAATGAATTTGAATGGTGGAGAAATTTGAGTGATGCTAATTCGATTTTATACGTTTATTGACATGTGGTGGAACTTGTCCTAAGCTCCCTTCACCCCAGAATATTCTTTGTGAAATTTTAATCTTAATAGGGTTTCATTGTTAACTCACCTTTTTGAATTTTACCATTTATCCGGACTCATTATAATACAAATTACAACATATTTAATGGACTCAAAAATCGTAGTATCGAGTTACGCCGGTTCGTTACCTTTTACCTTAATTACTTGATTTCCACACTAATTCGACAAACATAAATTCAAATTTTCGTCGAAAACAATGGCATATATAGCTTCAAAATTTCAAACGTTCCGGTACCGTTGGATTCGTTACAGTTTCATTGTGTTGAGATATTCATTCTCTCATATTCTCATATTCAATGGCGGTGGGAGTTGTTTAACGAATAAAATATATTCAAACAACAGTACATATGTATCTGCAAAACGAATTCCGTGCAGTTCATATCGATAAAGACGCGGTTTTGATAACCTAAGAATTCCATTTGCAACAATTGATGGTGGCCCAGGTTTTTGCTGCCTGCCCGCTTTGGAGGAATCATTAGCCTCCTCCAAGATTATTTAACAATAAAGAGTTACCAGTTCATCGTCAATTAAAGAAAAAAAAAAACGAAAAAGAATGGATTCAATGATGCAAACATAAATATTATGTAACTTTTCGAGTTCGATATTCAGCTGAAATTCTATAAAATCTATGTTCATCATGAGACGACAAAGTCACGGTGATGAATAAAGGAAATGGACAAATATATACGTCGTGCACAGACTCCGAAAATGCAACAGAACTCGAATGCCGTATTCTCTGCTTGTTTCTCTGGCGCCACGAGCTTGCTGTGTAGCAAACTCTTGAGCCAAATGTAGTCTTGGTGAAAACACACACTATATACATGAAGATGCATGTATTGAACATAGATATATATATATACATATACTTGGTACAAGGAATATATAATGTAATATAGATACGTATATGCTTCCATGTTTACATGAATGCGTGTATCGGCTGTGAAGCCCGAGACTCTCGTTGCAGAGTAAAAGCAGAGCAAAAGCAGAGAGTAGATAAGCCCTGGTATAGCAAAACTGCATAACATAGATTGTGAATACCAAAAGACGGAAATGGTTCGGTGGAACAGACAACGAGAATATCCCATTGATATTCTATCCACCCATTTTTTTTTGTAATGTTTGTGTCGAGATATCAATGTATTGTATTTACAGCAATACAAATCTTTTTTTTTTTTTTTTTTTTTTATCACATCGTTATTTATATCGAACGTCACATCAAATGCAATGGTTATCAGCGATGCAAAAATCTTAAAAGTTATTCTTCTTATCAACGTTCTTCTCTTGCACATGAACACACACACACACACTTCTATATATTGTCGTTTTTTGTGATGTTGAGCATTAAAAGTCAAAACGTGTGTAAGCACGAGGGTTATTGAAAGTGCTTGGATGAACATAAGCGGGAGTTGAACTTTAGGCATGGTGCATTGGCCTCGCTCGTCTTGGCAGTGTGCGCGAATCCGAGCCCGGCTTGCTCACGTGCACGAGAGAGAACTCTGAGGTCTCGAGAGATACTGTTTGTATATGTATAACTGTGTGGGCGCTCTTGTACGTGTGTGTGTGTGTGTGTGTGCAATCCGGGAGCACGCACTCTTTTGTGCACACGTACGTTTTTACCTTTCTACTACTGAATAGTCGAACTTGTTTTTTTTTTTGTCTTTTTCTTTTTTATTTCGCTTTTGCAATTTTCTTTTTGCTTTCTTTTCATTTTCAATGCACGACCGAGCCCTGTTTTAGTCCGACTGTACATTTAAGGTTAACCGTCTGTGTGCAATTGTTATTGTCTTTGTTTTTTAGCTCCCGTGCATGTACACGACGGGTTGCCGCTCGGGGGAATATATCTCTTTGTTCATATATACGCGTACATAATCATACAAATGTAAAGACTCGTCATGGACAATAGGAAATATAAAAAAAACAATAATTTAAATGTATGTGTATATATCAAGCCGTTGTAGTGGCTCGACGCCAATTATTTAAACAAAAGCTGCCTCAAGCACCGCGTCGCACTGTTATACCTTTGGATACGAAGTTTTATTATGATTCATTTTAGTTTTTTTCAATTTTTATACAAACGCGGGGGCAAATGTGAATTTAAATGTAACGAGATGACGATTTTTCATTAGGGGTGAGTTTGAAAAATAATAAACCTTTTTCTCGCTACGTCACGAAATTGGCTGCGCTTTTTTTCTTTCTTCATTTGGTCGCTGACTTCATCTTGCCGTGTCAGATGTAGATTTTTTTTTGTCGCGTCGATAGCTCAATAAAAATGCGCCGCTTCTTCGCGAATCACATTATGAGCACAAAAAATTTTCGAGGTCGCTGACTACATGAATATATTTAAAAAAACGATTTTGTCTGGGCGAATTTCGAGAGAAAGTCATTAGCGCCTATATTATACGCCTCCGCCGAGCAAGAATCTTTTTTCAGTACGAGACGAAATAAACGAGTGGAGCGTGAATAATATTTTGATTCTCTTATCGATGAAATCTCAAAGTCATTATTTTTCTTGTGATTTTTGGTTGTTGAATATGGAAATGAAACGTTTGAAATGATTTCTGGGGCGGGAAGATCGTGCTGCGGAGCAAGGATTAACAAATTGTAATAAAATGATTAAAAAAATGAGAAGCTTTGGTATAGAAGTTACGTATTTCGAATAAAAAAAGAATGAAATATTCATATTGACAGACATTAAAAGGACGTGATGAAAGAAAAGTTTGAGCATACAATTCTATGAAAAAACTTAATGGATCTCGCTATTTTCATCTCATATTATACTTTTCTGTAATTTTAATTCAATGCTTTGAATAACTTTGCGTTAATTTGATCAAAGTGAAGGGTCGTTATCGTAGTTTTCCACTAAAAATCTGGGCACCAAAGCTTAAAAAGTATATTGAAACAAGAAGAAACTACGGTATTTATACGCGAAGAGCAGGAGCGTTAGTTTATTAAAAAAAAAAAAAAAAGAAAAAAAAAGAAGAAGATAAAACGCGACATAACTCGAGCCATTTAACTACCTCGACTTTCTTCCCTCCTCGTTGGACCTTTCGCAGCCAAGAGACGCAGGAGTCTGCAGTTTAGTCGTCTCTACGACGATTATAAATGGTCAGAATAGTTGGCTCCCTCGGTTCCCTCGACAAAAGTGTATAAAACTTGCTCCTACTTTGTATCCCATTTTTTTTCGTCTCTTTCTCACTTTTGTGATCCTCTCTTTTTTTCTCTCCTTGTCTTATTTTTTAACAATAACAGTCCTGGCTGCTCTGGTCGCTTCATTTTTCCACAGACACGTAGACCTTCGTTTGGAAATGTAATTACACATAGATGTTAAGAAGCTTTTGGCGTTGAATAATCAGAACAATATTCGTATAATTTCGACGCAAAGAAAACTTCGCGTGTTAATAAATTTTTAGGGGCTTTTTACTATAACAATGTAGCCTCACTCTGCGAAACTATTCGACCTAAGATTATTATCAAACGAAGAGAAAATGGAGCCCGTAGTGTCTGGATTCTCTATAGACCGTTGTTTTAATTTGGTTTTTAGCAGGAATAGTTCTTTTTTGAATTGACATTTAATTAAAGAACTTGTTTTTGGTTGGTCTTGTTATTTATTTATTTATTTTTTCATAAAAAGTAACTATGTTTTTGCTAATGACCAAAAGAATGGTCTGTTTTTAGAGCTCTAACTCTACAGCGCCATAGTAATTTTCACGAGAATTTTCTCTCTGTTTATTTACCGACCGTGACTCGATCTATCCACTCAATTCCAATTCTGCCACGTTTTCTCCTCCCTTTCCTTACCATAAACCTTTCCTACGTACGCTTGTCACACGCATGTATCCGCCATTTCAAACAAAATGAGAATCTCTTACATTTACAATCTTTTATTTTTACCTTCGACTAGATATTTAGTCGCAAAAATGGTTGAATAGATGAATAATGTCTTTTTGTCGAAAAAGCCTGAAACGAGATATTTTAGCTAATGACATTCTTACATTTTTTATATATCTTGAACAAAAAAAAAACATTCACATCGTGATATTTTAGAATCTGATGATTCAGACCGAAATTTTCTGCAGAACGAATTTGTACGTGTGCGTCTATATTTTTAAGTCGAACGTTCCAAAAAAACTGAGAGAATAACTTGCATTAACTTTAGACTCTAAGTCTTCGTACCTTGCTCTGGACGAACTTGATTCTGCTTCGCCCCCCCCCCTCCTCCCCTCACTCTAAAAGTACAGCAATTCAGTCGGATATATGTACATGTTTATATAGATATACATAGAAGTACTGTATATATTCTAGAAGGAGGCATTAACTTTGGTGAGCTCGTGGGACCATACTCTTTTGAGCTCCAGGCATTAACTCCTACTCGTGTACTTGGCCTGTATAAGAGCACATTTTCCTTTGTGTCTCTGTGTTCTAACGTAGCCCGTGTGCCGGTGATAAAACAAAAATTTTAAAACGTTTCTCGAGCCAGGCCAGAAGCCGGAGTTGCATGGAAATGCCCTCTTTAGATATTAAAATATCGTCCCGCAACACAAAAGCGTTGAATAGCCGATGATTGTACACGAAAAGTTTCCTTAATGTTAACAGCTCGATGGCTTAGCTATGAGTCAATTTTTCAAGAGCCATTCTCGTTGCCCAACATTTTCGAAGCCGTGGACTGCGTATAATGGTCCCTTGAAGTTGATGGAACCTGGTTTCTGCCGTATTCGATTTTATAATTAATTGACAGTCGTGAATTGATAATAATTAATGAGAAAAATTAACATGAATATCGAAACATTGGTTAAAAATGTGTACAAAATTTTATTCAATTTGTTAACATGAAATTTATTGAAAATTAATAAATAGCAAGGACTTGAATACGTAAAAGTTTACGGTAAACTTGATTATGTTGTAGATTACGCGAGCAGCGCAATCTCGCTCGCGAGTTCACATCGGCTATTGCATTTTCATTCCATTTTTAAATCCGATCTCCTGACTCTGATTGTTTGGTTTGTTCGGCAACAACAACAAAAAAAACATTGAAAAATCGAGTAAACTTGGTTGTAAATAAATTTGTGAGAAAAAGAAATAGCGGAGAAAGAAATATATTAGTTTCCAGCAACGGCCAATATACAGAACTCGGAATCGAAAGATTCGATTGCAATTCCTCTTCATTTTCTGTGTAGCGAAGCCTACATCAGAATAGACAGCGAATAAATACACGTTCCTTGCTTGCACAAAACACACCCTTTGTATACACGTATGAACCTTTGTATCGGACTGAATTGCCCGGGGATTTACTACAGTTTCACAGACTCCAATACGAACTATTCGTTTCTGCAATGTTTGTAAATATCATTCATTCAAATGGATCAAAAAACTATAGTCAAGGATAAACTTTTTTTGGAACCTCGGCGAAACTTACGAATTTTTCACATTGCTTGTCATTTTTAATTTTGTCAGTCGTCAATTTCGTTCTATTGATTGTTCCAATACTTGAAACTATTTATACTCTTTATCGACATTCCTATTTTTATTATTCTATTTTTATTGGACAGATTTTTTTCATATTTTTATGTTTACTCCATTTATAGCATCTTCCCAATGATCATTCTTGTGAGTTTTTTTTTTTTATAACGTAATGTAATGTACACTATCGTCATTGCCAACAGATCTTATACGATTGCACATGTACATATTGCAGTGGGTTATATCGATTTATATATATATATAGAGAAGAGGTTGCCGGATATTTTACCGTTGCTAGAAGTTTCTTCTTTTGTACGAAGTAAAAAAAAAACCTGGCGGACAAAACTGCTCCAGTAGCTCTTCATCGTCTCAGCGATTCTTCTTCATTTCTCTTTGGCAGACTCTTGTTGGAACTTCCAACGATATATCGATATATACATTGATAAATCTATGAACACATATACTGTACAGTCGCGTTTACGGATTTAGGGAATATCCGCTCTTATTCTTTGGATACTCTCTTTCCACTGTCGTTCACCTGTCGTGCTTGAATTCTCGCTGAAAAGTTTATTTTTTCGATAAACCAATCTTCCTTATGGATCGACTTTTTTCATCCATTGCTATACGAATTTACAGAATATTCAAGAGTTTGTGGGTGTATGTGTGTGTGTGTGTGTGTGTGTGTGTGTAGTTTTTGGTGAACGTGTCTGACTAAATGGACGATCGGGTTAGCAAATTAATTTGTCGATCAGTCTTCGTTTTATCGGAAATTTGACGATTAACCTCCTCAACTTCTATTTTATACTTTTTCCTATAAAAGATGAGACGATCCCATGTACTTCACTTTCACAGCTTCGTTAACGTCAAAGAAATAAAAATTTTGAAGCAGCAAATGAATGAAAATTTATAATTTATATAGTTATGAAAATATAAAATATAATTAAAATTTATATCAATATAAATATAATTCGTAAAATTTATATAAATAAGGCATGTCAACACTTTGAGGGATCTTGTTCGTTTCTTATGGACAATTCACTTGACACTTGCTATTGATGGGATATTTTTCAGTTCGCTGATTGCAAATCTAGAAAGTAGAATTTTGAAAATTCGGAGTTGACTGTTTCTCCGATCCATTCAACAAGATCATGTGGTATTTTTGCAATCAACGAATAACGACTGTTTATATTATAACAGCAATTTAACAACTTAAAGAAGTGCATAGAATCGGTATGACAATCTGGGACCCGCCATGGCTCATAGAGTTGAGCACTAAAATCATTTTTCCTAGAATTTGGACCAATTGTTCAAAATACCGATCTTGTTCGGGTTTTTAACATTTTCTTGCATGAACATCCGACTGCAGTTTTTCTTCTCAATTCCGTGAGGCGCATGGATAATGTTCTAAGGGGATGTTTTCGATTCTTGGTTCGATGCTCGGTTCGATGTATGTAGGTCGCTATCGTTGCGCTATATTTTCGTTGAGATATTCTTTCCTCTTTACCCATTTTTGTTTTTTTTTTTCCTCATTTTATTACATTTTTTCATATTTTTTTTATCTATTTGGAGGAGAGAAAGCGAGATAACTTGGCTCTGGAGGCTTGTTTTTTTAAAAAGTCTCTTTTCCTCGAAATCTCGCCTAACGAGAGAGTTTCATAGATATAACTATATGCTCGCTCTTTCATGAGCTATATATTTTGTAGCAAACAAAGCTCAACGATCCAGGGGATATGACAAAAAGAACTCTTCGGGACTCGGGGAGAATCGAGAGCCAGCAGGCAACGCAAATACGCGATACTGTGTATGGCCAATGTACATATAGGTGGACATTTTTTTTTTTTTTTTTTTTACAGGCTGTGTATGCGTGTGTTTTTGTATTCTACCACGGACGATTTGGCTTCTCTACAATGTTTCTATCCTATTCTCGGGTTACTTCACGATATATGGATCATAGTCACATGAACGAGTCCATTTTTTTAACTTTTTTTTCATAAACATTCTTATTATTTTTCTTTTAGATCGGAAACATTTATTTTAAGACTCCCTCGTGAAAAGCTTCGGGATGAAAGACAAATTGTTGGATTTAAAATATCGATTGACCATCTGCATGAAATTTAATGGTCAATAAAAATCAAGGGGATAATACATAATCGTTAACGATTTGAAAAGAAAGATTCCAAAAAGTGTTCTTAGTTATTTTGCCAATACTGCATAACTGCGAGGGAAAAGTAATAAATATTTACGAATAATAAAGATGGACTGGTAACTTTCTACATCGGAAACGAAACTTATACAAGAACATACTCCGCGAATACAGTTGACAGTGGAAACGATATTGCATTGATGCGTTTCGGGTTGGTTGGACGTTCGTTGACATGGCTTTAATTTGTGAAAAGCAGAAGAGGTAACCGCGTGCGAAAATTCACTGTATCCTATAGTTTCCGATGAAATTGGCAAACCGCCGATGAGCTTTTCCACTCCCACATTTTCGCCATTCTTTTTTTTTTTTCCACCTCAAACCCGCACTATCCACTAAATCTATATTGCTATGAGGGTTGTTTTAGCGCGCATTTCCAGAACGAGAGTGCACGACGAAACTTCATTTCGTTGTGGTTTTTCCATCCGCCAGATATCGCCTTCCATTTTTATCTCTTTCTCTCTCTCTCTCTCTCTCTCTCGCTCTCTCTTTTTCTGCTCTTACTCTTGCTTTTTTTGGTCACTTTCCATGTTCATTTCCCTCCGGTTATTTCAGATATGCTTGCACTCCATTTCCCCGTCCGTGCTTTACTTACTCGTTTGTACAGCCTTGCTATGGAAATTGAGACGATTTAAACGGTTAAAAAAAACTTTGACATGAGAAAAATGTAGTTGCCGACAAATAATAAAAATCATATCAAATTTTCGTTAACCCTATATTGCCACGAAATTATATTTTAAATGCAGTCTGTCGTTGCGTTACTATTTTGTATCGCACGATCTCTGCTTTGCTCATATTTTAAACAATTATTTAAAAAATTCCAATTTAGACATGTGCTGAATTATCTTAATTATTTATCAATATCTAAAATACTAAAATAGCCCACGTTTTTGTTGATTAAATTTTAAAAAAAAGTTGAAGAAAAAATCGAGATTAAGAGAAAAAGAAAAACGATAAAAATTCATATTTAGACTGAATCAAATTTTGCTCCAATTATTGATAAATAAAAAAATATCGTTTTTTTCATGTCTTAACGAATAAATATTTGGAGAACTCGTGCGAAACACAAAGATCGATTCGTTCGCTCGAACTACGATTGACGTCATAGCTGTCAAAATATTTTATTCAATCGTTATAGACAAGACTTTGAAACTTTTTTTCGCTCTCCTCTCAATTCATTTTTCGTGCGCTCCCGTGTCCACGTATATATGACTACACTTACGAAGAGACGTTATGCAAGTAGCAGCCAATTTTTTTAAATTGGTCGAAATTGTTAGCTTCCTGCCTGTCTGACATTTTATTACCGTCTACTGACATATATTCTTTGTGCAAGCACTTCGCAAAGTTTCATTTCGCACTCTCCTCTGACGTATTGTGTCCAGTTTAAATACCGGAGTTAATACATATATTGATGCACAAATATACACCCCAGCACTCTTATCGGCCATCAAGTCTAACCGATATCTCGACAAACGCGTTTAGCAAACAATTACACGTCAGCAAGTACAATTATTATCTGTTATTATTTTCAGAGACAAGTAACATACACATTATTCTCGTGAATGACGCGTTTGTTTTCACTCTCCATCCATTTCGTACCTGCTTTTGTATATATATATATGTGTGTAAACAAACGCGATGTATACAATGCTCGTCAACTTGTATTATTTCGTATGTAGCTCCCTCAAAACAATATCAAATATATGTATATACGCAGATTCTGTACTACATGTGGTTGTTAGTGAGGCTCGTTCCCATCAGAACAATATAAACACACCTCATTTGTTTAGTTATATTGGTAGAATAAATAAATCATTATTTAACGCAACTTAAGTCAGAATATCCATAAATATTGCTGGCCAGAGGGCAATTGTTTTGTGTGTGCGTGTGTTTCTCATGAAGCTAATCAAGTGAAACTGATTGTTAGTAAAAATGGGCCTACATCGGCTCAACATATCCGTAGTTTTTCTATTAGGCTGTCGATTAAACGTGATACAGTAGTACATTAGGAAAGAGTGTAGTTGCCGGTAACACTTTGGATGAGTCTCTCGGGAACTAAGTTGATTAGAGGGAAGTGGAATAAGATGGCTGAAGGCTTGAAGGAAGAAAATGGGAAAAGATATTGTTCCATTTCATTGATTGTTTCATCATGATTTATGTATTTATTCGATTCTATTACATCAGTTGATGTTTTTTATTTCGAAAACAACATTTTTTTTCGGTATCAGACGGGAAAATATACAGAAACGGACAAAATATACATTAACGAACAGTTTGACAATTTTCATGGGAATTTGAGAATGTCTCAGGGGATTTTGGCTTCCCATTAACGTTTCGTAACCGGGATCGTTCAATTTATATATGTGTGTATGGAGATTGGAGATAATTAATAATTAATGCATCGCGTAAACCTTCCGTGGCAGGGGTTCCGGTAATTATTATGCACATTTATGATTTCTAGTACGGGCCATTAGCAGTTAATTCGGTTGCTTATGCAGCCAAATTGCATAAATGATGGAATTCTAAATGCTACACTTTTTTGAGTGACATTTTATCCCTCGAGAAAATGTTATTCATTTTGTAATTCTCTGACAACAATAATGTATTATTTGAATGAATGAAAAAGATTTGTCAAATGTTCGATGTTCATTTGCAATTCCTGATGGTTCGTCACATCGATGCTTCGATCTCCGAGATCCTTACGTTCGAAAATTTTTACCATCATTTATAAACTCACACCACATCATCGAAAACCATGTGAAATAATTTTCCCTGTGACGAAAGAAAAAACAACGACACTCCTTTTCTTCAAAGCTCTGACTGGTTTTGGCTGCAATCGTAGCAGAAATGTTTCAATTTGCACGGAATCAACAGGAATTATGAGCATGTGCTTTAAATGCGATATAGAATTTCCTTCACGCGAAATTCTACCAAGTGCGTGCAATACACCCCGGGAAAATAGTTTCGTTGGAGTCGGTATCCACCGTGTTTGACGATGCACAAAGGGCCTTCGCGAACAACGAACCATCGATTATGGCGGGTCGTATAACTATATTTAGACATTGTGTAACGATCCATTACTCATATATAAGGTGTCCCTTGTTATCCGCATTGTCGCACTTCTCGAAACATATATCGTATAGGAAAACAGTAGGAAATCCAAGTTGTGAGATTCAGACCACGAGAAACCATATGTAATCGTAACTGCAGCCTTTATCATCCCACAGTAAAAAAAAAAAAAAAACGTGAAATATTAAGGATGTTCGATCGTTTCTCATGCCTTCGATAAATTCCAAGTTTAATTGTTTAAAATTCCTATGAATCTTCTTAACAATCATACTCGACTGTGGGTAAAATTTGAGAAAGTCTTACCGTCTAGAAATCGAGTTATTTGTTATAAAAAATCGTCCCTTTTCGTAACTTCCCATGAGACCTCATGTTAAAGCTGCGATTTTAAACACTAAATATCGCGATTACCAGGCGGTGAAACCTTCCCAAATTTTTTACACATCATATAAATACGAAGCTCGAGAAGATTCACGCAAAATGTCAAAAATGCATCTCGGAAAAATTGTATTTCATCATTTTGCTGTTACTTTGTATGTTGTTATGATTATGGCGATAGAACCTCGTTAATTGAAGTGGTATCTTTAGCATTTGTTCACTCTGGTTACCCGCGTTCACTATATTTGCCAACACTATAAATACATATTTTAATTGCATTTTTACAACTGTTTATAATGACATTATCACCAAATATGCAACTTTATCGTACATCGTTCTCTTCGCTGAGAAAAACTCTCGAGAATGGTGTCAATTAGACTCTATCATTGCATACGAGGAACATTTTCTCCTTAGGAAAAGATTAGGGCAATTAGTCACTTCCATGCATGGGTTTTTCGTCCGAAAACATTTATTGTGCTGTGTTCCAGGAATAATCTACGAATTAGCCAGAATACATAATATCGATACATGTTCTGATCGTGTATTATTTTCACCTTCGTATACGTTTTGTATTGAAATACGTACGTTTGAGGTACCCGTTTCTATAATTTGAAATAAACCACCCTGTACACCCATGTAAATAGATACAGATATATGTAAACGCACGTCGGCGTATATAGGGATGCGTGTTATGTAGGAGAGCGAACGAGTCGTCGTAGTTGTCGTCGAGTTTCTCGTGGTTGAACGACCCCGTTCCCTAGAATGCATGCAAATCCACATAGAAAATGTATATACATATATGTTGCAAAGAGCAATAGCGGGAGCTTCGTGTGCAGAAATCGAAGCGCGCGTGTCGCGCTTAAAACGCGCGCGACTCTCACCCTCCCTCAAGCAGAAGGACCCGCGGTTTCGTGAGCATGCACGGAGTGCACGTACGTGTTCCTATCACATCCATACACATATATAGATAAATGTATGTAAAAGGACATATATCGACGTGTATATGGTTCGTATCATCGATGCATATACACGAAAAAAATTTGCGTCATTGCACAGGTTGCGCCAACACAGACAGCATGGCGTGAATTGCATTTGCTGAAATAATTCACAAGGACGAATATAACCAGCGGGCGGAAAAATAATGGGAGACATGATCTTTTGGAGTTAAACTCTTGGTACGTGAAAAGACGATAAAATGGGAAGGAATATACACATGAGTTATGCGGAAATGAAATTATAAAGAATTAACTTTTTTTGGAAACGATTTTCGAGGGACAAGCGAGAGGGAAAAAGTTGAAGGCAATGGAACGGGGAATGCTGTTATATCGTGTAAAGGTTTCGGAATTAATTTGCACAACTATTTTTGAATGGAAATGCAATTTGTTTTGTAACGAGTATCAAATTGTCACGAATCGATAGAACGAGAACATGAATTGACTTTTTTTTAAATCTTGTAGTCACAGATATGTAAACCTGAATGACCTCAAACTTTGATTATTCTGTCTTCATCATTCTTATCAATGGCGTGCATACACAGACCGTAGCGAATAATAGAAAGGAATTCAACATTTTTTTCCTAATAAACTAAACTGGAGTGAAATTTTATTTGATGAGGAATCAGATTCATCGTAATCCTACGTTTTTTAACACGCTGTGTTACAACACTGGGCAACACTTCAACCTAAAAATATAACAAATTTTTTTTCTTAAAGTTGCCGAAAAAAGAAAAACAGTTTTTGATAAGGATGAATTTGAAAAGTTCATTTCTCGGAAAATGGGCAAAGTTTTTGGATAGTGTAGTCCAGGTTTTGCCGATTTTAACTTGTTTTTTTTTTTTTCGACCACTTGTAAAACGCAAACTATATGGTGTTTAAAAAAAATCACTGGACATGGACGATAAAATTGTGTAAATATCCTTCTTCACGGAATTTCATCAAAATCAGCATTTTGCATAAAAGCATTTTGATGTTTCTCGATGTCACGTCCCGTATAGCAGCAATGTGCTATCGATTAATGGAATATTTTTAGAAATGACACACAAAGGGTAGGGCTACAAAAAAAAAAATCTTGATCACCGATTTTTTGAAATTCTCCAGGCGTCTGTAAGCCCTTGAGCACCGAACTATGGGATTTTTGCGAGTTTATATGAGAGCAATATTGACGTTAAGTTCGTAGCATGACAATGGTCTACATGTGCAAAAAATAAAAAAATATAAAAAAATAAACATACACCAAAAGGTCACACAGCGTCATTGCTATAGGAAAAACCATATGGATCCTCGATTTCTATTTGTTTGAAGTGCATACATATTTGCTTCACCGAATTTCATTAACGTTACGTGTGATTGACGCTATAAACGAGCCCTGCCACATGGTCATCTTGTTTTCGATCGATATTCTCGTTTCTGGAGTTCATTATCAGTTTCAATCGCTGCTTCACGTATAGTGATTGTCATATTTGCGTTGTGCTGTATATATACATGCATGATTTAAAAAAAAAAATTCCCCTTCAACCTTAAGGTTGCTTAATCCGAAGAGAGATTCGAAAAAATTCGTCGGTAACTGATTTCTGCAAATTGACGATCAGTTTTTACCGTGTAAATTGGCATTTACAAAAAATGCTGTATACACATATTTGTGTGTATATTTATATACGCGTATGGAAAGAAGTGGAGAGAGCAGGAAAATCACGCAAAGCATCCAACGAACATTGTGAACGCGAAACCTACCAGGAGAATAAACGATTAATCAGTGCGGTTCGACGGATATCTCGGTCGAATGCTTCTATCCTAGTAATCGGAACAGACGCAAACATACGCGCGACCTATCTCTCCTTTTGGAATTAAAGTACACGTGGGCGAGGTGTGTTTCTCTTACTTTATGTTTCTCTCTCTATCCCGTTCTCTCTCTTTCTCTCTCTTTTTCTGTTTTTCTTCTCGAGCTTGCTTTTCGTAGAATAAATAATTGCTCTGGACGAACGATGAACTATTTTTCTTGATTTTTTTTTTCATTTTCTATGTTTGAACGAATACCCTTTATGGTTTTTAAGCGCCCATCCCGTCGGATGATCCCCACATTTACCCGCTTCACTAACTTCGATGTTCCTGTCAGACCGTCAAACAGTGTTGCCCACAGTCTGCACTCGTTCCTAAATCACTAACTGCGTCAAATTGTCACAAGGGTCAAGGGAAACTGTAGAAAATCCGTTCATATTTTTTATTTAGTCCAATGACAAATGCTAAGCACATTTAAAGACTTAGAAAAAAGGACCTAAAGCTCAACGCTCGATGCGTGACCCGGTTTACGGTCAAACGGTCACCCAACCAAGTATTCATCGGACTCGCGAAGCTCCTCCACTTTTGCGAGATCTCTCTAGAGCCACGCAGCTTTTTTTCATATTTAAAAACATTCACTCGGAATAGCTCATTAATAATTCAAACCAAAAAACGCTACGAAAATATATTTTCAGTCGCCATCCAATAAATTAATACTGCGACAAATTTGATAAACCAATGAATCAAAAATTATCCAAATTGACCGGCCGCCGATGCTGATTCATTAGCACGACGCATGCTTATTCGATATATTTAATTGGAGAAATCTCATTTCAAACATATTCGTCAAATTCCCTTTCATGTAAATCACTCACATGCCGATTTGGGCATCGAGAAACACGATTACGAAGCCTACCGCCTCCTGGATATACACTCCACGCGAACACGAGAGATTAGAGCACGCGAGGGACCAGATTTCGATCGACGAAACCGAGACAGGGTTATTTCGCGTTAACATGCAACCATTTCGTACTCAGTGTACACAAAATACACATGCGAATTAACGCGATTTCTACATAAAGTGAACGGAGCGTAAACACAGTGAGCTAAAAGGGCTTAAATACGGTAAATCAAACTTATGTAACAGGCAAATTACTGAAAATTCAGTTTTTATTTCTTGTTTGAAGATGAAAAGAGATAAACAGACTGTCCTAGCGCGCGTGGTCTTTGCAATAAGAGCTCGAGTACACGGTTAAAGAGGTACGATCGTTCTCATGCGTTCGATAAATTCCAAGCTTAATTGTTTAAATTCGTATGAATCTTCTCAACAATCATACTCAACTGTGGGTAAAATTTGAGAAAGTTTGACCGTTTAGAAATCGAGTTATTTGTTGTAAAATATCGTCTTTTTTCGTAACTTCCCATAAGACTTTATGTTAAAGTTGCGATTTTAAACACTGAATATCTCGATTACCAGACGGTGAAACGTTCTCAAATTTTTTACACATTATAATACGACGCTCAAGAAGATTCACGCGAAATTTCAAAAAATTATCGTGGCAAAATTGTATTCGATCGTTTTGCCGTTACTTTCCATACCCCATTATGATTATGGCGATCGAACCTCGTTAAACGTCTAATTGAACGCTCGAGTATTGTTTTCTCATGAGATTGTATCTCTGACGGTTATACGAAAGAAAAATTTGTATTTGTTTTGTCAACTTTGCGACGATTGACAACTGATTGTCGAAGTGGCTGATCGGACAGCAGCATTAGCTTCATTTATACTGAAAATTCGGGACTCATTTTGAGTTTGTATACATACAAATATGCTCCTATAGATTTGCTTATATTATTGTTGCGTACAGGTAAGTTTACCGCAGTGCGGAGACCGCGGTCTTTGTACGTAAAATTATATATTTATATTTCATTCTGAAGAGGGTTGCGTTGAGTCCTGGGCAACAAATTGTGCAGCAGTCTGAGCGAAGGAACGGTAAAACAACTCTTTTTAAGGTAGAAATACAAGAAATGTTCGTTAACAACTAGAGGGACTTGAATACTCTCTACCAATCCACTCTCCCGCGTCCGCATTTCAATTAAGTTATTTCATTTTTTTTCTCTCCTTCTTCGCATTCTCTCTCGTGATACGGTGAACTTACTTCTGTACATTTTGAACTCCGTGATTACGAGATACACTGGGATAAAGTGCCCCTGGCAAATTTCTCCCTCAAATCGTACGAAAATGAATCCACTCCCGTGTGCCATTATGAACGAGTAGAAAAAATATCCAGCTGGTAACGATCTCCCTTATCAACATGATTTACTTACGGGCAAATATCTGGTGCAAGACGATCAATTATTTAAGACGATTTTATAGATTAAGGACGTTTAGTTCGAAGTGGAAAATGATGAAAATTGTTTACGTTCCTTTTTCAATAACGAACTTCTTGATCGTCGTGTGAAGTCTTTACACGGCATCTTGAATATTTCATATAAAAACATACCAAATTTTCAGAATTCCAACTCAACATCCTTAAGATGCTTTCACTACCGTTGCAAAGCCTTGTGACAGTGCTAATTAACCGGTAAATTTACTTGCGCTCGTAAACTATATTAACGTTCGCGATGACAATCCCAATAATAACAAAAATTGGTCGAAAAAGTAATAATTTTAATCTCTTTGGTTAAACGTACAAATACCAAGCGTGCAGCTGAGACTGGGACCGTATTTTGGAACTCATATCACTTGCAAGTAGGAAGCAGTTTTTCTTAGTTTCTGACGACTTTCCACATGTTCCCTCCGCTTTCTGGCAAATGCAATACTGCAGTGCGTTACAAGTGGCAATATTACGAGTGTGGGAAATACTTGAGAGGGTCCTCAGGAGCTAGAGAAATCCGAGAAGTCTGTTGAAGTGGAGAGACGGATCGTTTTAAACACACATCCCCTAAAAATGACTAAATAAATTTCTATGTGTTTCCACTGACGTATGCAGTCGGGATTCAATCTTCCTTTCATTGCGTTTTTGATATTTTCGTTACATTAGCAGAAAATTTGAATATTAAAACATCTCATTGGTATGCGAACACAAAAATTTTCGGCACAGGCGAAGCTCAAGCGGTGAGTTATTCATAAAAATGGAAAAATCCAACGATGAATCAAATGAATTGCTTATGAATTGCAAAATATGACATTTCTCAATTTGTCTATTGGTCTAGAATTCCACATATGCAACCGTCTTTAGATACTTTAAAAATTCATAGTATGTGTATGACGACCCGTCGCCACGGCTCTTGATATATAGGGAACATCTGGATAGTATGGAAACTGTACAGCGGTGAATCGGGATGGTCCTCGCTCTTCTATTTCCACTTTGTGCTAATCTATAGATATACGTTATCAGCGATGAAGGAAATGCATCTCGTGGGAATGCTCTCGATGGTAACGCACCCTGGAATTTCGACGGAGGACTGGAAAATCCGATGAGACGAGCCAACGTTTGTACGTCCTCTGTTTCGGTTTCTCCCTCCCTCTCTCTCTCTCTCTCTCTCTCTCACTCTCCCACTGTACTCTACTCTCACTCTGTTAGGACCTTCGTTGTTTATTTGATCTACAAACGATATAACGACAATTTTGATGAAAAATTGCACATCTAAAATATTTGCGGATCATACTTTATATCCTAACGAATACCGACGTGTATACGCTAATGAGCGTGGTATGGACAGATGAATGAGGAAGATTTAAAAAAAATTGGTTCAATGAAAACTAATATATGTGTTTTTTAGAATTTTAACGAAAAGGGGAAAAGAGAAGTTTTCAATAAAGTTTCAGGCTCGCGAGTTGCATGTCTATATAACAATGGTTATCAAAAGTAATTCTGTCTTGAAATACGAGAACTTTATCCATCTGTTCGTCCGGATAACACATTTATTTCGAATTCGGATCAGAGAATGGTCAGGTTTAGATAATTTCACGTAGAATACTTTCTGATATGTATACCCACAATCTAAATTGATTAAAATGTCGTCGAAGACTTCTGGAAATGGGTCTCGTTTTGTTTTCTCTACCTCTTTCCATCTCCCTCAATTCGATCGCTTCATTTTTTCTATCCACAAGCATAAGCTTATAACTATTATAACTGGAGCACAGCAACCTGGGATTTTCCTCAATTTAAAGTTTCTTCGTTGCCGTCTTTCCTTCGAGCTTCGTATCTACACCGAACGAATTGCGAGGATAACAATATACAGAATTGCAATAGTCTAAATAAATTAATACGTGCCTTAGCGGCTGAGATGAAGTCATGAACTCATTGGAAAATCATATTACTTAACATTTAATTGATAAACTAAAGTTTCATAGCGATAAAAAAAGATTTGAAACTGGATTTTGTCGAATATTTCGAGTGCGAAGAACTTTGTGTTGAATTAAAAAAAAAAAATCATCTGTAATTAGGCTCTTTGGTGATGACGATGGTGATGATGATGATGATGGATATGTCAGGATAATTTAACACCATAATGTATGGTTAACGAACTGAACGAATATTTGAGCAGGAACAATGAAACTGGGTCGTTTTATTTCAATGAAACGGATATTGAACAATGAGCATGAGTGATATTGATGGGGGAGAAATGGATTGTCAATTTGATATAAACGATGGTGCCAATAAATGAAGATTAATGGCTTCGTAACGAAAATAACGGATATTCTATTTATTTTTGCCGCATGTAGATTTTTTTTTTTGGCATTTTTGTCAATTAAGATAAATTATTAATCGATGCGATATAACATTGTTATCGTATTATTTCAAATTTATTATTATACCAAGTTATCTGAATGTTGCATTTTATAATGAGAAAAATCATTGTCCCCAGTGAAGGGTTTGATTCCATTGGAAAATGATTGATATTCAAATTGATAACGGAGGTGAATGAAAAACAGTAAAAATATCGTGCTATTCATGCGAGGGAAAATGGTTATAGAACGTTATCTAAAGGAGTGTAGAATTTTGAATGGCATTTATTACCAAAAATTCATCTACACTGAATCCTTGGGGAAGGAGATTGAACGAATGAAAGAATAAAAATTTCTGTGAGCAAAACAAACGCATTCGTGGAGGGATTCGGTGCTGGAAAATATCGAAAGAGAATAATTGTTACGTGCTACGTTAAGTGAAATAGCTGCGCGTTTCGGTTTTGTTTCGAGGGCAAACAATTGGGGAATTTGTTAGAGGATCTCGTGCGGATAACGTTCATGGACGATAGTCGAGATCCGTAGTTTTCTGATGAAAATGCAGTCAAAAGATAAAATGAAAGCTCATGTCTTTTTTTTCTTCTTTTTTTTAAGCTTTCTCTCATACTCTCAGCATCCTCTTTTATTTTTCCTTCCTTTTTTCCTCTCATTGTCGTTATTTTCATTCCGTTTCTCCTTCCTTCGCTTTCCTTCTCTCTTTCTCACCTGGAATTCAAACGCAATTACTTAGGATAAGCGCTAAGGATGCTTTTCGGTAGATTCGGTCTTGAGACGACGCTACATAAACGTTGAAAATCCAGCCTGGTACCTCTCGTGTGCGCGTTCTTCGCTGCTTTTCCTCGGCCAAGCCTCCATACCGCGGTGAAATCCGACAGTTTTACGATCGCCGGCGAAGAGTTGAAATAATAGGTTAGCCAGATCGCGCTCGGCTAAACGAGAACACCAGTTCGAGAACTATCTACCAAAAGGAAGAAGATAGTCCTATCTAGAGAAAGAGAGGGTGAAAGAGAGAGAGAGAGAGAGAGAGAGAGAGAGAGAAATGCGAGAGTTCGATCGATGATGGTGAGAAACGAACGAGGATTGGCAAACGATAGTGAAAAGTTTATCCTGTATATCCTTCGATGTGCCTTTCTTCCATATATACAAGAAAATTAATACCATCAAAGCTTTTTTTCCCCCGCGTTACAGTTTCCTCTCATTCCTAACGGTCTGATATTTTTTTCCCTCTTCGAACCCTTCTCAGTTAGGAATACGGAATTTAATCTGCTTATTCACGCCGAATTTTCAACTCAACGTCAAACTAGACAACATAATGATCGACGCCTCTAAGTACTAAGTACTCGAAGCTGTGCCTTAAATGCCTCACAAAGTTGTATACAGTTTCAGACGCATTTCGCGGCTTTCCTCGTCTGCCTTCTTCTGTTTTCTATCATCTTTTCAAGTTTTCTTTCTATGTGTCAATATCGTCAGGAAACAACTTTTGGATCCACTTTCGATCACTTTGTCGATTGCTTCGTAACACCTTTGGATTCACTTTTCTCAGTTATTGCTTTTGGCTCGGCGAACCTTTCTTCCGAGGCCATTATTTTACGGTCGAATTGCCGCACAATTCCATCTTCCTGTCTCTTCCGTATTTTACTTCATCCTCCAACATTAATCACACAATTCTTATCGAACTCTAAACACTTCGGCCTCGACCATTCAACCGAGCTTCGGTTGATGGAGGATCTCTTTTACCCCTTGTCCAGGTGGATTTTGTACATCAGCCGAGAATTTACTCAAGCACTCCGAAACAATCTTCTTGAAGCACAGCTGAAGCGAATCAACTGGATTTCCAACGCTATTTACCCTACATGGCTACCAGATGCGAGTGTCAGTTGGATTGATTAGGGCCAAGTGAAATATTCATTCGTACCAAAAGCTCTTTTCCGTCTAAAGAACTTTTTGCTTTCATCAGGGTTAAGGATATTTGCGTTACGTCAGCTAAATGCGCATTGTTGATGAAGGACTTGAAGGGAACGGGGAAGAGCTTAAGTTTGCTATGCTTGCGAACGAATTTAGGATTGATCGTTTATTTTCATCAGAATATCAGGATTTATGGACCTTCGTAGGGCGTGTCTATCAAAGCTGCTTTCAAATACATTGTACAGGTATTAACTTTATACTATTATAGTGATTGAAAATCCTTCGCGGCAGCAACTGAAGGTGATGCTAATGGATGCTTCGTTCAATGTGCTTATTAAAATCCATTCGATAAATTAATTAACTTGGAACTTCATTACTTATAAGGGAAATTAATTTTTTTGTTCTTGTTGACACCGAAGGAATAATTTTGTTAACCCAATGAACGTTTGTTTCATTTTATTCTATCAGATGAATTACTTTCGACTGTCAATGAACTTTTTTTGATTGGCGTTCTTCATGCGGTTCGTCAAATTACTTAGTGCTGACTTTTCTATGATAACAAAATCACTATTTTCAATAAATTTTCTGGTAGAAGTTGTTGTAGGAATAGGTATAATTCTAGTTTCTTGTACCGCTCCCCATAAGCACCCTGTAAATTGTGTATCAAGTCGAGCATCCGTGCGGGCTGATAAACTTAGGAAACGAATGATCTACAAGATCAATTTTTTGCAGTCTCCCACGGTGGCAAAGGATCTCTAGTAAGAATGCAATTTCCGAGGAAATTATTTTTCTCAATATACCGCAAGTCCCACGATGCGGTTCTTGATGAACGTGAAAAAGCTACGAGAGCTTATAAAATAAACTTGACGGCAAGACTTTTCGAGATCCCTCTTGCACACAAACATGCTTCTTATCTCGTGATCTCTTATACCATCAACGTCATTTTTATTCGTCGGTAAGGCGTTCCTTGATTAGGTCTGTCTGTGCCGACCCCGCGAATGCCAATTCATCTCGCGTCTCTCAACCCTTTGAGAATTGAAATAAGAGGATGAAATAGAGCTTTACGAGGTCCTACCTCGAGTCTTATCCTTTTTTCGTTGACTTGATCGAAACGCAAAAGTCCGGGGCTCTGGCTCGTGGGAATTGCGAAGATATATCACTTGTCCCATCTCGCTCTGCTCTTGAGATACGATAAAAACTTATCCTCAATCTCTTTCCGTGTTGTATTGTCTTTTCTCGCTGCGCTCCGTCAAGAATGTAAACTTTTTTATCAACACGGCAAATAATATTGGAGTTGAAATTTTTTTTTTACATTGTTCATTAACCAAAAAATATATATTCACCAAAAAATTGCAAAAATATGGTCAATTTGAAAAAAAAAGAAAACAAAAAAAAAGTTCTTACAGAACATATCTATTGAGAAAACTTTTTGTTTATTTCAAAAGTCATAACATGTTGTTGAACGTTTTGTAATTCCAGGCTCAGGAATTTATTTTGGAAAAAAAAAAAAAAAAAAAATGGAAGGTGGCAATTGGATTCTCCACATCACAAAATATGATTCGGACCGTAAATCGTTTAAATAGTCGTCACGTAGAGACGATTCAATTATGAATTACGAGTCTTTATATCTCCAGTGAAGAAAATTTTCCTCTGTTTTTTTTCTTTTTTCCTTTTTGAACCTTTTTTGCAAGCATTTATCAACAAACTATTCTGAATGCATATACGATATGCGCATCGCATATCATGCATTCAGAATAATTTGTAAATTGCGCAGACCCTCATAAAAAGTGACATTATAAATGTAAATTTTTAATGGCACATTTACGATGTCCGCATACCTGCAATTTGCTCGTCAGTGAATTGAGACTGGAAAAAAAAATCCAGCAGATTAAATCTACCGAGAACATGAATTTTCAGTAAAAACTATGCAAATAAACCATTCAATATCAATTTCTGGGTTGATGTCATTTCCATAAAAGAAAAAAAAAATCTATCTTTCTGGAAGTCGAGTTTAAATTATTCTTTCGCACCAGTTTTTCCTTGTTTGCCACTGGTCGAAAACGCGTTTGAGCTGTCATCGATATTTTCATGAACGACCAGCTGTCATTTTGATACTTTAGAACGTAGAGAATACCTTCGAAGTCGTGGGTAATTTGGCTTGGACACTGATGACACGCAAGCCGTTTAGTGCAATGTCATTACGATTCCATCAGTATCGCGAAAAAGTGATGACGGAACTGCAATTTCACGTGAGAGCACTTTGAAAAAAGTAGAATAATTTATGCATTAATTTTTACTTCCAATTAGAATGAAATCATCATCATATTTTTTTTTTTTTTATTAAAAGAAATTCTTCTACAATTTCTTGATGGTTTTTCACATTCTGTTTTCTGTCGATCATTTTTTTTTTCACCTTTATTTACCAAGCTGGCCTACATGAATAATGTTTCCCGAATCCACGCGATGCTAATATTTTATGTACGAGCGTATATCGATCTTATGCTTTTTTGTTTTTTTTTTTCCCCTTTCGATATTTTCTCAGTTCTAACCAGTCATTCATTCAACGCGAAATATATGAGCTCTATACCTCACTGTGTTCGGTAGAATTGACATCATTTGATATTTTTCTGCGATAATAAATCATTTTTTCTACTCCCATGCGTTTTACGTCAGGTTAAGATTTATTACGATGATAAAAAAAGATTGTCATGTTAGCTTAGATACCACGTGGTCTTGCGTTTTCCATTCTTCATTGTTTGTCCATTCCTTCGATGATGCTTCTGTCATGAATCCTCTGACCGGGTCGTCATCCAAACACGGACGTCATGAAGATATCTAACATGGAACGCCTTATTGCTTCGATAACCCTAATTGGTCCTGTCGCGAAATCAGGGTACCCTCATGAAAATTCCTTCGGGATGGGTTGCTCTCACCGGTTTTCTGGAAGAGATAGTGGGTTTGGATGTCATCGTTCATCCTGTATAATGGAAGAATGATGAATCGCTGGCGGGCGACGAGCGCGAGGTCCAATGCTCTTCGTTCCTTTTCTTTTCTTTTTTATTTCTCGTCCCTCTGTTCATTCGCATTTTTTTTTGCACTTCGTTTTTTCGTTTTTTTTCTCTTTCGTCCTGCACGGAACAAACAACGAGGCTTTGCGACCTCTCTATCTCTTCTTTGTATTCCCTAGAGCTGTATATGGTCGTAGGACAAGTTGGGCTACGGACAAAACAAAAGAGAAAAGGGTGTCGATGATCATTCGTGCGAACAGTTACTTTTATATCAGGCATTTCCAGCCAGATTCAGCCAATTAATCATTCATCGCTAAATTATTGAGCCGAATGTTGAACCATATTTCACCACCTAAAATATATGGCCGAACATTATTTACACACTCCCCAAAATCTTTCTTGTTGTTGTTGTAGACTTACGTCACCGGTAAATTGCGAAGAATATAAAAATGTAGAGAAATTGAGTGTTTAATTAGAGAATTAAATTTTAATGCTGATTAACATTTAATTGAAACGACATTTAACTGAACATTATTTATACACTCGCTAAAATCTTTCTTGTTGAAGATTTACGTCACCGGTAAATTACAAAGACTGTATAAAAATGTAGAAAAATCAAGTTTTTAATTAAAAAATTAAATGTTAATGCTGATTTCAAATTTGGATAGTAATTATTGGCTATTCCACAAAAATATTAAAAGCTATTTTGAATTAATATCACTGATCGATGCGACTTGGAATGTCTGGTATATTTCGGGCTCGCGACGCGCTTTTCAACCTACGAAGCAGAAATATACGATTCGAGATCGAAGGTTCGGCGAGTTGTTCTTTTTCTCATGTGAGAATGAGGCAAAAGACACGGGCGAATATGTGGCACGAGTGATTCGAGTGTATATACGAAAATGCAGACGAGAAATTGTCTCTCGGTGCTTCATCGGTCGAGGTGTATGAGTCAAAAATTTTTCACGTCAAATATAAATTGAACATTCCTCCGTGCTCAATAAAGAATACGAAACAATGGATCGTCAGTTCCGAAGATGACGAGCAGCAGTTTACGACAGATTTTTCGTATATTATTCTCTCGTACTCTCTTCATTTGAAATGTTTTTTCTATCGTATTCTTTTATTATTATTTCGTCTTGAGACATAAAATTGCAATGCCAAAGAATTTTGACGTTAAAACAAGCGCGAAAAACATGTCCGCGCATTTATATTCCTCAAATCACGAGACCGGAGCGTGCGACGAAAGACAAAAAATAGAAGGAGCACGAAAAAAGCACACCAACACACGTGCCTCTCGAATTCATACCATTCTTCCACCTCATCAATGCAAAGTCTCGACGCAATCGTGTCCCGATGTAGTCACTTATCGGTCAACTGTATTCACGTATAAAACCACCGGTGAATATATTTAAATAGAAATATCAAAATCCGTAGACAAAATGAGCCGAGGAGTGTTTCAAGGACGATCGGTTTATTTTTATACGTGAACTGTATATCTACCGGGAAGAATTTCAATTTCAACATCTTTTTTTGCTTCCATTCCGGTTTTTGTTTTCTTTTTTTTTTCACGAACGTTTGACAAAAGTTTTTGAAAATCTTTTCATTTTTTTTTCCCGGCCGCATAGGGGCAAAGTCTCGAATGTTTAGCACGCTTTTTTGGAGGATATGCTAAAAGGTCGGAAATCTCGAAGAAAATGCTGTTCTTTTTGTTGAATTTAATAATTTCGTTCATCGAAATTTTTTTGTTTTTATTCTGATCATTTTTTCGGGGACCACAGTTTTTTTGGAATCAAATAATCTCAATTAGATCGTTATACTGACGAGTTAAATATTTTCTGAATATGATCCGAGCAAGAAGATCACGATGCAAGAGAAAAGTTGAGTCGCTATATCAGTCTGGAGTAAATTCTTGACAAACATAATCAGTGACGCGAATCACAGTCTTCTTCAAGGCCCAAAGGCTTTGATATCGTGATTGCATTGCAATTAAATATTGATAAAGAAATAATGAATCCACATGGAACAAAGAAAACGGGTTTGTGAAATTTGTATGGTACCTTGAGCTTGATTTAATGGGAATACGACTTTGTAAGTGGAAAATGATGAGTTTGCAATCAGCGGACCTGCAGCGTATCAACGTCTGATCGCTTGTCTTCCTCTAATGATGCATCACGCGAGCCTCGCGCAATTGCAGGATCCGTTGAATCTCGTTTTTCACGTGATGTCTCAAGTTTTCTCATTCACGATGTTGCCGATGCGCTGAGTTTGTAAGAACACGCGAACATTTCAAATTATTCCGGCATGATTGCGCTTCAAACGCGAACCAAATAGATAAGGCTAATCTCGAAAAGAATACTTAAAAAACAAGAGGATGATGATATCGCGAAGAATCCTAGTGCACGACCGATGAAAAAAATGCACGCAAGCGCTGCATTTCAAATTTTAAAGACAAAGCCGCACGGATAAGGGACAAAAATATCCTGAAAGATGTAAGGAACGCGAGCGAGAATACGTAAAACAAGGGATGCGATCGAAGTGAAGATAAGTTGATGAAAATATACCGACAAAGCAAACTCCAGAAAACGTAGTCAAGTTACGAGGACAGCGAGGTGGAGCAGAGATTTTCTGAACTTTCCTTTGGGAAACCGGAGTTGCGATAAAATCGTGTACCTTGTATAGAAAATAAAACGCCAAGAGGAGTGAGTGAGAGAGAGAGTAAAAAAGTTAACTATCCATCAGGATCGGGAGAGGAAGAAAATCGAGAGCCATTTTTAAAATAGAGCAGAGAGTTCATCAGGATTGTTTTTATTGAGCTAAGAAATAAAGAGCGATTCGAAGCTGTCATTTCACTACTGCGCCTTCTATGTTGTTATTTCCACTGCCAATTCTTCGAAGATTCTCAAAAGCCTTTGTCTTCTCGGGATATCTTGCACCATATCTTTCTCTTTCTCATTCTCTCCTTTCACCGTTTTCATTCGTATCGCATATATCGTAGCTCATTTTCTTTGTTTCCAGTCTTCGTCTTATCTTTCATATCTCACAATCTTCATTTACGTACACTCAAAATGTAGGAACACCTTAGAACGTGATCGAATTTCCTATCAGTTTCTTGATTCACAAATTCAATGGTGTATCGTCATGGAAACCCGGTAAATAAATGACGAAGCAGATTTTTAACGCCCACGCTCTTAATTCACTGCTGTACACCGTTCTTTTGATCAGTTCCTTCGGGTTTGGAAAAAAAACGGATTAAATTTGACTGCTGTCGACTTGTTGGCCTCGAATCGAACACAAATTCTCCTCTCGTTCACAATCGTTGAAAGAAAAAAAATGTCTATTCTATCAACACGTCGAATCTATTGTTAAAAATGGATAATGAACCATGGGATATAATACAAAAAGTGTGTCGGTGTTGAAGGGATTTTATCAAAAGAATTTGAAAAAAAAAACCTTCGATTCATATATTTTATTAAATTCAGCACAATTCCAGATATAGACGCCTCGTGATAAAGAAAAAACAGCTCGTTCCTAAAGACGTTGGGACTGAGTTCACATGAATAGTTTGCTCGATTTGCGCTCCAAAAATATCGAAAGGTTTATATACAGATATACGAGGTGTTCGTGCATACTCTCCTGTACTTGAAGGAAACTCGCTCAGCAATTACTGGCTCGTCGTCTCTTTGGCTTCTCTCGAGCGTGTACCCTCTTCTGGACTCCCTCGATTAACGAACGAACTCTGAGAAACGATAGCACCTCCGGTGTCCAATACACACACATACACTGTTGTATACACGTTTATATACAGCGTGGCCCAAAAATGAAGGTTGAATACCATCAACTTGAATTTCGGATGAAATTTTATGTTGGTTTTGATTAAATGTTGGTTTTGATGAAATTCCACTAAAATCCGGGTCCACCGGACCCCATCAGGTATGAGAAAAGTTAAATTTGAAGAATTAGGTACACCTTATACTTCGAATAGGTTGGAAATTCAGTCTTTATGAATCATGAGTGTTTTGCCTGATGAAAAAATGGTATTAGAATTGCACGAAATGTAAAAGTTGATTACCACGACAATAACTCATCTCTCTGGCAGTCAACGAGTCAACTTTCAGTTTCGGGACACTTTGTATGTACCAGAAGCGTTACCTTTCCACTGCCACCACCCCATACGCCTCCTATACTATCTATAAAACATCCACAGTGTGAAAATGACTCCTACACCCTCTGCCACAAGCCTTTAAACGAACGTGTACTTGTACCCTCTCGACCACTCTCCAGTTATACCAAGTTTCCATGACCATTGAATTTCCCCTCGGTGTTCCTGCACTCCTTCGAGACACTTCACGTACACTGCGAAGAGAATTCCTACTTCTCTTGTACCTCATTCGATTTCCGGTTCAATGCGGTACCTTCTCATTCCGGTCGTGCGAATGCTTTTGGAAAATCGGTCATCGATTCACCGGGAACACACGAATTTTTAAAACGCAATGACGTTGAACTTTGCATCGTTGTCACACAACATTTTTCTTTTTTACTTCAGAATTGAATCTGTTAAAAAAAAGGGCCGATTCGATAATAAAATGAGAATTGAGAAAAAAGAAATTTGTTCTCTTCCAACGATGCGAACTTCAATACCACAAAATTCAAAAGTGTTGAAATTGTGTGTGTTTTTTTAAGAACATGTTCTGTTGTTAAAAGTACGACCTAAAGAACCGGAACTAAGGTTCTATATTCGTACAGAGTTGATGGAGGACGAAAATAGCTGTTTGCAGTGAGTCGATAGCAATGATAGAATTACCGTACGCGATGGATATGCGCGGTGATATACATATACATTATACATATATATCGAAGCAGCGTAAGCGTTTAGTATACGAAGCTTGTGACAAGTGAGGGATTTCCCGGGGCAAAGTCCAAGTCTCTTGTACCTCATCGCAACGAGTCACTCGTTCTCCGCAATAATACACGTAACGATTATGACGATACTGTGATAATTGAGTGCGGCATTGATCGCAACAAAGTGCACATTTGTGTATAAAATTTCAGTTACACCAGCCCGCAATAAGGAATAATTGTCATTATATATTTTTTAATCAACACCGATTTTTTATAAGACTGCAGTCTTCTTATATGAGACTTTGGTTGGAAGTGAACTCGAAATAGGACAGAATGAAAATGAGCCAATTGGGACATCCGAATTGATCAATGTCATCGATTACTTGGGTCAGAGAGATGGAAGGACAAACGTCAATGAAATTTCGTCGATTGCATATTCAATATTGAAGAGAGGCTTTGAATTTTGGTTCATCATTGAAATGAAAAGAAAAAGAAAAAAAAATTGAGGACGCAGCTACAAAGGCGTGACAGAAAATAATAAAAAAGAGCATTGCCTCATCTGGCTAGCCCAGGTTATCTATACGCCCACGCATCCAATGAGTCTAACTAAACTCGTCGAGCACGTATGCATATATATGTATATATAGAGACATATAAATGTTGTCTATATGCGTTTCTTGTACTTTGTACAGTCGTATACCTCAACGAGAAACTGGCTTGGCACGTTCGAGCGCGTGCCTCGTGGACTTTGGACCTCACAACGAGTGTGTCACTTATATTATCTCCCTCCTCTTTCTCTCTCTCTTTTTCTCTCGTTCTTTCTCCCTCATTTTCGTCGTATTATCTCACTCTCACTCACAGACGGTCAGTTTCCCACTCTTGGTCGAAATAAATTTGCTCGTGGCTCTTTATATTTCCGACGCCCTCGATCTCTCGTCCAACCTTAAGCTCTCCTCACTCTTTCGTACTGTTTTGATTTTTTCATACGATTATTGTACAAGAATTTTCGATGCCACTGTCATTTTCTATGTATTTTTTCCTTTTTTTACTTGGACGTTACTATAGAAATGACGAGAAAAAAACATAAATAATGTTTTTCGTTGTTGTTATTGAAAAAATTGGGAGGAAAATTATTTTTATTTTATTCTTTGACGTGATGATCATACAAGAGCGTTCTATCTTTCAAATGAATTACTGTTGGAACTTTTGTAAAGGACAAAGACATTGGTTTTGACTTATACATTAAACGACTAATGGCAACTACGAAAAGTTATTTTTATACTGCCACAGATGCAATTCATTAAAGAGTCTCCGATATGAATGCATTCGCAGCACAAAAAAAAAAAGAATTGTTCAGTAAATTAAAAATAAAGTACATAACTATAAATACTTATGCAAAACTCACGTAATAAGGTCATTAACTACATAAGGAAGATAAAAATAGTTAAAGTTAGGATTTTTAAAAACAGTTACCCTCAGAATGCGTGTTTCAAGATATATTTACACACTCGCCCAACATATATTAACAAAAACTTGGAGTAACGTCCTTAAAAACGTGAGTGTCAAAATACTGGATGATCCGGAAGGTTTCGCGACTTGGTATTTATTTATCGATGTCAGACTGATATTTTGTTTTAAAAATTATCAATAATACATTTTTAATAAAATATATTGTTACAAATATGTATATCAAAAAAGAGGCTCTACGTGACAGAGGCTTCATAATAAACTCGAAAACATTAATTAATTCTTTTATATTTGCAGCGATAGCAGCAACGATTCTTTGTACTTTACTTGCTTTATTAAAAATATTCTTGTTAGCCTTCGCCAGTTCTTTTTGGAGAAGGCAAGAAGTACAATTAGGTATTTAATTTGTACGGTGTAATCAAATTCTTGAGTTCGTTTTTTTTAAATTGAAACGAAAAGAAAAGAAAATTCTTCTATTTATTCTCGGGAAAGGGAATTCGTTATTTATTAATTAATACACCGCGAATATACATATGAAGAATCAGTTTCTCATTGAGGTCGAAAACTCTACAGCACGTGAAGCACGTAACCTCAATCTCGTTTCTTGAGGCACGAGAGGGTAGAAACGATTAAGCAGACGCTCGAGAGTTAAGAGAATCTCTGGTTTGGTTGAAAAGTAACGAAAGTATGAAACTCGAAGCTCTTGTCGAGCGTCGCACGTAATTCAACCCGAGAAAATCAATTTTTCTACTCTTATACACTTATGCATGCACTCGAAATTCACACTAAGAAATAAAATTGTGAGTTCTGCGTCTACCGCGGAACAGTAAAGCACATTTTTTCTCAAGCAATCGCACTGTGTCAGCGGTGTTTCTCCTCATCTATTTTTTTCTCGGTTAATTATTTGAAGAAACTTTTTCAGTTCCCAACTCGGCCTTTTTCGTGAGATATTTCAATCACATTTTTTTTTCTACTTACAACAAACACGAATATAATTCTCTGTGCATGTAAAACACGAAGGTACATTTTGTAGATGAAATATTTATTTCTGTACCGGGCCATCACGTAAAATCGATTCTTCACTTAACTCTGACGTGGCCGGGTTACGTCGGCAATGTCAAAATGACAGCTTAACATCCTTGTGGCAATGACAGGAGCTTATAATCTCTGATGTGTTTGTTTGCACACTACTCATTGGCGAATGTACGTATATTCTGCAATGGCTCCATGAAATAGACAAACAAGTTGATTTTTTTCGTCCTCTTTTTTTATCCCCTGTGGACATTCCTCCGGTGACTATAGCTTTGTTTATTTTATTGAATAACACGACAAGAAACATGACGAAAAACGTCAAATTTATTATACACCAAAGTAACGTTTTAACAGTCTTTTTACCGAACTACGGCGAAGCCAAAACGTTGCTCACGTATTTCGCACAATGTATGTGCCTATGTATATATATATATATATATTAATGTATGTTCATTAGTTCCACTCTGGAACCCAAACGACTGGACGGATTTTGACAAATGAGATATTGTAGGATTTGTCTTGACACTGCGGGTGATGTAGGTTCGTTGGCGTCACGAAATAATCAATATGGTGGACGCTAACCACTACAATGTTGGACTCAATTTTTTTTCTCTCTCAACACTAATCAAAATGGGTTTCAATTGAAAGCTTTTGCTCCAAGGCGACCCGCGTTGAATACTATTCTGAAAGAAATATCTAAGCAATAAACAATAAAACAAATACCAAATGATTAGTTGACGAAAATATAAAAAAATGAAGGCATAAAGAAAAAAATGTTACAATTATGGGAATTATAAATAAGTAGGAGTTGTAAAAAAAAAAGAAAGAAATCTGGAATGTAGCTCGAAATGCTATACAAAAGATTTCAGAACAAATGAATTCTTTAAAAAAATGGTTCATTACTGAAATTTATATCACATCGATACTCAGCTACAATTTTAGTCAAAATAATGAACTAACCTGTTCAGAATAATTATAACAATAGCAGTAACTTGAGAAAGACAACTTCCTTTGATTGTTCCATAGTTCCTACTGTTAGCCGTAATCGGGTTTCAGTTTGAACTTTTTTTTATTCCATTAATTCTCTCTGCTGCGTTTGTCACGTTTGCTTGAACAGCTTGACCTTCTATTTCATCCCTAGAGTCCAAAGAGGATATGACTGGAAGTGTACAAAAAGAGAGAGAGAGAGAGGGAGAGAGAGAAAGAGAGAGTGCAGAGGAAAAATAAGGGTTGAATGGCGAGACAGATAAATTCTGGACGTTTCCAGTCTCAACCGCACCTTCCCAGTTCTCTCTTTCCGGGGATTATCTCATGAGTCATCTCTGGTCTACGTAGACGTACTTCTTGAGTTAAAGTAGAGTGCCCTTTACATAAAACACACACAAACGTAAGCCAATATCCGTGAAAACTCCCTCTGCTCGTTCTCGCGTCTTAACGATCCTATCGTTGGATAAATGTTGGTCTTCAATTTCACTACCCGTCGCAATTTTCCTCCTTGTTATAACTGAGTTTCGTGGGAGAAATGGTTGAGGGCTGTTGCTCTACGATGTTACTTATGTACTATAACCGCAATATAAAGAAGGAAGTGGAAACTAAAATGAGGGGCTGTGATGAAAAGGTTGAACAGTTTAATATAATGGAATCTTAATCAAGCACTTTATCATACAGTTCGAAAGTTTCAATAAACATTGACCATCTGGTGTATATTTTTTGAAGTATTGTAAGCATAATTAATTTCGTATAAACGGAGTTTTGATCAGATTCGTAGCGCTCTACAGTTTTGCAAAATATCTTGAAGTTTGTTTAAAAAAAGTTCTGTTATCGTAAAACTGTAATTACGTTGCAGAACCGATTAAGCGATTCACGTCTAGGAAAGCTGTGAACATGTCGTTGCATTATATATAAAAAAATACAATCACGTTGAAGTATTGAAGTGAATAATATTTGCGTTTCAAAATAGCCTGCTGTTGTGATTTATTTTCTTTACGGCATCGCACTAAGATTTCAATTTTCTTCAGAAAAACGGTTATTCATTCTCTTCCTATAAAAGTTTGCCAGATAAACCGAAGGGCCATTCTGAATAGGGTATAAAATTCATCGATACGTGTCGCCCCCGATTATTAGATGAGGCTCGCGTAACATGTAACATTCATTAAAGTTAACGATATATACCGTAAGATTGGAGTTTGAGAATATCAAAGTTCGCGAACCATGATGATGGACATCAATGGGAGAAGCCAACATGAAAGAGTTTTGAGGGTTAAAGTTGGCTGATGGCTGGCTCGATAAAGTGCGACGATATAGAAAAGTCGTCCTGAACTTACATTACCCGTCCAACGAGAGAGGAAAACCACAGGGAAACATTTGGTGGACATTGATAAAGCTGAGGATGGACGTAAACATACTCATCGTTTCAACCACGAACTCGACATCTAAGTTCTCTGTATGTTGATTCGCATCCAACCAAGACCTTTAATTTCACCCCCACTTTTTATCTATGATCCTTTGCTGATTTTAGCTGATTTCGTGTGCATATTCCTCTACAACTTTCGTCCGTTTCCATCCACCTTCAAATGCATGCATTCTTTCTCGTAAATACATTTCAGAATTTCTTAGTATAATAAATCAACCTTCCAAAATTTGATCCTGTTTCTGCCTTTACCTTGATTCAGCAATGTACACATTTGCGTTAGTTTTCCTTCTGGACTAAGCTAATGGTTCATATATTTTTCTTTGCTGTGGAATTAAGTTGCCGAGGGCGAATAGTTGCTCTCCGCGGTCTTTCCTCTTCTTGCCTTTGTTTCCGTTCGCTTACCGGCACTGTAATCTCCGTTGAAAACCCTCCCTGAAAATCCGCACCGACTACTTTCGTCCTTTATTCTTTGACGTGCGATTTTCAAATATTTCCCAGGACTGTGAGAGCATGTCTTGATGCGGAAAAACGTTTACGGGCTCTGTGTTCGAGCGTCTTTCTTCCTTCCCTCATCCTCTGCTCCGGCTCTCCGTCACTTTCCTAAAACTCCGCACGCTCCATGAAACCCCTCATCCGGCGTTTCGTCGCCGGTGGCAAATCGCGCGGTCGTGATTTCCGCGACTAAATCTACCGGAAGCAGCAACGACATTCCGTGGGATAATTCCGAATTTCGTTAACCTTGTCTCTCCTCTGCTCTCGAATTTGCAGACTTGTTCCTCTTTCACCTTTGGTACCGGAATTATTTCCTCTCACCTTCAATTCCGTACCCGGAACATTTCGATGAAACATTTTTTTCGAATTTCCCGAACTATCTATTTTATATTTCGCACATACCTGAAATTATTTTAATCCTGATGAATTGCGTACTTTCGTTGTGGGAAATTGATGTGTTGAACGCGAAGGGGGATTTTACTCGTCTCGTTACTTTATATTTTCACCGTTTCCGCGCAGGCTTTACGAGATTCTAGTTTCGATTAGAATTTTTATTATTATCAGTTCTCGCGCGTGTTCTGATGGGGAGCAAAGTTTCTTAAATTAATACAGCCGATGCCGCAGGCGCTGTTTAAGGGTAGAAAACGGTACAGCTATTGGAGCAGTGCTGAATTTCTCGTCCAACTAATAATGTAATTATACGTCAACTATAAAACCGAGTGAGTACTTCTAACCACATGAGCTTCGGACTTGTTATGCGTTTATTTCAACGCTAACTTTTCAGCAGCATATACGATGCTTAACGTTTTAATGACTTTAGGTACATTCTTAAAGTTACATCTGACGAAAAATCCTTTTTAATGAACATGCGACACCATAGTTTTGACGTCTAGTAAGACTGGAGAGGTTTGAATGAGTTTTGTATGAAATTCAATCTGCTCAATGGTCATCTTCGGGATTACACTAAAAAATGTCCAGTTTCGATGATTTTTTTAATCACTCGTAAGTGGCTCCTTCAATGAAGGTCCAATCGATACCGCTTCTCGGTGTAATGGTACTTAGCTTTACTGTTTGGCTTCTGAACAACGTGTGCAGCATTTATAACGCTACTAAACGGAACTTCACGTAACGTCTTTGCTCGGCGCGTGACTTTGATGACGTTCGGAACATGACCAAGTTTTTTTCTCTTAAACCTTAAACCTTAAACCTTAAAAAACCCAACGTAAAGGAAAAGATGAAAGGAGAAAGTGCGAGAAGAAGATCCTGAGTCTTTTCGCACTTTGCAAAATAATGTAAAGTATCCTGAAATTATTACGAAGTTACATTGATCGTTTGCCTGGGCACGAACGACTGCCGCGGTCTCTGTCAACAACCGCGTATTTTCGGCTGTTGCTTAACGTGCCTTAATAAACTTGACCGCGAGACTTTTTTTCTGAATGATCAGAACAGCGTGTGACTACAAAGTTTGAACTTCTTTTTCTCTCTATTCAACGCTTTTTATGTTTGTTGGAGAACGACAGAAAAAAGGGAAAGAAAAGACTATCATAGCGTATGTGAAAATCCGAGCTACAGAAATTTAATCAAATTCACGTTGACATCGCAACATGGACAATCTATTCCTATCGGAGGTCCCGCATACGCTGGATTCGCTATTTCCAACCTACACTAACATTTCTCTCGATGTACTTGATGACCACGTATGAATCTCGCGACGTCAGCATATAAACGAACTAGAAGATGACGCGGCGAATGTTCGTACGCTCATATTTTCTGGAGCCAGATGAGTAAAACGCACCCGAGCACATATATGGAAGTCGTACGAAGTTTCGGTATAGTTGGAAAATGCATAAACGCCAAATTTTGACTCATCTCGTGGATTCAGACTGAGATTTACGGAGCTTGATCATAAATTGATGACAATGGAGGACTCGTCGTGAAACAATGAAGCCTCTGTAATATCCTGCATACATGACTGTTCCTCCAACGGTCTTTTTGATCCAAGTCTAATCCAGTGGGGAGTTTACGTCTAACTGGAGCAGTTTCGTGAAGCCATAAATTCCTATGCCTCAAGGACGTGGATACGGATAACGATATCTGGCGAGTAACTTGTGTAACACGAGACCACCCGTCACTAATACCCGTAACGTGTCACGACATATTGCACTTGTAGGTTTATTATTATCTGCATTGTAAATTAATTGAGCCCGCACGACACTGTTGGCAAATCTAAATTCCTTAACAATTTAATCCCGTCGTTTGTTCGAGATGCCATTCGGGTTTATTTTTTTTGTTTCTGGAAATTGATCATCAGTGGGATTCTCTGTCACACGGTGAAATTGTTTTGCCACGTAAGCCCATTCGACAATTTCATAAAATGTGTTGACGACACTAACGCGCAGAAAATATTTCTCTGATCGTATTTTTTGTTTTTTTTTTTTTCCTCATATACTGCTCTCTGTTTCTATTTATCTATTTATTTATTTTTTTACCTTTCCTAGCCTTTTGCTTTTCTCGTCCCACCTCGACCCAATTCTATCCTATTGCATTCGGGTTACAGCTTTTCGTTACCCGATCGGATATCCGCTATCGGTTCACGTCCATGATAGCCTCACTGCTGCTGCACCGTCTATTTGTATTCGCATATCCACTATCCTACACGACTGACAGTACGAAAAGATTGGACTGGATTGCAAACGGGTAGCGGCGAATATGTCGAAGGGTGGGTCTTCTACCCTCGGCTTACATACACATACGTGTGTGTATGCGCATGCTGCAGTCTGCTATTTACTCTGTAAATCAGGTTGTGCATGTGTATATTTTATATCTATAGTTAGACGTAAACGATCTTTTCTCAATCACACTAGACGGAAAGCAAAGAGAGAGAGAGAGAGAGAGAGAGAGAGAGAGAGAGAGAGAGAGAGA
>JACEOJ010000145.1:740997-859467 GCA_013761285.1 Campoletis sonorensis
AAAGGCTGTGGAATACGGTGTCACAAATAAAACGAGTGCAACCACGTCTCGTTTGCACTTATCGCACGGTTTCTATGTGTTTTCGAGGACTAACTCGGGTCTGACGATTCCGCGCTTTTGTTCCGGGGAAAATTGGATCAAGCCGATGGCGCGAGCGAGAGAGAAGGCTGCAGGACTTTTCGGCGAGAGTTGCATTAACGCTAGTCTGGTAAATCGTTACAGAGCAAGTCACCGGAATAGCTGCTATCGTGTGAAATGGCGTTTTTTCTTCAACACATTTATGTCTATACGTGTATACATGCTTTTTTTTTTTATCGTATACACGAAAAATAAACGTTGTCGCAATCCCCACGGGTTTGGAGCATCTCTTTTTCAACGCATCAGCTGTGCAAATAGCCCGGTCTAATTATATTAACGATCTCCTGTAATTATGTTTATTTACACCAGCGTGTAGAGCTAAATGTTTATTTGGGCTTATTATCATACGAAATAACGAAGGTAATAAAGAAACTGAAAAAAAAAAATCTATTTTCAAGCATTGAGACAAGCGAGTATGTTAATCATCATGACGAGTATAAATTGCTGTTCCAAAAGTTCATTTTTGTACCTTAAACTTTTCGAATGAATAAACATTATTTTTTATAAAATCTACTGTGTCTCTTTGTCATATTTATAAAAAATATACTATAGGTTTTTCAAAACTATGAAAATTAAAGTATATCAAAATCATACTTTCTATTCAAAATCATCGCTACATGAGAGTGTATTCGAGTTTGAATTGTTTGAGCACTTTGCTCATACCGCGTACCTTCGGAAAACATGCATCTGCAGAGTACACTAAAAACCATCGGATATCAAATCATTGCCGAGCTCGAAATGGGTAAGCCGTACCTACACGAACTCTCTTTCCGTTTCCTACTTCCCCTCTTCCTTCCTCGCTGCCTTTATATATCTGTTACTTTCTGTTCTTCATTCCTCTTTCTCTCTCTCTCTCTCTCTCTCGCTCTTTCTGTCTCTGCAATTCCACAATGTTTTAATCCATGGAGCAATCTGCCTGAATCCGTTCTCTACAACTCACTATATGCGAAAAGCTCCGAAACTCCAATGCCGAGATATTCGACCGACTATTACAATTCAACGAATGTAACGAGCGAGAGGGCGCGAGAGGAAGAAGGTGGTAAAGCATCGGATCTGTACTCAAGGTATATCGCTCGATCTATAATCCTACTTTGTATATTTTGAGATGTAATTGGCCTCGATTATTGACAAATCGGTTTACGATACCGTCAATTACGAAAGACTATCAAGATCTCACTTCGTATAATATCACCAAAATTAATTCCTTCGATTCTCGATAACCGATCTCAAATTCAGCTACAATAGATCGATTTGGGTTTCGGCATTAAAGATATTTGACATGTTTTAACCAATGTGTGTAAAATACATTATTTATAACAATTTTGTTAATCAATATTTCGAGAAACGAATGCAAGTGAAACATAAAGTCCCCCAATCGGGTAGTACAGAGTTCACGGTTTATTTTTTCTACTTATTTCCCGAATGAGACTGGCGCAAAATAACAACGAACCATCCCCGTGAGACTATCAGGTGCTAAAGTAAAGAAAAACAAAATTCCGATACATTGGGATGTTACAAACACACAAAACTAAATGTGAAGTCGATGCTTATTGAATTCGGTTCAACGAGACCGTATCATATTTCCGTTGGAGTATATATACACATCCAATATAAAGAGTACACAAAACCCACACTCATGTCTTTCCGTGGTTGTGTACATCTGTGTGTGTGTGTGGCGCGTTCGCTCGTTTCTCTCGTGTTTCGCATAAACTTGGCCTAAAGGGAGTGGCGCGAATCTCCGTCTCTTCGACTTTTTCCTTCGACATCCTTTCTCCACGACTGCACGATATAACGCGATTTTTTTTCTTCGTTTTTATTTTTATTTTTTTATCTTATTTTTCATTTTACCATTTCTTATTTTCGTCGTGCTTTTCCACGTCTTTTCCTCCATCACAGCCATACATTTGACACAATCTATATATACGGGGTATCCCAGAAATCGCTGAAAGTTTCAGGAGTAAATAAACGGCTCAACCTCGAGGAATAAACTTTTTATCAATTTTTCTCATAGGAATGATCGTTGATGAAATATTAATTGCGAAACAGAGGAGCAAAGTGTCTCTCATCGTTACTGCAACTGCTTACGAGTGGCGCATGGAATTGGATCGTTTCAATCGATCGATATCTCATTGACAACGATTTGCAAGAAAATAATGAATGACGCATTTTTGCCAATCGCTCGAACATCCAAATGTTGATTGTCAAGTTTCGAAACAACTTTTGAGATTGCCTGTACAGAGTAAGAGCGAGTCTTTCTGTGGGTATTTCCTCAACAGCCCCCCCCCCCCCCCCCCCCCCGCAGCACACACAGCGAATCAAAAAGAAAGGAGGACGATTCTCCAGTCCCTGGGCTTTCCTTTATCCATCGTGCGATAGCTCTAGGTGTAACGTCGCTACGTGTCGAATATGTTCAGCCAAGCTCGAGCTTATCGAGCCAAAAGAGCTGGCTCTACACTGGATATATACTTCACGATATATAGCACCCTCACGACTTCCGCTCTCTTTTGGAACAAAAATGCCACATCGTCGAGCAACTCTAAAGCTAGATATAGGTCGGAAACGAAGAAAATAGAGATAGAGAGACAGAAAAAAAGTGGAGAAAAAGAGAGAAAGGGAATATTATAATTTTTTAGGATTTAAAATCATCCGGACGAAATCTATTCGCAATCGTACGGTATAACTGGCAGATTCAATCGGCTTCGAACAACTTAAGAAACTTGTGTTAATTGTTACATCAAAGTAGAGAGATTTTTATGAAACTTAAAATGAGGACGGTTTAGAAGTTACGAATCAATCAATTGGCATGGTCTCTGATGGAGTTATTCGAAAAATCTTGACATAATAGCCCGAATAAATAAAATTCGTATCGAAGTAGCGGAAAAAATGGAATAAAAATGTGAGAACTATTCATTCTCAAAGTTCCGAACGGTTTAAGGGGCGGAATTATGAAAAATAAATTCAACAGAGTGATCAAAATGGTCACTTTGTGGTAAAAAAAATAGAAGCAAACAAGCTCATGATCTGCTTGGCGCACACGAAAGTTTGACAAAAGACAACATCGAAGCTATGTGAAACCACATGAAGCTCCTGTATATCTAGCGGGCACAACGTGTTGAGAACCGATCCCAAAATAACACCCTTTTAAATATTGGTACCGCGATAACCGATTATCGGGAGTGTCGAAAAATGTTTATACTTTAGAGTTTGTCAAAACATGAAATTTAATATTCCATTCATAATTCTACTGTCGCATTAAAACGTGAATTTGAGAAACTTTCTTGATGCGCATATCTATTCAAAACTTTTGTTGAAAAAAAAAACAAGTAGAAAGTTTCCTAAAAAGTCAATGTCATTTGAATAACGTTCATTGATAGATTCCGTGGTGAATATTATCATACTTAAAGGATCTGCTGCGAAAGAGAGAAGGGGTGGGATAAAATATGCGATAAAAGTTTCCCTTACAACGGGCTTCTCCCTTTTGTGATGCAAGCGCTCGTTCACCGCCCCCCCCCCCCTTTCCTATGAAATCCCGAGGGATTCTCACCTGATCGACACTTGTTCTTTTCACAACGATTATATAACCCAATTATAGATTAAACCGAAAACAAAATTCGAATCGCTCTATTAATGCGATGTATTGGATCGCGATGAAAAAAAAAAAAAAAAAATCCATTATCCTCGTGTTGCACGAATGCAAATAAATTGGCTGCTCTCGAGGTATAGAGTCGGATATTAATAGCATTTTCTGCCAATTTATTACTCGGTCAATAATTTATTCTATCGCGCCTCATTAGGATTGTCCATAACTCCCTGTAGCTTTAACGAGCCATAGAATATTTGGTGCACATAATCTTGAATAATTTTACATACAAATTAACATAAGTCAACACATTTAAAAAAATTTTACTGCCTCAAATGTTACGAACCAGTAGAAAAATCATCAAAAAGTGTCATGAATAAATTTGTGAAATTAATCATCATTCCTGCTGATAAACATCATTCTAGATAAGCTTGACGATGCTCATTAATGTTCCTAGTAAACCAATATTGAATGTGAATCATATGTCAACGTAATTATCGATGAAAAATCTATATGTCGACCCATCATTCAAGTTCGCTAAGTTTAATATATTCTCACGGAATATTAAATTCAATTGTTACGTAGAAATACAGCATTTTTAATGTGCTTGGAAACTAGTTTCAACAAAAGCCGGTGGCGCAAAGAAAAAAACGTAAAAAACGGCTTAAACGACCCCATTTGTGTATAAAGTAATGAGCGCGGGTTTTTAATCGCTGGTCTTTTGGGTTCGGCAATATTAGCAAATTGCATAGCGATAAGGTTTGCCATGGAGACTGGGTCACATGCACTCGGTGCTATCAAGAGGGTTGTCACTCCCTTGAGAAATATTTTTGAATGGAAATGGCAATGCGCGTGTTCTTGGATAGAAAAAAGTTGGTTCCTTAGTATTTTCCGCAAAGTAATATTTCCGCAGAGATATTTTACGGAAATATGAGCTGTGCACGCGGAAAAGAAACGCAATATGTAGGAGAATAAAGCTGCTCGAGTGTCGTTGGTGAAGTTGTCCTTTCGAGCGGAAGTTACACACGTATAAGCTTATCGCCTTCTTTACTCGTTCGCCTCTTGGGCTATTCGTGGTTTTTATCTCTCTTGTTTCTAGCGCTAATGACCCTCTCGCGCGTTTCTGAGCATCTCACGAGATGCATCTCGACATCGTTGCTATTAAGATATGATTCAAGGGTAGAAAGAAGCTCGGAATAAGTCAGAGAATGTCAATTGCTGTATATTACTCGACAACAAACATGGTAGAAAAAACTGCAGGAATAAAAGGTTGCAGCCAAGAATAAATAGGGGAGAAAAAGAAAATAGAAATGCATAACATAGTGAAGTAGAGACTCGAACCGTGCCAGTTCGGTCTCAAAGAATCCAAGGATTGTATTCCCCTTGAGAAATCTTCAAACTCATCGTTATTGATAAACGATTCTGGATGGCAACGATGACAAGCAAATTTAGACAAAATATAAATTCACGATAACACATATAGCGATGGCTAGTTCCGCACGATATGGCAATGAGTTTGTCGTGCTTTTTAATCAATTGCCTTCGAGTAAGCCGTTCCATAACAATCGATGAAGAGAACTTTACTACGTGCGACGAAGCATTGAAATGTCGTGGATTGGAACATCATGTTTGTCGCTCTAACGGTCTACAAGTTCTTCGTTAATGAAATATTGAACTTTGGCGTAGTCGCGAGTTGCGTTGTAAATTGCAGTTTAAATACGACCTCAATTCAAAGGGTCCAGACGATTCCTCAAGGAATATTCAACACTTCAATAAACCCCATGCCGTTTCGGGTCTGAGGCTTGGAAGATGGTTACTCTATATGTTATGTCACAATTAAGAGCACTTGTGTGCTTAGTACCACTTAATTAACCTTCCCAAATATGTTGAATTCAATTTTGTAAATATTTATCTCATTTCCATAGAACATTACTCCAATACTTTGATATATAACGTTAAATACAAAGAAAAAAAAATAGTACATGGTTGCTGAACGTGCTACACGTGAACCATCTGCCAAAATCGTCAACCAATTTTGAATATTATTCATCAAAATTTACCAATTTCTATATTAGCAGAAGAAAGAGACGAAGAAAATCTTGACCCAGTTCAAGCTAAGCCCGTAAAGTGTATGTTAGACGCTCCGAATAGTTGGGTCGGCAAAAAGATGGACATGGCTTCTGTATATACGGAAGCTCGCGTCATCATTTGTTCCGTATAAACTGTCTGGGTAACCGTAGGGTCTGTTGCCCCGACACATTCAGGATATGTTAGCGAGGAGGAAACTTTGTTAATCTCCAGATGGTTTCCACTATTGCATTCGTGTAGCATTACTCTGTAGCCAAGGCAGTTTCGGAGCCACGAGGAAGAAGGAAGCGAGAGGAGGAGGATGAGCTGTTGAAGCTCTAGGAGAAGCCTCCAGGACGAAGGGTGTTGTATACATTCATCTCCTGGGTCTCTTGTGTATACCGTTAAAGCTTGTGTCCAGAGGTACATAGTCTAGACTAATTACGCGAAAGCACGACGACCGTAATACCTCAACGTGTAATGAAATCCGCTATCCACAGTGTCTCCAAAATGGCATTCACGACGTACAGGTAAAGCAGATCACGGAATGTTAAGATAGTAAGTGCCTTAGGGTCTTTGCGATTTGCATTGACAAGTTTTTCACTAAATTGGACGAATACTTTCTTAGGGACGTGCTAAATAAAAGTCCATTATTGACAGAATATTCAGCGCAAATCAAGTATCGTTCTCCGCAGCGTCGATTCCATTTCTATCGTATTCTCTATTCTGTACCTTAGGGCTGTTCACGGGCGAGACGTGAAGGATCTTTGTCATTGCATTTTCACCCTTTATTTGCATGTAACCTGGAACAAAGGAACATTCCTTCAACAGCTCAAGGCAAGGGAGACTGTATAGTCTCCCTTGCTTGTCGAATGTTTCCATCTCTACATCAAACTCTACGTATTCTGATATGGAATGTGTTTCGTCGGAAGAACGATTGACGAAGGGAAAGAGACAACTGTACCTAAAGGCATATTTACCCACCCCAAGATCTGAATGCTGTTCCAAGTACAGGCTGCTCAAAAAATAGACGAACTATAAGTAGTCCTGCAAGTAAATCTTGATTTAGGCTTCTATTTACGAGCTCATTCTACACTCCTCCGAAAAACGAACTCGCTTGCCATAGAATATCTCCAAAAGGCGCGTCTTTTCAAAGCATTTCATTGTTTGCTCTTAGAAAAAAGTTCCTCGAGACCGAAAAGTTTATTCCAGTATCATTCAGTAGAGCATTTTAAAGTCTCTGTTACAAGCATTCATTTTCATTCCATCTCGATCGTGTACGTGATGGAAGAACACGAAGCTCTCATAATTGATAACTCATCAGAAGGGTGCCTCATGGAAAAAAAACCGATACAAGACTTAATTCGGTTTCGGACTTTATGTAACAGCGTTTCACCGGGGACAGCCGGTGAAATTATTCCTCTGAACCTCTATACCGCCTTGTGGATCATGTCAAATATGCCCTTCCTATGTATTACGGTTTATGCAGATTTGTCCTACCGTCACAAATCCGTCAGACGTGTATCAGCCAAAATATATGTATAGTTATTCCGTACTCTTCAGAAACCTTCAGCCAAGACTCTCCGAATATAACCGAGAGACGGAGGTGGTTTTGTTAGTTGGTGGTATACGATGAGTTAGCCGAACGAGAGATTCTCTTCCTCTTTGCTACAGGTGTTTCAGCTTCCCTGAGCTTTCTCGCCCGAGCAAACATGGCTACATTCACGACACGTTTACTACCTGGTTTCACAGAAAATAGACGGCGAACAGCAGCTTCGCTATTGCGAAGGATATCCAGCCAAAATAGTTTAGTCGTTATTTGCTTCGGCTAAAGAAAACAATTTTAGCCTAGGGTCCAGTATTATTAGTTCAAACGAAACTCTGCTTGATAAAGAACTTGACAAGACTTCCAACTCGAACCTTTCGATTAAATATATATCTGAGAAGATAAAAAACCTACGAAAAAATTTTCAAAGGACCTTTTTACCAACAGTGAAAGGATACTGTTTGCTTTTATGAGGCTTGAACGATTTCCGCAAGCATAGGATTAAAATCGCCTTTAAAAAATCCTATTTTCTTTCATACCCTTTCGTTGATCCTTCAACCCATTCATTCAGATGGGATTTGGCTTTGCTTCTTCCAAGTTTTTATCGATCGTGCATAAGAGGTATATCCACTAAACGACTCAAATATGAAAATACTTGAATTCCTTTTCCTACGAACATTCCATCGATATGTACATGGATGTATTTTGTTTTGTAAGTACATCTTGAAAAAAGGATCACCTCTTAAAACGAATGATACAAATGTTTCTTTCGTCTTACTTCACGATCCCATTTGAGATTATTGCTAAAGTACATTCGACCAATACATCGAAACAATACGATTTGAGTTACGTAATTTTTTAATGTGTGAAGAGTGTTTAATGTGTGAAAGAGTGTATTATTTGTTTTCTTTTGGTCTCCTTTTTTCTCCGGTGTTCAAATGCAACCGACAAGGGAAAAGGAAAAAAAATAGACGATTAAATCCCATGAGAAGCGTATTATTTTATTTCCTTTTCAACAGTAATACACAATTTTTCAAGGATTTTTGTAGAGTTTCTAAAATTATTCCAAAAATTGTTCGTAACCCTCACTGCAAACGGTATCGAACGTTACGAGTCATTTAAAGCAATAGTTGCAAAGTCACTTGCTGATAACGAAAAATTTTAATATTTCAATATTGTGTGTGTTTATGCTAATACGCAAGATACAAGTAGGTTAGCTGCCTGGAGTTAATAAACACTCACTTTCACGTGTCAAAATATCACCGTGGATGATCACGGCGGGAGTTTTCCATAACGGCTGTTGTTGCTTCAACTGGAGAACCCTTTCCCAGGGACGTTGGCAAACTTCGTTTTCACAGGAAGATAATCCGTCTTCCGAGTCAACGAGCCGAAAGCTGCACTAATAACAAAAGTCTTTCTCAATCTCTCATCTCTCAACGCGGTTGCTCTTCTCAGCATCATTTTCAACCCCCTAGTGACTTAACCTTCAATCTACTTGACCCTTAAATAATCGACTCTCAAATTGAAATCCTCGATGGAAAATAGAGTTGATGGTATAGTTCAGAAGACAAACAGAAAACCCTCGATGTACGGATACAACGCGTGTATCGATCTAGTTTTTTTATATCGTGTAAAAAGTCAGTAATTGGTAACGACTGGTCCCAGATGTTAAACGAATTCTTTTTCATTATTTTTTGTAACCTGTTACTAGCAACAACAAAAATTGAACCTCACGAGACAGTAACTTTTATCCAATTTGCCATTCAATAAAATGAAGCATTTTAGAATAAAGCAACTTTTTCTGTATTTGATTATAACATAATTATTTTCCGCAGTAGCATACGCATGAGTTTTTCAAATCCTCGTCATGACGATTTTCCACTAATTTCAGAACACTTATACTATTTATAAACCTTTGCATTTAATGTACATACTCCACATCAATGACACGTTGCGAAAAAATATTTTTCATCAATCCACTCGATTGGTCGATCCACTCTAGAGTTTACATACCAAAGCGGATATTATATGGATGATGATGAATTATGAAAAACTGTGCATAATCCTTATCAACGTATGTATAAGCGAAGGCGTATTTTTATTAGAAAGAGTTTTCTCGTTCGCCCCTGGCGAATTACTTTCGATGGAATGGGCACGTGTGAAATCTGCCTCGAACGTCAGACCGCAATCTCCGAGGGTGCTTGAGGAAACTTTTTTTTTCACTGATATAATGTATATACTATATTGATAGGGGGAAAAATCTGTCTCGCACATATTACTCACTAGAATGCAGGCATGTTGAGATATATATATTTATATGTACGTACTATTTCCAATGTTATTGTTGCAGAGTGCATTTTTCACCTGATTTTCATCCGTTCCTCCGATACTATCAACTTTGAATTCTATAGACATTATTCCTAAGGATTCTGCTCTCTGACTTGATGAAATTGTGTGCACGAGGTTGTTGATGTTTATTACATGCCAACCACCGACGCATGTAATATTTAAAAAAAAAGAAAACATTTCGTTTTTGTATTTCGTCGCTGGGTGGAGCGAGACATATTTATAGTAAAAATCAGTGATGGACAGACTGCGATATTTCTCGTCATTTATCTACCGAAAGCTAACATTGGGAATTTCGGTCGAGTCAAACTCGGTCATCGTTCAGACTCCGTTCTACACATATATAAATGAACAAACCAGGATTGAAAAAGATTTAAATGAGCCCATTAGATATTCTGGTCGAAATTGATCTTTCTTTCGTTTTCTCGCGACCGACTGCATGCACCTGAGCTCGCTCCTGATTTGTTCTAATCAAATTTTCAATTAAAAAACATTTTTCACGATTTAAAAGCGAACCAAAAGTCAAACTCGAATGATTAAAAATACAAATGCAACGTGTATTATTACGTGATTTATTTTAATGTTTTGGATTCTAAAAAAATGTCTTTCTCTGTCAGTCTTAAAAATTATTTTGAAGTTATTTTTTTATTTTTACAGAAATTCGTAAACAAAGCTGAACGTTTGGTTCAACAGTACGATGATTTTTATTGTTCGGTGCGATAAACCACTAGATCAGTGATGAATCGAAAAAAAGAATCAAATAATAGAGCCACGAACTTGGAGATCATATCAGGAAATCTCTTTGGTTAATTACTTCAATTATTTTCCGACTGTTCTGTTTGCCGCAAAGAGGGGGATCTTGATTTATAAATTTAGTAAAAAAAAATGAACCTGCCATGTTTTTCTTTATTACTGTTTCGTCTCTCCTGCATATATAGTTTACGTTCGGGACGATAAATCTCGGCTGCAATAAGCGAGAAAGAAGTTATTTTTATGTAAGAAAATAACGCGAATATTTCGCTCTCTCCAGTACATACGAAGAACTGGTTTTGTGGCGGTTGTATATGAAGAGATTGCGAATGAGAGAAAGAGAGAAGAATGGGGAGAGGGGAAAATTTACCAGCTGATCAAGGACGATTTTGCCACGTCGAATGGTTTTCAACCTTTCGAAGAGCATCTTCGCTCGGTCGATCCAAGGAACGAGCGTTATCATTGAAAATACTTAGGTTCGGGATTTCTTTCGGAATGAAGCCAGAATATTGAAGCTGCTTTTGAAACTGATGCAACTTTACAAGTTTGCGAATGGATTCGCATCAGAAATTTGTGTAGTAAAAACTCACGGGTATAAATAAAAACCCGGTGAATTTACAGACAAATGAAATAATGGGAACGAGAAAGTATATTTCGTGATGGAGATTTATTCAATTAATTTATTTCCATTTAATTTTAAATCAAAGGAGTTATTTAAAAGCCAATTTCAATTAACAAACCTGAAAATCCAATGAAACCAAACTTCGTTTATTCATTTCGTAAACGAACATTCTTTCATCGGATTTCATTTCGAACTCTTCGTTTTGTACATTAGCAGAATAAATATTGACTGTATTTCAAAGTTATCTACAGAAGGCCGTTTCATTAGTCTCCTGTTTACACAAATGAAATTTTCAAATTATTTGATATATTTATTTGAAATGAAAAGTAAGAATGTAGGAGGAAAAAGCAACATAGTTCTATCAAGCAAAGGAGGAGTTAGTTGACGGAATTAAAAACTCTCCTTTGCTTCTTTTGCCAACTCTGTTTGCTTAAAAAATTCTGTTACATAGCCTTCGAAATGTTTTTCTCTTATGTGGATTCTCTGAGATATCGGTACAGCAACGAGATTTTGTTGAAAGAGAGAAGACGAGATCTTCTGACTGAATTTATACGTCCGAGTCACCGGAACGTTACGGACGATCGATTTTCACCTCGAGAATATCTTTTTCTCGAATATATAGTAACACGTATAAGACGAATCTTACGTGTCAGTTTTATTCCCGATTTCGTCTCGGTCGTTCGTTTCCTCTTGAGCTCTGACATTCGAATCGTAATCTATCCTCGAGCGACACAAATTTCCGCAATGACGAGGACGAGGACGATTGAGATCGTGCTACGGTATCCATCGTTCACAGTTTCACACAGAAAAGGAATTCCTCTGACGGCAAATACAAGATCGTTGCCTCGTACATATGTATGATATTTTCGTCCTTCCTTTCCTAACGATTTCCTTTTCAAAATCCTCTGAATTTCAAACGGAATAACTTTGTCATTCGGTTGTATGACCGCAAGTTTTATGGCTAAATTGCTGGATATCTCAAATTTCTCTCATAATTTGATACACTTTTTATATATTTTAACCAGTACCTGTAAAATAGATGACGAAGTCAGGCTTTCCCTGGTATGATTTGTCAATTTGTTTTAACTCAGCAGCACCACACTGTGTACAGTCATGGATCAAGTACGATATTTCATGGCAAACAAGCAATTCCGTGTAAACCTATCGTGAATAATTCTATTTCTGGGCTAATCGTTTTTCCCAATGAAACAACGCATTGCCTGAGGCAAAACGTTTGCAACTGATCAGCAGTAAAATTTACGAAATCCAAATGCCAACACAATCGTTAGCTCGATCTTGAGCGATTCTTTCTGAATAAAAGATTCTGCACTCTATATACGTTTAGCGATTTATTTATATGTAAGGACGGGAAGATCCATTTACAATGTTTTGTTTGTTGGCACAAACAACAACTGAGCGCAGCGTACAATTTAGTACGAGATACAGATTATTAATTATAAAATTAAAACTTCTTTGTTATAAAAATAAAACCATCCAGGAGCCAGGCACCAATAATACTTTGTAATTTTCTTTCCGAGTCTTTCTCCTGCATCGCCGTGTCGTTCGAAATCAACTTTCATAAATTCATACCGCCCAAAAAACACTTTTATGTGATAGCTGAGTGCTCGTCGCCCGTTGGACGGAGGTCTCATCGAGGGGTTTTGTCGCCTCCTGGCCATGTGCTGACTGACCACGACTATAGTTTATCGCATAACAACTCATGAGGGATCTTTCCAAGGGTTTCTGGTGGCTGCACTTGCTCACATTGCTACCCGAGGAGATTATGTTGAGTACCGGCTGTATCGACAAGCTTTTCTGCAGATTTCCTTCGCCCGTGGGAAATGCCGTGCAGTTGAGGGGGGGGGAGATAAGTCAGCTGCAGCTGCATAAGAACTACGGAGAGTGGGGGGGGGGGGGGGGGGGAAGAGATGGAAGTAAGAAGAGTGAATGCCGTTGTAATAAGGCCGCACGAATAATAATAACCAAAGGATCCTAAATAATATTTAATAGTGCATCCGTAGTGAGTAGATTTTTATATTTAAACTTCTTTCATCGGCAAAGAGGATTCGAAGGGCCGAACCATTAAATCATACAGTTTCCCAAGCGAAAAGTCGAGGAAGAATTAAGCTTTGAGTGAAAAAAAAAAAAAAAAAAAAAAAAAAAAAAAAAAAAAAAAAAAAAAAACAACAGAGAAAAGTAGACGGACTTCTCTTCTTATAAACCTCTAATATCTCGGCGTGCAACCACTAATTACTTCAGCGGGGGATGGAGACAGAGCGCGCAAGCTTGGGAATGAAAAGTAGAGATAGAAAGTTACAAGCGTGGAATATAAGAGAAAAGAAGGAGAGACGAAGCGAGCTCAGCGGGTTTGATGGACGTGCCCGAGGGTAATTGACTCGGCTACATTGGAAGACAGAGCCTCTACGAGAATATATATTTATATGTATATGCCAGGACTTAACGTTATCTCGGCTTTTTTCCGAGGCTGAACTTTTACGCTTTTCGAATGTCCCTCAAACATACCAAACTGATCTCATGAACGAAAGGAAAACAAAATTAATTTGTTAAGATGCTAGCTCGAGACATCGGATGAGTTTTTATATCAGTGCAATGCGTTCGAATCAAGATTTACACTAGAGATTTATGACATAATTTATACAGCGTCGAGGATAAAAGTGTCGCTTTACTTGACGCTGACATCAAATGTTCTACGTCGTTACATTTCATCGGTTTCAAGAGTTTGTCTATTCTCATTAATTCACACTGAAAACTTCGTACCAGAAATATTAATTCGAGATTATAATTTCATATTCAAATGGACGTGCAGTTGGGGCTTCAAGATATTTTATATAAACAAATGTTTTCAACAAACAATGTAAACAATGTAAATCTTTCGGAATTAAATACAAGAAAAAAAATAAGTATATGTAATAATTAACGAAAAAAAAGGCTCATTTTATTCATCATCGGCCGCGTTCCTGTTTTGCTGTTCTGTTTCGAATGATCGATTCGAAACTTTTTTATATTTATCATTGCTTGCGGTTGTATTAATGATGGTTTTGATTTATTGACGAAAGGGATGAACGATTCGCGGAGTTGAGCTCATGGCACGAAAAAGTCAGGCTATTATTAGTCCAGAGAGTTTTTCCTGCTTGGAAAAAACAAAAAAACCCCCTCGTCTGCCAGCACCGGTGCAAGAACAATAAATTATCGTACATCCTCGATATATACCTCAACAATACCACCCCCGCATGCTCTGCTCTCGCGTTTCCCTCTTTTGCTTTTCCATTCGTGCGTGACTCCGAAATGGGGAATCGAAGCGAAATGCAAGCGGATTTCCCGTAAGGCCTGTCAGCAATATTTATCATATGTACGTGTACGAGAGTTCAATAAATAATGAAGACCAAAGCGTTACTCTAAATGCCTCGAATTTTAGTACTTTCCACTCGCAGCTCTTACACCCTTTCGTTAAATGAGTTTTTCTCCTCTGTTTTTTTTTTCTCAGTTCTTGATAATATTATTTAATTTTAATAAAAGAATTATTCTTCCCTGATTTCCGTAAGTTAAATTTTGAATTTTCATGCAGGTGCATGACAAGATTCTTGATATTGCATGTTTTCTTGATTAAGATGAACTTTAAAGAAACCTCTGACTGGGATATTCTACTTTACAATATATAAATTTCCGAGTCGTTTCCATTTTTCTTATTTCTTTTTTACTTTTCAATGTACGACGATTGTGTAACAAAACTTTGATGAATAAAAATGCATGCGGTTTCATCTTAAAATCGTATTACACGACAGAGGCTTTCCAATCGAGTTGGTTATATCTCAGCGCTGAAAAGAAAAATGGAAACAGAACGGAATTTTTCGATCCCTCGACTAGTCTCTATAAAACTATGTGAAAGAGGGTGAGTGCGGATCCATTGAAGAGAGCGACGTGGTCCACGTACATCTTTGCTAGGAAATGCTCCCAGACGAGAGAGCTTTTCGCACGTCGTCGCTTTCTCGCTCCGTCTCTTAAACTTCACAGAGAAGAACTCGAGGAAAACAGTTTTCCATCTCGAGCTAAAGTTCTAATATTACTTTGCGGTTTCTATTCTCCTGCCCCACCCTTTGCTCATTCGTTTCCTCTCTATCTTCCAGTTCACGAATTTTTCCGGTATTCTGTCTTAGTGTAGTTTCACGAAAACTATTAATACATTTTTTTGTATACACAACGCGATCCACGATAGTGCTATTTCCATAGAGAAAACAAAGCAGAAAAAAAAGTATAGCAACGCTTTTGTGGCTGTAGAAAAGTCAAAAGAATACAATTTGCCGATGAACGTGGTCAGTATTTTGTTGTTTAGTTTCATAAATATTCTTCCAGCATTGCCTGCAGCACTGAATAGACTTTTAGACTGAAAAAGTTTGCCTTCACTGCACATTTAGTAACGTTGAAAAAAAAAAAAAAAAAGTTTCAACACAGCGACCGTGCTCGCATGGCAAAAACTATTTTCCATTCCCTGGCTTTCTGCACACCCTCGAAACTTCAATATTTATTCGATGAACATTCTGTAGCCTACTGATTCTCGAGTGCTCCGTCAACGCAATAGTTGCCCTCACAGCATCCATCTATGACGTTTCACTATCTCTTTTTCTTTCTCTCTGTCGACCCTCCCTTCCCGTTCGGCTTTTTTTTTTTTTTTTTTTTTTTTTTATCTGCGTGGTAACCCGTTTTACAACTTCAGTTGGCTCACTAGCTCTACACCCCATCTTTTTATCACACCATATCGGATACGTTGCATGCAGCACCGACAAAAAGACGCGGTTCCAAAAAAAAAAAAAAAAAAAAAAAAAAAAACCCACTGCTCATTTTAGCACCCGATGGCATGTTTGCTTCTACAGAAACGTCTCGCACGTTCTGCCTCGAAACTAAGTGAGCTTTTTCCGAAAATAATAATAAAAATAAAAAACGACGCAATCTTTTAATGCCGAATGTTAGTGAGCCCTGAGGCGGATTTGAAATTTATCTTCAGGACCAAATTACTTCTTGCTGTGTTCAAAAATAGGGAGAGGACAACGCAGGGAGGATGGCATCCCGAGATAATGAGTTTGCGGAGTTCACGAACAATATTTCTCTCCCGTTCTCTTCCATACGTTCTTATAGGAGAGCCACGTATATCATAGGATTTCCACTGCAATGGTATTTCCCCATTGCTAACTTTTGAAATTATAGCGGGTAATTCATTACGTCGATTTGTCGTATACAAACGGCTTTGTTGCTACTTTTGGTTTAGCCGCAGGCGAAATCGGTCAAAGGTAGTTCTCCTCCTATTAATCCACCGCATCGCGAGCAATACAAATAAACACGTTTCTGGATAAGGCTTAATGACCACAATTCTCATCAATGACCCTTCTTCAGAACTCTGCTAAAACGTGACTCGGAGCTCTAATGAGTTTTGGAATATAAGGGGTAGAATTGTTCCGAGATTTTTTTCGAATGAAAAACTCGTGTGTTTTGTAAAAACGCGAATTCCAAAAAAAACAAAGGACTGTTTTCTCTTAGCTTTTTGGTAGCTTTTGTCCGGTCGATCGAAATCTGTTACTTCTTCAGGAACATTTTGCACATTATAATATCAACGACTTGCGTAAAAATACGAAAGAATTGATAAATATACAATAAATATTCCGATTTATAAGTAATTTACAAATTTTCCATTTGTTTTGTTTGCTTTCAGGCCTGCAATTGTTTGGGCATAAGCAAAGAATGCGACTACTTTGGCCTGAAATATCAAAACGCGAAAGGCGAAGAGTTATGGCTTAATCTGAGAAACCCGATTGATCGACAAACCGGAGGGGGAGTGGCACCACTCAGATTTGCGTTGAGGGTCAAGTTTTGGGTACCACCTCACCTGTTGCTGCAAGAGGCCACGAGGTAAACACTATACACTCATGTTTTAACTTTTGAGTTAACCGTGATATTCACCGGACGAATCGATCGAATTGTTTGTGAACTGATAATTTAAATTATTGTAAGATACAAAGAAATTATCAAAGAGTTACATTAATCAAGCTCGCTAAAAAATGAGGGTTTCTGAAGGAACTTTTTTGCTTCCGCACCTTCGGAAAATTCATTTAATTAGCACGACGTTTTATAATTGCGAGCTGGTTGAATCTTTGTTCTCTGCTCGTAACGTATATACACGCGTGCTCGATAAAAGCAAGTCTGGTAGTGAAACGAAATGAAGTAGGCGGCGACGAAGCTGTTCGTCGTTTCTTCCGAAACTTGAGAATTCTCCCCGAGCAGACTCTCAAACACCTTTGAGATCTGTGGACGCTAAATTTTATAACGAACGCTTCGTATCATGCTCCAATTAGAATGTTTCATGCGTAACGTCAACATTTTTTCCACGCTTAAAATGTTGTAATTCCTTTTGGTACACGTTCTGTTTTTAGAACTCTGTTTGAACTTTCTGCAGACCAACATTTGTCGGAATCGTTTTTTATGAATTTTTGTGTTTCCACTCAGTGTGTCGTGAAAAACTGAACAAAAAAAAAAGCTCAAGAGACAAATATCCAGTCATTTTTTTGCATGAAACAAAACCGTTTTCGAGTCTTGGAAAATTCCTTTTCACGTATCGCTCAAATGCAACAATCTACATTGAAAAAAAAAATATTTTTTGAAGTTACATGTTTCTAATATTTTTATCAACAGTTATGATCGAATTATACGGGCCTTTTTCGTTTTTATTGAAAGTTTTGTGATCAAATTATCAGAAATGATCACTGTTGAAAATAAATGATATAAGTGCTTTTGTTCTTTCATAATGGTCCTCTAATAAATCAAGCATTATTACGATAGTTTCGTCAGTGGGGTTATAAATGGCCAGGTGAGCTTTTATTCATTTCTGCTCGGTCCAGCCAGAGCACCCAGTGATATTGGATTCCATGAGAATATTTTGCCATTGTGCGCGAGCACGTACTTCTGTATATACGTTTTCTCGTGACATTGCGGCAGCAGAATTTTCTTGAGAAAGAAACTGCTGGACCGGGAAATATTATTTTTCCGGAACTTAAAAACTCCGCGTCAGCGTATACCACAAACCGCAAACGGGAGAGCAACGTGCAGTAGTTAGAGAAAAAAAAAATTCAATTGTTATAGTGTATAAAGATTTCATCGCAACAAACTTGTATGCCGAGAAAAATTTATCTGTCGAAAGGGACGATTATTTATTTGAATACGGCGGCAACTGAAAATTCCGCGTTAATATAAAAAATGTTGTCATGTCAAGAGTATGATTTGCTGACGGTCCGTGAAATAAAACAAAAATATTGTTGCAGTGAACAAAGTTGAAGACTATCGCAAAGTAATTTATTTTGCCGCGTATTTAACCGCATGAATGATCAACCGTTTTAACAAGACAAAGAAAAATGAATTCTTAGTGTGTGCTGCTTAATATTCAATGAGATAATTTTTGGAATACGAATCGTAGCGTTTGAACACATTGAATGCGGAAATTTGAGCGATAGTTTACTTGGGTGCATACATTTCCTTAAAGATGTTGAATTCCAGAACGGAAACGATGATAGAATTCTGCAAATGCGGTATGTTTTGATATGAAATATTCAAGGAGTCGTGTAAAAATTTAACGAACTCAAAATCTTCGAGAAAACAGAAAAATATGAGGAGATCATACGAGAGCCAATACAATCCTCCATGAAGAACGTAACCAACATGTACCCCTCATTAAATAAACTTCTTAGAGGGTCTAATCTTCGTACATTATGTACATTTCTCTCCATCTTTCATGCACGAGTTGTTCCTCTCTTTCTATTTTCCTTAAAGCTCATTGTTTTGGACCGACTGCGGGTGCATTTTACAAAGAGTCATGCAAGCTCTCCGAATGGGTATAATCGCAAATTTGCTCGTGCATATGCCCCGGGCCTTATGCTATATGTTTGGGTGGAGACTTTGGAGGGAAATTGCCGGAGTCTCTGAGACACAAGCAGCTACGAGACTCGTGAATAACGAGGAATCCCCTGAGATGCTTGAGAGAGTTCGAGAGAAAGAGAGAGAGAGAGAACGTTCAACAAAATATCTCCCTCCCTCTCGCTCTCTTTCGCTTCGAGGACACGCGAGAGACGGAGTTCATTAGCGGCGAAGAATCTAGCATAACTCAAGACTCAAGAGTTGGCCGTTTGTGAATAATCCTTCGCCTACAAGGACCTCCGAGTAGATAGAACGTAAGGGCTTCAAGACATGTTTCAAGAATTTGCTGAGCTGCGGGAACTCATGCCCGCGACGTTGTTTTAAATGGAGGAAACACACGAGGAAACGCAACTTAAAGTGATTGTCAATGTCGAGAGCATTTGGTAATTTCCCCTTGACTAGACAAGTCCTTAAATCCTTTTCTTCCTCTCCTCCCTCTCCGTCTCTTCTGCTCTAATATATTTATACCAAGATCTGTATATACTCTTCCTCGTTTCTCGTCACGAGTATTTATCTCGTAATAGTTAAGCGATTCAAAGGAACTTTCGCATGGTCATAACTTTGTGAGGAATCTGCCAACACACTCGTAAACGGTGATTAGCTGAATATCACGAAATTATCATTTACACGCACTAATAACAATGAGTGCGCAGGTTGATGAGGAAACACTTCCAAACGCAATGTTTTTTTTCGGAATAAACTTAGTCTTGGATTCTAATAAATTTTTGTAAAAAGTTCTCGAAATAAAACTTGTATGCATCAGGACTTCGCTATTTTACGATAATGATTTTTGCTCCAAATTAATATGCAATGAAGTAGCAAAGCGTGAATTTCTGATCGACCATTTTTTTCTGTAATCTATTAAAAGCGCAGACTAGTGGACATGCTAAATCGTTGCATAAGCGATTAAGAATGGGAGCGAGAGAAAATCGACCGCTGTAAAAAAAAAAAAAAACGGTCTATGAATATGCCAAGAGAATAATAATCCTTGCGTACGATAGTGAAAAGTTCTCTCGCTTGATTCGAGTCTTTCGTGGGAAGGATTATCTGCTAAAATGAAGCTTTCTGGCCTAATTGGTTCCAATGCTGATATGTCTCTGTTGCTTCATGCTGCTACGAACGCTTTAAGCGATCATTATATCACGAACATACAGATATACCTAAATTAGAGTGATTCTGGTTCTTCATTCGTTTTCTCCTTTCAACACTTTGTCAGCACCACGATAAAAAAATATTTAAAAAATATGAAAAATCAACTTGGTTAAGTTGGTGACGGCTCATCGGTGTCAGCAACGGAACAACGAAAAGACTTTCCGGTGTCTTTTCCATTTCCGGCATATTTTTTGCATATACACAATACTGCCTGAGGATAGTAGATCATTCTTCGTAGAACATTTCACCATTTTAAATTGCTCTTTAACGCTCCGAGGAGTTTTCCTGTCCTCGTTATTGCAGTGATTCGTTCGTTAAATGTTTCGCTGCTTCGTATTCCACTACTTCGCTATACATCTATACCATCAAAGTACATTTTCTCATCGTTGTACGTTTGCCCTTAATTTAGCTGCAGGAAAAAAGTCTCCTATTTTAATGATCGGACGATGAAAATAAAAATTGATAAGTAATTGAATGGAAAGAAAACGTCACTACGTATTAATAAGTATTCGCTGAAAAAAAAATAACGTCTGGCGAAATGGGAAATCTTTTTTTCTTTGGAAGAAAATCTTGTCTTCATTGGGATGAGATTTTGATACAAGCTTTTCAACTAATTTCTCGTTCATGATCGTCGAAACACATCGAAATGTTTTTTAAGCTCCAAAATTATTCTAAAACTATTGTCATCGTCGGACCAAACTCGAAATGATAAGGAAACTAGTCTCATTCAAGATTCGAATTGGAAATTACGTATGGTTAAAACTGAAGGTTCCTTATTCGCGTTAAATGATGTTTGCGCAGCCAACGATCTGTGAAACGATTTACTCAACACTATGAATTTGTTCAAGAAAATCAAATAGAGCGAGACAAAGAAGGATGAGATAAAATGGCTATCAAAGATAACTGATAAAGTCTCCAACCGATAGAACGAATATAGACTGGCAACATAACAGGGTCGTGGAGAAATGCTACATTTTTTCAACTTTTTAATTTCGATTTTTTTAACACAGTGCGTCTAATACAATCATGATTTTTTACTGTACACTTGAAAATTTCATCAAGGACTGACATTATCGACGATCCTTGTAATAAAAAATGTGCCAAGTTCCCGCAATAATCATAAAAATCGCCTGTTTTGTTACTTTTAGAACGAGTTTTCGTGCGTGAACGCAATATTAACCAAATTTCCATACTAAACCATTTGACATATCATGGGTAGATTGAAAATTGTCTCTAAAGATTAAGCAACACTGCACACTCAATTATACAAACTCACGAATCGGTGGATTCTACTTGAAAAACGATGACTCGAAGAATCTTTTGTGCTCTGCAAGATTGTTCGAATGCAGTTTTACTAGATCCCTGAATGTTTTGAACAAACTGGGGGGAGCAAGAGTGCTGGCTTTGAAAACTTTAATAATTAATTACTCATCAAGAGGGAGTTTTATCGAAAAGCGGTGGTATTGGGCTTTTCGACTTCGAATTTGGTCGTGAACTTTAGTTCAGCATAGTGAATGACCATTTATAAGGTAACATTCTGTGTATATAGAGGCCACGAAGCTCGACAAGGTGCGAGAACCATTAGAAACCGCGCAACCGCAGTTTCCTACCAAGTCGAGAGTTCCGTAGACTTTCTCGTTGCCAATACGCTCTTATCCCTTTCCAACACCGGAAAATTTAGCCTCAGGTTTTGTGCAAAGTGTCACCCCTCTTGTGATGCGACTTATGGGATGAATTGACGTATTCGAGTTTGCCAACGTGATCCCTCAACTTTTCAACTCGACTAACAACCTTTGAATAATGTCCTTACTCAAGTTTTCTCACTTATCACGATTCTAATTTCATCGGAGAGTAGATAACATTTTACTTCATTGAACTACTTTGACGATGCGATAATGAAATCAAAAATATCGAACAGTCAGTTTTTCAATTTCTCTTCCATTTTTCTATTTTAACATGATGAAGCAAATGATAATTTCAATACACGATATGATTTTTCGAATAAATCGAAGAAAAAGTTGTAAAAAAAGAAAATCTGTTTTGAAACCAAACTTTTTTACTTGACACATTTTTTTTCTGAATTGTTAAGAGTTTCGCAAACGAGGTGTCTGCAAATAGAAAAAAAAATGAAAACAAGGCAAAAAAAAATTGAGCGTACGTATTAGGATGCTGCAGCACGTCCTGTTTCCTTGGGGGATAGAAACAATTCGAAGTATCTCAACTTGTTATTTTCTTCTAACAGCACAGCCGTGCTCACGTTGTTTCTCTTTAATTTTTGGTTTTTTATTTTTGCTTTTACTCTTTATACGGATATTTTTTACGTTAGTTCTCTCAGGCGCCTGCTCGGTTCAATTTTTCATCGAATTTTCAACGTCGAATGAGGATTTTATTTGCAAATATGTTGAATAGAGTAACCCATTCTTTGGCAGCTGATAATTTGGAAAGAGGCCAATATTTACAAATTGAATGAGACATTTTTTTGTTTTTTTCAAGTTTCATCGAAATCTTTTTTCATGAACGCAATACATTTTTTTATCAGCATGCAAAGTCATCGGGATTTGGTAATCTAGCAGAAACGCAAACATCAAACAAATCCGATGATGATCATATTAATCAAATATCCTGTGAGAGCTCAAACCACCGGACCATTGTAATCGAGTCGTAATTGCAAAATACCAGATCCGTGCTCGTCTGTTACTTCAATATGCGTTCCGAATGGGTTAACCAACTGCTAGGACCATGATATCTACCGGCGCTTTATAAAATGACGCTTTTAGACATATGAAATGAATATTCATATGCATATATATATATAAATTAATTTTGGCGAAATATTATTCGCATTTCGATATTTCGTTAATTAACAACGTTCAACTGATCACCTCATCTATTCAATTGTCACGAAAAAAATGTTGTTTGGCCACTGACTAAAGTGTCCCAAGCTGTAAAAACTATTTCCAACATATTTTCACATTGTATTTTACGCTATATTTTCTGATTGTGTGGATTAGTTCATAAATAGGATATTTTTGTTTCGTTCATTTCGTAAATGGGATTTTTTTGACGTGAGACTTATTTTTCATGAAATATTATTAGCAAATTTTCGCTGAGCGGTTTATGCATCTTTTACGTATGAATTGAAAATGCTATTTCTTGTTTTTTTTTTCGTTCTGCTTTTCATATTTGTACGTATGGAATGATCGAGGTATAGGAAATTTCTCATGGGATCCATATTGCAATTTGATAAACCATTTCAAGAAGACATCATCATCTTACTGTAAAGTGAGTGGTGCACACATTTGCCATTGATCAAGAAGCAATGTAAACACGGTGCAATATCAAGTTGTATGCTTGTCGAAACAGTCGAGGAGGCTGTAGTTAAGACTATATTGCTGAGGTCCTTTGACCTTCCTACTCCCCCCCCCCCTCACTCTATCCCTCTCCCTCTCTCGCTCTCTCTTCTCGTCGATCATAGCATCTTTCTTCCTTTCTCACTCCGCCCGCATTGGTCAATTCGCTGGGAAATTGCGGTATGTGTAATTAACCAAACGATGCTACAGCTTCTATATGCTCTATTCGTACGTATGTGATCATCCACCTGTATACACGCGATCACTTACGATCCTTCACAATTCCATGACATTTATGCGTAATTGCAGGCCACTATATATTCTTGTTTATCAAGATCGCGTTCTATTTTGAGTTTGGAAAAGCTATAGAAAAACTTCGAAACAGTACATCTTTGGAAAAAATTGAAATGGAAAGTTTAACAAATTGCAGTGAATTGTCATTTTTACAACTGGTCGATATTTACTAATTAATGTGTTTGTGACTTATCAGTGTTCTTGATTCAAGTTTAAAAACGTTATGATGTATTGACAGAAAAATCGAAAGAATTAATGAGCATCAAACCGACATCAAACAATTTTTTGTATTACATTCAAAACAATTAAGATTGAACGTTATAAAAATCGGGTTCGAGTTTTATGAATAACTTTGCGAGTGAAATATTGAACCAATGAAATTTAGTGGAATGTATAGCTATAATTTATTTATTTTGATCAGTCCATTTCTTTTGGTTGTATGTCTCGCCGGTCTCCCTACCGGATTAAATTTAATTCCTTCGCGTCTGGAATACGAAATTCTGGCAACCTAATTCGATCGAGGTTTTGTATATGCTATGGTTATATCGTATACAGTTTTCCTCCTTTGTTGGCTCGTGTACTGTCATAACCAGAGGCACAGTAGCAATGGCAAACGAACGGGGGTGGTGGGCTTGGAGAAGCTCAACTTTAAAATTATACTCGACTCAACATCCAAACTGATAATTTCAACTTCTACACCTTTGTCTATGGCATTTGTTCTCTTTTTCTCTTGGCCTCCAAAGTTTCGACTCAATTTTACATCGTGATATTGATACGAAGTAAAATCTCTCTTTTCGTATAAAATTTCCTCGAACAATCAAGCAATTTTTTCCAAACCTATGCGAATGATTAAGATAAAAACAATTTTAGACAAAAGCGATCGATATATCTTTAAAGATTCGTGAAAAGTCACATCAAATCTTATCACATCTTGGGGAACGAGTAGTTGCCTAAATCCAGGAGTATTTCCAGTCAATTATGTATAATCATGGAGTCTCTTCTCCTCCGTCCCTTTCTCTCAATCTCTCTTAGTTTCTTGCGTAGATCCGGTCTCGCAAAACCGACGGAGTACAGACCTGGAAACGGCTGTTATGTATCCTGTAGCAAGAATGCACTTCGGTGCACTTACGTGTATTGAATTGTTAATCGTCACACGCGACTATGATAGTTATGCAAATTTCATTGGATGGAGCAATTAGCGCGACGTAGAAACATGCATATAAAGTGTGGGGAGCTTCAAACTATGAAACATCGTTTTTGTATGAGAATTGTCCTCAGTCATTACTGTAAATGCTAACAATCGTGGACGGTGTCTTTGTACCACATTGCACACAATGGTACAATGTACATGAAAAAAAAAAAAAAACGTGACGAATAAAGGACTAACGAACAGAGGATAAAAGTATGTTCCAAGATGCCGAAGTGTCATACATCGAAAGTCTATTCTATCGACAAACTAATCAACGAAGTAACGAATTGACGGCTCTATTGATTCTTCCATTAATGTACTCAATTTATAAACTTTAGCCATTATTATTGACGACTCATTCAAATGTAAGTGAAATTATCTTTAATCACAGTTTCTAAAATGAAATTAATTCTCTAAATCAGCCAAATTCAATTGTGACATTAATCACGCCCTGAGGGGATACGTCAGCTACAGATGCTTTGGAACCTTAAACATGAGTTTACTTTCGTGCCCACATATACAGATATGAGATCCTCCATTTATGTCAACCGTTTAGTTAGCGAGAAGTCTAAAATATACGATGCCTTGTATGCAGTTGTCGTACGAAACTAAGAGTTCAGGTAGAATATATGTGTTCAACTGCTTTCCTCATAATGCACCATACATCTTCGTAGTAGTAGAGTTGCTGTCTTCTTCGTTTTCTGCTAACGCCCACTGCCCGAACTAGTTCTCGTATAATACGAAAGTTTCGGCGGAACCAACTACTTGGACGAGAGTACCTTATAAGATCACAAACTTTCATAGGACGACGTGGAAAACAAGGACTAGAGAAATGACTCCGTTGTTGTTACCGATTAGACAGACTTTAACGGATGATACTGGCTCACGGTCATCCTTAAATACATCACTTGTCAATGCAAAGTCTCTTTTTTCCTTGAAATCGTTTTCACTCGCTATTTATTTCCACTTATTTCATCGCATAATTATGGATATTGACATAAAAATGGCAGACATTTGATGTTCCACGAATTTGTAAATGTTTTACCAAGTATTTCGTCTCTATGGTATTCGTGGAACTCGAACAAAATTCGACAATGCACGATTCAAAACGATATGGATGTGAAAACAAAATAGAAGTTCGCATGAAAAGATTGGAATTGACTGCAGTCCGAAATCAATTTGCTACATCGGTCGAAATGAAAGTATTTCGAATATCTTTCAACCCCTTATTCATTGTCAAACAGTTTTCTCCAATGAGAATGTTACGATTTATTGCAAACCATCATTTCCTTATCAGTGGGTGGTTCCCTTATCAGAATTGGGCTCTTACGATCGAAGTTTTTTTCAATTCTACCTGCTAGCACACCCAACATACCTTTGATGCATGAAAAAACATCAGGTGTATGATATGTAGATGGCGTCAATTTTAGTGACATTACGGTCGCGAAAATCATAAAGTGGATCAACAATTCCATCGCCTAAATTCATTCGAATGAATTGTAAGAATAATGAAAAATTAACAAAGAAATGAACTTTCCTAAATTTCTTTTACTAGACCAAAAATATTTTGATGGCTGTCGCTTCACGACTCCACGTTCACGTCGTTTGCGGTAAAATTTGAACTTCGAAAAAAAAAAACGTTTATCTACATTTTACGAGGTCGCTAGACGTCAAAATTTTTTCTTGCCTCTGTTTTTGTCAGAAATGAATAACAAAATCTTTGATTACAATGAAGTTTCTGTTGAAAAAAAAAGTATTAATCAGATTTCAAGTAAGCTCGAATTTGTTTATGTTCCCCTCTGAAAAACGACCTCAGTTTTGTTTGATAAAATATAAATTTCAAGCTTGAACGAATAAATGTTATTTATATCCTTTCTTTTCAACGTTTCAAGACACTTTAGAGACAATGTAAGCGGTGACTTGAATTTTTTCTGCAGGTCACAATTGATGTTTCGCACACGAGTAGACTAGAGGGAAAAATACCTTGTGATTTATAGTCTGAAGCTTAGATATACTGTCCTATGTATGGTTGAATACTATAGAAATGATTTTTTTTCCTTTTTCATTTTTTTTTTTTTTTATACTCAATGACACTTTTGACACTTTGATTACAGACATCAATTCTACTTGCACTCCCGTCTCGAGCTAGTCGAGGGAAGGCTTAGAGTATCAGACTGGATGTCAGTGCCGAGACTCGTTGCCTTGATAGCTCAGGCTGATGCGGGTGATTACGACGCTCTGTCACCGCCACACGCTATTTATTCACAATGCTGTCAGATTCAACCCTCCGAGCCTTGCGAACCTAAACCTCAGGACTTTTTGCATCGGATCGTTCAACAGCAAAAGGAGATAAAAGTACGTTTCTTCGTTGTTCACTTTTCTATTGTATACTTTCAACGATTTTTCCACTAACATTTTCTTTATCAACGATCTGTATATATGCATTTTTTTCATTCCTCCATTCTACTGCCATTCACAAATAAATAGAATTCAAGTGCTCACGATTTTGAGTACATAAAAAAAAAATAGTTAAAAAAATGGATGGCTCGCGTGTCTATGGGAGTTAAAGAAAAAGTATTTCTATTTTCAGGGGATGAAAGCATCAACGGCCGAATATTGGTTGTTGAAGGAAGTCTCGAATCTCGAAACATTTGGGCAGGAAATGTTTCACAGTAAATTTGGCGCGAATGGAGTTTCGATGATTGGTGTTGGACCTCATGGCATAACGGTCTATCGAGGCCAGGGCGAGGAAACACAAAAGTCTGTTTAATTCATTCATTTATTTAGAAATATATATATTTGTAAAAGTATCCATGCAAAATATTATTTCGAAAGAAATATTGAAAAGTACTTTTCCAATTATTCACACGATTTTAAATCGATGTGTATAATAAAAAAAACGATATTAATTGCAGTTTTCGTCAGAATGGAATAAAATGTCAAGGATATTTTTATCAAATATTTTGCATGGCACTTTTTTTCAACGTCATAACGATGCCAATGAATTTAAAATGAGAAAAAAACGTCGGGTTTTATTGTTTCTCAAAATTTCGTATTGCAGCATCCCTTACACGGCTATACAGAGTGCAACGTCACAGCGACGAATGTTTCATCTTATTTATCTTTCACTCGACGGAGAGGAGACGTCGCTCGATTTTAAATTGGACTCTAGTCAATCGGCAAGTGGATTATATCGCGCCATCACCGAGAAACACGCGTTTTATAGTTGCGAGACAGTTCGAAGTGCTGTAACGGCGCAGTTTATTCGAGATCTAAAGGTAATTTGAACGAGGCAAGAAAAATCGATAAACAAGTGGAAAACAAACGAAAAATATTTATAAAAAAAGCAAACTCGATTTACTATTTTTCAGGGTACGATAATATCGATATTCAACGAAGACTCGACACTTGGGAAAAAATATGTTTTTGACATTCGTCGTACGTGCAGGGAAGTTTACGACAACGCCAGGCGGGCACTTTATTGCGAAGCGGCTAATATTACAATGCCCGAGGAAAGTGGTCTCCTACAGAGGCACGACTGCGGAGATTGCGAAAATCCCAAATGCAAGGTAAAAAATATGTCAATTTTTTTTTCTTTTTTTTCCAGCCTAATACGTTGGAATCGTGTTTTTTTTAAATAAAAATAATAAAAAATTAACAAAAAAAACGAGACTAAAACGTCAAAAGATGAAATAATTTGGATAATTTTATTCTTTGAAATATTGGATGGAAAATCATTGACTTGAAATAATATTTTGTTTGTTGATTTTTCTTTTCGACAGGAGTCTCGAGCGTGCTTAGCAAAATTATTGGACGCGATGTTGTGTCGAATTTGTATGGATCGTAGTTTGGACACGGCACTTTTTCCATGCGGTCACGCGGTCGCGTGTCTCGAGTGTGCAAGACGTTGCGAACGTTGTCCACTCTGTCGAGCGGATATCGATCATTGCAGAACGATTTATTTGCCGATCGAACTAACCCACGTCGATAAAATCGATCTCAAGTTGAACGCGGACAGCCCTACGACAAATTTCTCAAGCAAACAACCCGACGGTGAATTCATCGTGGAAAATATATTGCAAAACGAAACGTCGGTAAACAGTAACGATATTTGAGAACGACCAATCGGCCGAAAATTCGGCTTGGTACTCAATTTCTTGCGAATGTTCACTTGCCGTATCGAGAGATCCTACTACTGAGACTTTTATTCTAATTCTTATGTTGCACTTCCCGAAGAAGGCATTTTTCAAAAACGTTTAGCATCGTATAAATGTGATTTTATTTTTATTTGGCGCGAAAGAGACGGCGAAACCGCATGTTGTTTTAATTTTCTGTTTGTTTTTTTTTTTTAAATCACATCAATTTTTTTTTTTTCATCATTTAATGAGAAAAAAAAACGATAGTTTGTATGATTTCTTTTTTTTTCTTTTTTTTTTCAATTTTATATACATTTCGATTCGAATTCGAATATTAATTGTAAGATTTTAAGTTAAGAATTTATGTGTAAGTTGAGCATAATGTGAATAATTGAGAACAAAAAGCGAAAACGATTTGTTTTTAGAGAATCCGTCGAGAATCATAAAGTTTCGAATTTTTTTGAACACTCGTCGCATTTGAAAACACAAGGCGAGACGTTTCTTCGATTAAAAATATAAAGTAAATGCGTTGCGTATCCCGTCTCGATATATAACCGCGATGAATATCCGGTGCTGTGATGAAATTAGGCGTTTTATCGCTAAAGAAGTGGAAATAATCGCTCAAAAGCGAGAGAAAACAAAGTGAATTTAATTAGTTTTAAGACTAACGGAGATATTGGAGTAAATTTGTTAAGTAGCGAGCGTATGAACGTTTCGCGAAAAAGTTGAAGAAAAATAATGATAAATATCATCAATTATGATTTATATTTTATACGAAAAAACACGAGAGTGGAATAGTCTTTGATCGAGTATATTTTGTAGCAAACTGTCCGTTTGAGCAAGAAAAAAATCATTTGAAATGTTAGTTCATTTATAAACGTGGCGATGAATGAAACAAGGAAAAAAAAAACTATTCCAATTGAAACTTTGTTCACTCGATGGAAAACAAACACGAGTGGACCGTTAATTTTTTATTTCATTAACTCGATTCAATCGATTCCATTAAAAATTTGCAACATTTATTTTTATCTTTATCCTGCAGTAAACGCTCTAAATCAACCGCACTTTTCAAACGGCAACGGATCGAAAGTTTTAATGGTTTAGCATGACCTCGTAGTGCACTCGTACGGGCAGAATTATTTGTTAGAAAGGCTTCTCATCTATTGAAAAAATAATAAAATATCTAAAATATATTTCACTAATTTTTGTCTGTCTAGAAAAAATTTCAACGACATGAAAACTTCACGTTAAAATGTATGAAGAAATTTGTACGATGCGACAAGACTTTGTCGAAATTGGTTCGAATGTACGTTCAATTCCCTGTTTATCGAGACTTTCGTTTTTTTTTTTAAACTAATAAACGCACTTAGCGTCATTCTCGGAATATAACAGCACAATATCTCCGTTTGTGTGAAATAAATGTTCACCGTTTATCATTATTTTTTTATATAGAAATCATTTTCATTATTCTTCTTATGATTACGGACTCAGTGATTTTGAAAACGCAAAGAGAAGAGACAAACGAACGAAAATCGAAAAACTTCGTTGCGCCAATTTTGTCTTTCTCTCCGAAACGCCCTGTACAAAAGTCCAAAAGAAAAAAAAAAGAAAACATGTTACCGTAATATCTGTTCATATGTACATAAAAAAAAAAAAAAAAAAACGATAACGTTGTAGCAGGGTCAAATGGGTAAATGTTATAGGTGCTTAAAACGTCGTAATATTATTTATGTCGATTTTGCTATCTGTCCAGTTAAGAGAACATTTCGAAAAGTTAAATTTAACAGCCACAAAAAAAAACACTATGCATATGTACATTGATAATGTTTTCGTTTCGTCCCACCAATAACTCGAACTTTCTGTTCTCGAAATAAACGCGTGTGTTTATCTTGCCATGAGTCACAGACAGTGTAACGTAAACACCGATTTTGTTATTCGATCGCGGGCAAAAGCAAAAGGAACAAAGATTAGACGAAAAAGAGGCACCATATCAAAGATGGACATATTTCGTTGATTTGGCATTGAAATGCTTCCATTTTCCTATCATCATTCGTTATTATTCATTTTTTCATCATTTAAAATGATGATTTTGTTTTTTTCCAAGTGTATGCTCGCTGCGTGTTAATAAAGCTCAGCGTAATATTTTATTTCATAAAATATAATAAAAAGACATTAACGCTATGTAATGAAAATTGGCATGCGATACGTTGCATAGTTATTTATCATAAATGTTGAAGATTCAAAAGAAATGTTTTTTTTCTTTCAAAATGCTGTCAATGGAGCAGCTCTTTCTGCGAGAGAATAAACACATGCAAGAGGCATTTTTGGCAAACAATATTTACAAAATACAATTGATGATAAATTGTTAAGTGAATGATAACAAGAAAGATTTTCTTCCCAAATGACGACTGACCGCTACTATTCTTTTCATCAAAAAAAACAACAAATATTTGTTAATAGTAACAACACAATAAAGTTGTTACCAATAAGAGACAACGTTCCGCTGCGGAAGTTGTTGTTTTTCTTTTCTTCATGTCTTAAAGTTTTTGTGAGATCGTGAATTTCGTGCACGAGAGTGTGAAAAAAGAACTAATAATAGGATTAAACGAGAGTACGAAGTATGAACGTGGTTGAAAGTGTGAAATAAAAACACGAAAATCGTTATAGTCATTCATCAATGCAAAATGTACACCTAGTTCTTAAATACTTATAAGTTACAAGCGTAAAGAAAAAAAAGGAGAGTTTCGACAGAGTTGTATTCACCTGCGAATTAATTTCGTCATTGCGTCAAACGAGAAAACCAAAAAAAGATTATCATCGACGTAACATGAAATATTCCTCTAAATACCCTTCGTGTATGAAGTTTTTCTGACCTGAAGAGTAATTCGATCGAAAGAAACGAAGGAGACTTGTTGCGAAAAAGAAAATTGTATTCCTAACTTGGAATCGTCAAAATTATTTTCATGAAAAACAACATTGTGAGGAGAGATTCTGTACGTAAAATAGTGCGATCGAAATTTTCGTAGAATCTCACTGAATTTCGCTTTGTGGTAGAAAACCGTATACGAACAAAATACGATTCAACTTACAGAATAATTTTGTCTGTGGTCATGGAAAATCTTTGCGAGCTTGAATGTCGATATTGCACTACCACAGAGTATTAATTTTCTCAATTGAAAATTCATTCTGCATGAATAACTAACAAGCATTGAAAATAAAGGGCAGCAAAAACAAAGAAATTGAAAATAATTGAACATTGCAATTCCACTCTGCGTCAGACACCACTCTATTATCGCATTATCGATGATAAGTAATTTTCTACAGTGCCACACTAAAGAAGCGATTGCCTAAGCCCGGAAAAACAAAATTTGAAAGGAAAATGCGCACCGCAAGCATTGACGATTGTAAAATATTCTCTACGAGAATGGTGGACTGGAGAAAAATCTAAAATTTGAAGGAAAACAATCTTTGTACCATTATTGCGTGTTTATTCAATAATTTTAAGACCTATATCGATAATAAAAATAGGACGAAGGAGGAGACAGCGAAAAAAAAGAAACGTTTATCAAACTAAGATTTCTTGTGATTATATCTCTGTATATAAAGCGTATATAAAATAATTATTACTGTAGGCGGTGGATAAAGCTCCGCATCGTAGCGAAATAAGACGCGTGGTATCACTAAACAAAAAAAATCGTCGTTTGCAAAGAGTATTTTTAAAGTATTTCCAATTATTTTTTAGTAATCCACATCAAAACTCCCATCGATGGATGCCGCGAATAAAAATTAGAGAGGGAGAGAGAGAGAGAGAGAGATAAAAAAATGTTAAATGAACGAATGGAATCATCGTTTAAAAGATGTAACGAATAGAGTACCTTACACATATGCCATGTGATTAAATATCGTCAAACATTGAAAAAAAAATCCATCACTGTGTCGTTCAATATAACCCTCTCTTAACCTATCCTTCAAAAAATATTTCGGAAGAATAATATCGTGGCGAAGATGTTCATACCTTTTCGAGTCCATTATCCACGCTTTTCGAAAATTAAAGAACGTTTTTGAACTATTATATGTTTCAACTATCGCTCGGGAAAATTGTGATGCCAGTGTGAAAATCAGCAAGATTTACGAAGTCGTCGAAATTCTACGAAATTTTGTTTTTCATTGCGAAAGTAATGTCGTTGGCTTTTCAACTTTTGAAAGCTATTGAGTTCAAGTGACAACATTCACTACATGTACTTTTTCACAATTTTATGTTTTCTAGATTTATTATTCTCGGGGAATGTTCACTGAAGAAAATAATTTCCGCCACTGGGTAATCGTGGCAAAGTAAAACGGTCAATCAAACGTTCGCGGTATTTACGGTCGACGCGGCCATCTTGGATAAATGGATGTACTCGCGCTCGCGTCCAAGACGAGAGACTATGGAGAAGGGGATTGCGCAGTATATGCCGATACGTTGCCGATACGTAACCAGAAAACAAAATGGTCGTACAGTACTAGTACTTCTACAATATCTCTACAATATCGACGGCGCAGGGTTGGATCGGGCATTCCGACCAACCCCGATTTAGCCCTGTCTAGTCAAATAAATTGATCTTTTTAAATATAAATCATTGGTGGTGATACAGCGGTTCGTGGTGAGGCAATTTAGACCGTTCAGTGATCAAGCATTTTCCAAAAAATGAATTTAAAAATTTAGTCGCGGTTTACCCCCCACCCAAGCAAATAAGTCGAGTTTTATTTTACGAATCTCTTGAGGGTCAACGTTAGTATTATCCGGAAAGCGGTTCAATTAATATATTGTTCACCGACAAACGGGTTCGCGTCGAATAGACCCCTGGTATATTTTTATTAAAATGGACGCTGCTTCCGTTTTTTAGGATATCTTTTGAACAAAGAGGATAACTCATAACTATATTAATTTGCTCGACTATCATTTGATGAATACGAAATTCTACGAATTTATATTTTGATCGACATTTTCCGGAGAATGAAGCGTATTTCTCAAGCGATTCTAACGTACGAACGCTTATTTGCTTCCTAAAGAAATTCTCTACAAATTCGTTATGACGATTTTTTTAAACTACTTCTTCCGGCTGATTTCAGAACAGAATTTCTTTGAACAAGTAGCTTTCATTAAAGAAATTGACAACCGTGGCAAGCCTTGTTAGTACGAGAGATAAAAATTAACACAAAAAATACCCTAGAGCTTCAAATTTTTTGAACTTCCAAGCTGGCTATTTCATGCTATAGAAATCATTTATTGACTCACCGTTCGATGTCTTGTTTCACCTCTCACGTAATCGTCATCCAGTGGTCACCTGTGGCAAAGCCCCTGGAGTTGTGCATAGTCGAGATCCGTTGCACGAGGTCCTCGCTCCATCAACTTTCACTTATTTCTGTCCATTCAATGAAGATGTATTCCATAATGACGATTGTTCTATATTTATCAATGTCACTCGCGCATAAATTATTTGATTAGTCTCACGCACTAGTGATTTATTCACGCTCCTTTGGCTGATTAACACTCGAATTTATCACAATCCGCGAACTATGCACTTTGATTTCGAAATTTTCACACCTAACATTTGCGAGTAATCACAAGAGTAATTTTTAATCCAGAACGAAATATCGAAAAAGACGATACCTACGTTCTTTATCGTTAGCAAAAGTGTTTCAAGATTTTATCAGTTCATTCTATCATGAGACCCGGTTGATGATGTAGTTGCATTCCATAGTAACGATCGTGGATTATTCATCAATTTCAATCCCGCACAAATGATCGAATTAGTCTCACACATTTGTTTGTAACTTATTAACACTGAATTCATCACAATTCCGCACTATCAAGAGCCGCACCGCGTATCTATTCTTGAGATTTTATCCGTATCCGTTACTTTTACGCGACAACTCGATCCCATTAAAACTTTACTTTAGAGAAATGCCCACGTTGACAAACAAACTTGCGCGCAGTTGAAAGAATTCCGGAATTACGATTACAATTGAATAGTTTTTTGTTCAAGTTGAAAATCTTTTCATGATGAAAAAATTTATTTTCATACAAAATTGAATGATCGTAAACCAATGCTAAGTGACAGACAGTCTAACGACACGGCTCTAGCACAACTTCATGGAGACCCGAGCGTGCCCACGACTTGCCAAGCGTACGAGCGACCTCGCCTCTTCCTACATTGTAGCATCGGTAAAATTCTTGAAGAAGCCAACGTATAACTAAACATATATATAGATGTTTAGCATAAGTTGAATTTTAAAAGAACCGTACGTCAGCCGAACATAGGTGCTAACTTACTTGGAGCACTACGAAGCTAGAGAAACCCCCGTCGCAAAATTCCGTGCTATGTCATGCGTCGCTAAGTATCGTACCGTGGTAGTACCCGTTCGTGAGGGCTTATAAGCTGTGTGCACATCACACTCTCTCACCAAAGTGAGAATGTGTAATCGGTACATACATATCCCAGTGTGCATATACACGACTACACACTCTCACGTTGATGACAACTTGATGTGTGCACACAGCGAATAGAGCTTGCTCCCGCGTTTTTATGAATACCGCCGAAGCACATGACGACGAAATGATGATCGAATCGCTCATTATAACTTGAGTGGCAACGTTCCGCAGCTAGGGTACGGCCGAGCGCACGGGCGCACGAGCGTCCGCCAGAATCTCGAAGTTGTGATATAAGGGTCACTAGACTGTCTGTCACATTAGTATCGGCCTATCCATTCGTTCGCGAAATTGAAACAGTGTTTATGATAGACGGACCAATCAATGATTCATTCGATTGTTTGTCAACGCGATTATTTATTGAATCGTATTTATTCGTAAATAAAATTTAACACTTTGCCAACTCGGAAAAAAAATGTAATCACTATTGCGAAATATTCTTGTGTTTTATTTGTGAAAATAAAAATAGAATTCCTTTTCTTCAATTTTATTCAACAAAATTATTCATTATTTATTAGTGCCGTCCCGTATTTATTAGATTGGAAAAATAATTGAAAGATAGAAAAGATCCTCGGGTTGTATAGTTATTTTTATTCGTTGACGATTAAGAAGAATTCTACTTTTATTACAGAATGTTTCGTTCAGTTTAATTTACCCGCACGAGGAACGATGCAGCGTACCGTTTAATTCACCGACCGACGCTCAGACCGCACGACCCGTGTATCGCCGGCCGGTGCCCGCTTGATACTAGTCTTATCACTCTCTCTCGCTCACCGTTCTGTCCCACGCCCGCCCCACCAGTTGCGCTTCCCCGCTTTCCCCCTCGGAGCGCGCCGGCACTGTGAACGTTCCCCCACTACGCAGCACGCTCAACCGCAACGAGCTCACGGGACTCACGAGAGCGCGTAGAACGTAAACAAACAAAACCGGAGGCATACCACACAAGTTTACTTCGAACTCTCCAATTTATTTCAATACAGCGGAGAATATATTCCATAATAAAATTTTGTTTAATAAGCGCCCAATGCTTATTATTTAATAAGCCTAATAGGAGTTAAATAATATACATACGATTATACATAAAATAAATTCGTTGAAGATCAAATAATGTAAATTTATTCATTTAATAAATATGAATCAAACAAATTATGGTATAAATTATTAGTATAAACTCCTAGTGAATCCTTTAACTCGGTAGCATATTTCTTATGGCTTTTTTAAATAGTTTTTTCCATTGCCTTATCTAATATTCGCATTCGTATAAATTTGAAAGCATTCAAAAACACGATAAAAGCCCCTTTCCTCCGAAGAGATCGCTGTCGACTATTAAATAATAATGTTTTTTTTCTACAAGGTCTTAACTTGGGTATATTATTAAGTTTTTGCTGAATGCTAGGGCCAGCAATAAATATTCATTTTGTCAAAGCTCCGTATCAACATGACATTGACAGAAAATAAACCTCAACTGCACGTATTGTAATTATAAAATCAATTCGAAAATACGTTTGAAATCTCTCATCGGTTAGTATTTGAATAATCAACGCGGTATTTCGTTGCATCCCGGTAGTATCGTCGTAATATTTTGTACTTCATAGTACGCCTGTTGGTTATGTGGGTATCTGGGTAGTTCCAGCAGCGTCCGCAAAAATTCTTCATACAATAGTTCGTGGTTTGGCCACAAGCAGCGCCTGTGACGAAAGCTACCGATAAAAATATAAATGTACATAGTAATAACATCAGTCGCAGCATGAAACTTACTGCTTCGCGCTTGCGCAAAACAAGAAAATTATTATTTGATTGCGACAAGTGAAAACATGGCCGTATCGTCGATTCGCCGTAGGCTTTTATTCGAAGCAGTCGAAATCACGTAACTAATTAAATATTCCGACACGCGTTTCACTACATTGCGTGTTTTTTGCAAATGAATTAAAAGCAAAATATATCAAAGGTGTGGGCCTCATTTTCTTCGGAGTACAAGGTAAAATTATTTTTCATTTTCCAATCAACTATCGCTTCATCATATTCACCTTCTATTTTCTTGTCTTTACGCATAGATAAGGTTGTGAAAAAATAAAGCGATTTGTACTTCGTCCTCCATGAAGAATCAATCAATCGATCGTACTAATTTACTTGACAAAGATTCCCACAGTCTTGTGAGAATCTTTTATTTGAATCTAAACCTCACCATTGTACACTTTTTCAGACACTGCTGTTTTTACTTTTTACAATATGGTGTCGGTCTTCTACTTTTTTTTGTTACTCTCTGCCTGACTTGTGTCACTTTTGCAATGAACATTTTTATCGTATATTCATCCAATCTGTTTTCCATTGTCATTTTTTTCAGAACAGTAATGATTTCTGCCGTTCGGGGCTGCACCAGCAGGACAAATAAGACAACTGTTCAGCAGGAGACCTCGAGGCCTGAGAACTTTCGTTCTTGCCTGTGCTTAAGGTAAAAACAAAACTCAATTATTAATAAGATTCGAAAAAAAAAAATGCTATCAGTGACTCTCAAATGTAAGCCAAAACAGTAAAGTGCCTTAAAATTCCTGTTTTTCTTTATCGCACAATATAAAATTTGTGTTCATCGATATACAATAGTGATTGAATTGATTTTTTTTGCATCGCAACACCCGAATTGACACGAGCTTAACGAACCATAAAATATTTACGCTATCATCCATCACTGATATTTATTTCTTGTCGTCACTGTAATTCTTTATAAAAAGTTCCAATTAAATGCAAATACGGGCAACAAATTGTACAAAAAATGAATATCATTGCAGCATGCGGATGTCAAATCATCGAGGGCCTAGCTAGTATCGCTATTCCGCTGAATCTTCAGTTGTCTGTGATAAATTATGCGAGCAGTATTATGGATGAAGAACTCGTACAAATGAACCATTTGCGAGCATTGGAATGTCATCGTTAGTCAGCTCTTGAAATGGCTGGCGTCTCGATTCTCGACGTTGTGAGAATCTTTTGGAAAAAATTTTAGTCTCATTGCGATTAAAAATGCGTACCAGATCTGTTTGTCACGAAATACGCGAGATATTATTTCGAATTTGAATGATTGATTAGCAGAAGAAATGTTTGCAAATATCTACGGTTGTCCCAACAAAAAACATTCATTCGAATTCATACTGTAAAAATACAGAAAATACAGATTTTTTTCTAATAAAAGGTCAATTGCTTGTACCAACGTTATTATGTAGTTGGATATTTAAAAAATTCTCCTACCAATAGTCTTGACCAAGAATATTAGGCCCCTGTAAGTTTTCTATTCAAACAAAAAATGGAATCTCCTGGTGAAAAACAATCGTAAACTCATTTAACGGCTCGATTATTATTTTCTCTCTGCAATTGTTTTTGCACCTGGTGCGTAAATTAGAAAATTTTTGCAGAGTTATATTATTTTAAGTTGTATGACGGCAGCATAACTTGAAAAGATAGAGTTGTGAATATTTAATCGAAGGAAAGAAAGTCGAAAGAGTAAAAAAAAAAAAAGTCATTTTGGAGTCACCAAATATTGCTGTCACTTTGAAGCAAAAAAGTTGTGATGGAAATGTCAAAAGAAGAAAAGTATACAATTGGATTTCCGATACATTAGAATTCTTTTGAGAATCGTTGTTCAAGATTTTTTAATTCAAAAATAACATGAACTGCAACATTCCAATATTTACACCTTTACCCACGATGACTTTAATTCATAATAGTCTCTTTGCGATCGCAGCGCCTCCTTATTTTAACGGATTTTGTGGTCTTTTCTTAAGTACGGTGTGTTCACTCCTTCTCTTTAGTCTCCTCCCCGAACTGATCATGATACGCGAGGACATTTTCCGAGAGAGAAGGAGGCAGTCCCTGCAAAGCGTGCTTGACAGCGTTCGAGTAACGCAAGTGCCGCGTGGCGCTAGTGTCGGAATTTAACCCGAGTGAGAGAGAGAGAGAGAGAGAGAGAGACATTTATTTTGACAGAGTCGTAACGGATAAAAAGGACCGATGTTTAATGAAAATCATTTCCATTTTATCACTTAAATTCAATTGTTCTTCAATAGATTACATATTATTTTTTGTGTAGTAGTTTGTGCAAATAATGTTTTTTTTTTTCTATGCACGGAGTCCATTATGCGCATATATTTCTTACTTATCGAAAGAAAACATTAAAAAATGATGAATAATTAATCGTAATTATTACTTAATTATTCTTGACTTGTTTAACGACTTATAAAAAGTTGATTATTCGCGGAATATAAAAACTCATATTCATTACATTGAAGAAATAAAAACAAAAAATTGTCTGAAGAAAAATCGCTTTTCGAAGTGCAAAAGTGATTTTAATATTGAACAATAACATAACCTTTCAACCGTTTAAATTCAAACGGTGTTGTTATTGTTATGAGAATAGTATACAGGGCATTTCGCGCGAATTTCGGATTTTCACATTATTTTGAGATTTTCATCCTTCTTTTCTTTTCTTTTTTATTCTTTTAATTTTTGAAAAATCAAGCAAACGAAATGAATAACGGGTAAAAACTTATTGTATTTTGAGACGAAACTCTTGCCTCAAGATGTACGTTTAGTCTGAACCGTATCAACAAATATCCAAACATTATTCCAATCAGTATTTTCGAATCCGAGCCAAATAAAAAATTTCGACCTCTAATTAAACGGAAGAATCCTCATTCGTATTAAAAAAAAAAACAGAATTGATTTATACGCACGATCAATCTAAGCTCCAAAAAGTGATAGATAGTTTGAAAAAGATAAACGAACAATTAGAATCTGAACACAATCAGCTAAGTTGCTTTTAGTAAGCACTGGTCGAGCAACTGAAAAAATGCAAGTATTATAGAACGAAAATTTCGCGTGGAATGCTCTATGTATAAATATATTGATATTGGTAAGAGTGGAACATGTGCGCCGCTAGTGGTCAAATCATGAAGCTCTCAATGTACTCATTTCTTGAAGGACCGCCACGCTGCGGGCTCTCCCTATCGCGTTGCTTGTTCTCCTTCCCTCTAGTCTCTAGTTGAGCCACGGGCGCGCGCGGGACGAAATCGTGGCCTCCCTTTCCGTGCGCCTGCAGTGCGCGCTACGCGATATCGCTGGCCGGTCATGTGTGTGTTACTCTCACACGCCGTCTTGAATAGTTTTCGGTTAAATCCATGCATTATTATCCTTTTCGTATACAATTTTACGAAAAAATTGTGGTTAAATTGTTAACTAGAAAAAAAAGCAATCTTTTACCAATTTGATTACGTGAGGAAACAGTTTTTGACGATAAAAACGAGCGCGGAATTCAAAAGAAAGTTGAAAAAATTAAATGAAACTACGACCGAAAAGTGGAAGAGGAAAAAGTTAATAAAAAAGAGTATGTAGTCGCGTGCGTTGAAAAATTTCTCTCGTAAACTCTTCGATTTTTCTGTTATTTCCGTTCTCCGATTCTCATTTCAACGCATGTGTTTTTCTCTGTTATTTCTCGTGCAACCCTCGAGTTTCGTTGCTTGAGAAACGTCAAGCAGAATTTCGCGCGAAATTTCTCGTACGCGCGAGGTGCGAACGTTAAGTGCGAATTTAGTGTTTGTTTACGACGCTCTGTTCAAAACGCGTCGTTTCATTGTTCGTTGTTATTGTTATCAGTGTTATTAGTATCATCACTTATTAACGTTATAATCGCTAGAATGGGAAAATTACGAACGTTAATTTAGTACACTACGATCGTCAAGTGCGAGAGAGGGCCTTTGACAAAATTGTACACCCAATCGTCCTGTGTGGTCGCGAGATCGAAAGCGAGATATTGAAGCTAGAGAGGGAGAGAGATAGTGCGTTGCACGCACGAGAAAACGGGCAAAGGCGCCAGGAGAGAAAATCGAGGGAATCGAGGGAATAGGTCACGTGATACGCGACTCTTCTCGGACCCAATAATAGAGCTTTGAAAGCGGGAAAAGGCAGAGTGGAAGGGCGAATAAGAGGGAGAAAGACGTAAGAAGTCGCTGGAGATCGGAGCGCACGATGGCTCGTCTCGATGTTCTCGGTTCACGATTTTTCTCAATAATCTCGAACATCACAAACGTTCGAGACAATTGTTTACTATCAAAAAGTGTTTATTACTAAGTATAAATCTTCGTTAGTGAAATTTGTGCATCGATTAAACAAAAGTTGGTTCTCCATTTTTTTTCATTGTTTTTCGCGAACTTCGCGGGTGCGCGCGCAGGTGCAATTTCTCCGAGTTGTTGCTGCAACTATCTTCGGGGCCAGTGCGACGCGCAGTACATAGTTTGCCCATAAGAGGGCGCGCGTCCAACAAACCAGATTTATTCATATATTCTACGTCGTTTTTATTTTTATTCAACATAAGTCCTCCCCCCCACCTCTTCACCATTCGGAGTTGTTGCTGTTGTTCGTTTTTCGTTGTTATTTTTTATTGTGTCGTGTATTATGGCGTACAAGTTTCGCGAAGAGATCGTGGGAAAGAGGTTCCTCTCAGTGAGTGGTTTCGCCAAGCTTAAGGTTAATAAGATCAGTGAGTGGGGGTGGCGTGCTGGTGTTATACGTGCCGCGAGTCACAGGGATAACGACTGTCAGGATTTACAGGTGAGTTTTCTCTCTTTTTTCAAACTTTTGTATTTTTTTTTGACGTACGTCAATCCGTATGTCAGTCGCCACGACTCGTACAGTTTTCGAGATATCGTGACGAAAATTGGTATAAAAATACGCCCCACACGAACAAAAAGATTGACGTAACACGAAAGAAAATATCTTAAAAAAATACTATCCAATGCAACTACCTTAATCTTTTAAGGAGATGGAACTACAACGACAGAAAAGTTAGGTACCTCTCGTGGAAGTGCATGTCATTTGAGAGAGGGCGTCACAGTCCAACTTGAATATACTTTTTTGTTTTAATTTCGATCCACAGGTCGCCCGCTATGACCTTATAAAGTTTTGAAAGTTTTCTCTTTCTCTCAGCATATTAATTATTTGTCATAAAAATGTACAAGCAAACCTCAAAGAAGATTCTGTATTCTTACTTTGTCATCAAATCATCATTGTTGGTGAATAATCATTATTTTGGAAATGAGCCAACAAAAATGGTTTTTTGAAACTTTAAATCATAATTACTTTGTTTTCAACGCTCATTCGGATTCGGCAGGAGTCATTACGAAACTCTGTTATGTACGATTCAAATTGCGGGAATAGTTTTTTTTCGCGTTCTTAAGTTTAGCCTGAAGTATAAGAGTTTGAGTTCTCGGAATATTATGTGTTTGTGCTTCTCGATTACGACAGAATGTCTACTTTGTCATGTATTTTTCATTTTTGAAAAATACGTCAATAACAGGAAAAGTGATACTTTTTCACTCTTAACCCAAAGTTTATTTAGGATTCACGATTTTCTTGTGTTTTTCCAAAGGAATCCATTCGATTTGTATATATTATGAAAAATGACATTGCCACCTTTCGAAATGAAAGAATTAAGAACACGTATGTCGTAAGAACGTCGAGCGAGCAAAATAGACGAAGAAAAATCTCTGTTGACGTGCCCTTCTCCGTAGTAAACAAGGAGAAAGTAAGGAAGAAGTGAATTTCGTAGAAAAATAAATGTTTCGCATGAAAAAAAATCAGCTTTACTCACGCTCGCTCTCTTTTGCGTTGCATATTACGAGAATACAAAACGAGAGTTGGCATATTTAATGGTACAGACATTTGGCCTCGTATATACAAGATGCTTTCAAAGTATTAAGATTGGCACGGCAGGCGAGGCAAATGTCTGTGGCTTGAGACTCGATGTAACTGGACTGGCACGAGGCCGAAGGAATTTCTCTCTCTCTCTCTCGCTCTCTCTTTCTCTTGAGCCAGTCAACTACGTGAACTTTGACCAATGACACAATCCTTTTTTTGCTTCAACAATCGTTCACGATTTCGTAAACGTATTCATTTACAATCGTCTCTCATTTTTAACTACAATATCTCGGGGAATCGATTTACTATCGAAATTCTCGTAGAGAATTTGTAATATTTATCGTTCAAGCTTACTTTCGATATTTTTCAACAGTTGAGGAAGTTGAAGAGAAAATTTCAACATTATTCCCACTCGAAAAATTGTCATAGGAGTGATAATTACTTAATTACCCGAGGTCAGAATCGTCGCTTCGTGGATACGACGACAATCGTTCAAAAGAAACATGTATTCGGAATAACTCGCGACGCAATTGCCTTTTGTTTTGAATTTTCGAACTTTTTCGATGTTTCAAAGTATTTTTGCATTTCTTTCTGTTGGAAATTGATTTTTATTTTCAAAAGAGTACGACGTCTATTTTCATCAACGTTGAAACCAAATTTTATAATATTCTTGATTTATAAAATTTTAATTAAATATCGAAAATCACTCGAAGCCGATGTTGAGTTATTTAAAACTTGTTCAACGTCTGGAATTTCTCGTATTTTTTCGCTTCATAGAAATATGTGGATCCTCGTATGTGCACGTGTAAAATCGCTAATTAGGAAAACGTGCACATACGTCACTATTACGTGTACAGAGCTTTCCCTCTTTATCTCTCTCTCTCTCTCTCTCTCTCTCTCTCTCTCTCTTTCTATTTATTTCTCTTGTTCGTCGTCTTTGCGCATCACGAATGTACACGCGGAACATTGGTAACGTATTCGTAGCGCGTTTCCCCTCGAGGTGCAATTACCTTTAGGAAATATCCCGCTCCCGTGTATAATTAGGGGCTTATTCACCATCCGGACAAACGCGAGACCACCGACCATTCTGTATACATCAAATATATATTTTTAGGTTTTTTGTAATCCTTCCTTTTCGTCCTAATGTTAAACGTACATTAGTCAACAGGATGTTTGATTTGTCAGTAATGTTTAAAACACAGTTACACCGCGCGAGTAAACAAATAATTTACGAACGTAAATAACGTTTAACCAACTCCGTAATTATCCACGTTACCAATTTTTTTTCTGTATTCCTCTTTTCTCTCATTATATGTTATTTTATTAATTTATTTATTATATTAAAAGGCGTAGCATTGCGTTTGCAAAGGTAGGGACATTAACAAAGAACGATTTTAGGTTATTGCAAAATTTTCAAAATTTCTATGCCTCCTTGAGCTACAAGAATTCGTAACTTTTTGTGAGAGCCAAGCGGATCAATTAAGAACATTTAAAAAAAAGAACCGTTCGATGAACAAATGTTTCCGCAGTATAAAGAAATCGCAAAAAAAAAAAAAAATTCATTGATTATCATTGTGATTTAAACGATAAAAACATCAATGCAATATTATTCAATTTATTTTTCAATTTTTCTATTAATTTATGTACTTTTTTTCAATGCCAAAGGATTGCGTCATTTTTTTATGAGTCACCGGTTTAAAGAGGCACTATGACCTCGCTCCAAGACTATAGGTACGAATAGTAATTATAAGCAGAATAATAATAATTGAAATAATAATAATAACAACAATAATGTTTTCGATCGATAAAAACTGCAATTACTTTTATTTAACGTCAAAAAAAAAACTGCAATTACATTTAATTAAACGTCAAAAAAACTTTCTTCCTTAATAATAACATTCTTAATCGACCGTAAGGTATTTCCTTAACAATGGGTTCTCCATAGGAAAAATAAAAGCAGAATCTGGCCCCGGTAATTCATGTGCGGAAGGAGACGTTAAAAAATTATGCAAATCGCACGGAATTACGTGGAAACGAGGAAATCAGGGAGATGATAATTTCACGATGAATTGCGAAATCATTATTGGAACAAGCGTCAGACGTAGCGCAAGGAAAAATATATATACGTGCACATATGACTGTGCATCAATTGTCTGCTCAGATATACAACAAAAATGGTCAAACTGATTCTACCGGATCTTACGATTAGTTAGTAATCTTTGGACAAATATTTTAATGCGATAATTCGTTCCTCAATTAAATTCGTATCTTTATTACTTGACCCTCTTTCTTTAGTGCTATCGGGTCATTTTGACCCAGGGCAGAACTGCAATTCTCGACTGAATGCTCTTTTTTTTAATGAAACATCGATTGCAGTGGAACTAATCGTTTCCCAACGTCAATTTCTGTAGCTTTCGCTTAGTCAGGAATTGTCCTGGGTCTCATAGACCCATGGAACTAATGACTTTTTTTATTCATGTTTTTTCCTTTCGAAAGATACTGAGAGATACTTAAGAAATGTTCGTAACTTTGTCGTTGAAATTATTTTGAGAATTCAACTGCCTCAACGTGTGGGTTTCGGAACATTTTTAATCCCTAGAACTTTTGTTACATAATTTTTTGACCCCTGAAGGCCGTTAGTGAAATAAAAAAGGGAATAATCATGTTTTTTTCGTATTTTCCGTTGGACCACAATGTTGCAATCTTCAGTGTCATACTTTCTATTTACATTTGTTGACACGTAGTGGATTGATAAAAAATTAAAGTCAATATTCACGATGCTAGGTATTTTTATGTATATTGATCAGACACAGGGATTAGCAGCTTAAAAATGGAAAAACCTTCTTGAAAGTTATACAACGAGCATGTAAACTTGACTGCGAGAGTTTAGCTCAAGAGAGAGAGAGGGAGAGAGAGAGAGAGAGAGAGAGAGAGAGAGAGAGAGAGAGAGATTAAAAGGCTTTCACACTTAACGGATTCTCAATGTTCAAGATGTATTTTTTTCCTTCATTTCTCTTCGCGTTTACCGCTATACACGACGGTTCTTTCGTCTAGAATATTTTATATACATATGTGTGGATAATACTACATTTAGACGAACGTCACAAACCGGTGAATCGGCGTTTCAAATCGTCATTACATATATTTACCGTATACGTGTTTTGTAGAGATTCTCGCAACGCTTTTATTCACATAAACACATGCATACATATACAGACGAAAAATATATATACGATGTTATATATTAATGGCATTCCAATGGGTGTGGTATACGATCGACGTACGATAAGAGAGTGTCGAAGGTCCGGAGACCCGGAGAAAGAGATAGAAACAGATAGGGAGAGAGAGAGAGAGAGAGAGAAAACGCTCGTGAATACAACGGAAAATGGTCACGGGTCGATGGGCAAATCGATAACCGCGTGTTCGTTCGAGCGCCCGCGCGCTCGACTTTACACTCGCTCTCCCAACCACGAGCGAAAACCAGAAGCGACCACAATACCGCTATGTATATCACTTTTTTTTCTTTCAAGTAAGAATATTCTTGTAAAGGCGTACGTAGCCCTTTTCAGTCATGAAAATTATTCTAAGTATACATTTTTTTATGAATTTTTCATCAAATATAAATTTATTGATTGTTGCAACAGAATTATTGTCTATAAATTGGTTTTGTTTTCGTATTTCTCGATCGCACATCATAAAGAAATTTCACGTCATGAAAATTCGAAGACTTTTGTACTTCTTATTACACGCGAACTGAATACCACCAGAAGGCGTTAAAGTTTATGCACTTGTTGAATGTCAGTATGGTTCACTTCCCCTTGCCCTGGTCTCGAGTGCCACCATAGCATCGTTACGAACTATATAAAGTCACGAGTATATCTTTCCCTAAACTTGGCGACGAAACTCTTTCCAGAAATAGCACAGTTCCGCGAACTGCACGTATTGTTCGTGTACCTTTTTTTTCCATGAAAATACCAGAAACTTTTGTGGATTGTTCAGAATTTTTTGAAAATACTTACTTCAAGGATGATCAGGAGGTAAAATCGTAGAAAACTGTGCCCAATATTCTTATTCTCCTGATGTAACGGAATTTAATTCCACAAAAATTGAGTCAACAACTCGAATTCTAACATCACATCTATCCAACGTTATTTTTTTTTTTCTTTTACTCTTCAATAATTAAGTGTCCAATATACTATCGGGAATTGACAGCTTCTATACCTAATTTACATTCATGGAAGTTTTCGAAAAACTCGTAGAAAAACAGTTGTTTTCTTATTCGATTGCGTGTAGCTTCGTTGAAAATAAAAAATTGTTATAAGTCCCAAAACGGCTCATTGGAACCTGTTGAAATTTGTTCACTAGCCTCGGGTCAATTGTGGAAATAATCTGTAAACATTTCATCAACTTGGTAGCATTTTTAATATATTTTCTTAACTGGAATATATTTCGAGAAAAGAAAACGAATTTCTGAAGTTATTTGGATATTTTGTTCATTTAAAATAAAAATAAAGTGCTGGGAATTTTTTGAGAGCTTTCTACACAGCACGTACACTCTTAAATTATATTTGTTTCACGAAGCGAAGGCATAAAAGCAACAAATGTTTATTCGTACAGCCAGCAGCGAACCGAAACCCCAAATTAACGAAAATAACAACGCGTCTTGAGAGAAGGAGGCACTGAAAGTTCGCGTGAAACTCGAACTCGAAAGTTCCAGCAATACAACTACATTGTCGAAAATATTTTTATATCGAGAGAGCCAACGATTTTCTGCGGAGTGTACGAGAATTGTGAAAATCTTTGTCATTGTTAATTGTCTCCCTTGCACTTTATTTTTACTTACATCATATTTTTTACTACTCTAATTCTCTGTATTTACCAGTAGAACGACTGGTATTTAAATTACATTCTTCAGAAACTTTCGCTGCCCATTTTCTCGTCCTGGAATTATGTTAACGCCCTTTCAAAAGTAGTAAAAGATTTTTCTTCCTTTTTTTGTTTTTTTTTTACACGAAAAAATATTGGTTTTATGGAGACAGTTTTTTGGTCTTAATTTTAAGAAGTCGATAAATAATTTTCTCGTTCGGTTCATGCTCCACTTGCGGTCACAATATTCGACAACTTTGTCGAACCCTCCAAATTCATGTCCTCATTTCGGTTATCTTCTCTTTCTTTATTTTTCGCGCATGAATAAATATTTTGCTAATAAATATAATTAGCAATTATTTTCATCGTTACTTTGTTTGATTTCGAAGAAAATTTTTGCAAGTGACGTCCATACAGAATAAATGTCCCTTGTGTTAAGACACACGTGTGAATTTATTTGGCTGAGTCATTTGCATTTGTCATTTTAGCAATGTCTTTTTTTTTTTTTAATAAAAACATCTGTTTTCTTACGATTCATTTTGTCGTATGAGTAACTTTGTAAAACCAATTGAGACTCTAAGAATTTTCAAGTTAATTTTGTGACGTACATTGTCCACGTCTTAAAAATTTGATTGTAGAGTAACTTGAGGTCCAGAATAATTTTTGTAGGATTTCGAATTGCCCGTTCGTTTTTATTCTTCTCGCGATAGTATCTTAAACAGAATTTCTTATTACTTTTTTGTAAATTTATTTCAATCATAAAAGTTTATTTGTCCTCATCGCACGAAAATTGAAACATAAATCGCTTCTCTCGGAGATGAGCCATGAATTTTTCGGCAATGTTATTATTGCGGGTCCTATATAATCGTGGATCGAGAGACACAAGTGGTGCAAAGAATTTGTGCGGTGAATGAAAACGGTTACTGTTGGATGGAGAAACAGAGAGGGAGGGGGGGGGGGATACGTCAGGTTGATATTCCGGTGGTCTTTAGATGGGCCCTCTCGTCTCTCTTTCTCCCTCTCTGTTCCTTTTGCTCTCTCAGCGCGTTCCACGGTCTCGAGACTTACCAGCAACAGCAGCAGCAGCAACAGCACAGTGTGAAGGTACGCGTGTGAGGCGAACCAGGTCGTTGCGGTCGTCGACCCACGCGGGGACTCCCTCGAGAGCCCTACTTTTGTTAGTCGTTCATTCCAAAGCCCAAATAATACGGGATAAATTCCTTCTGTTGGTCGAACGCCCAAAAAATTTCTCATTTTTCCAGTCATCGTCCTGCCTACCTCGTTGCAGTGCATCGAAACGATTTCTGTTTTTTACTTTTCATTTTTCTTTCTTTTTTTTTCATTTTATTTTTTCATTTATAGTATCGTCGAAAATGTTGATGCAGGTTCCGTCAACAAATCGCTGTTGTGGATGGAACTACACGATTTTCAATTCGATATCTTTCCTGGATTTTTCTTTGTTTCTCAGAAATCTGGCCACGTTGTAATCTGGAAAAATGCTGCTTATTTTTTGTTCCTGGTTCTTTCGATCGATCGACGGACAATAAAAGTTTGAATTTACACAGTTGAACACACAAAATGTAACAAAAAGAATTTTCATCGTGTCCGAACAATACAAATGATTCATTATTTTTAATTCATCATCCATTATTGTTCCACTGTCACGATGTACGCGTGACAAACAGTTATTTATTGTTTTCAATGGAAATTGTTTTCTGACAGATCCAGAATTTTTTTATTTCACAGAAAATACATTTGGTTCTCCGACAAAAAATACACGCTTTCGTATTTTGTGATTTTGTGGAATTCCTCGTGTTCCGAGTATCCATCTCGGTCTGAGAGATCTCGCTCGAGCCCTCAACGTTAAAAATGTATTCGTGGAAACGTAACTGATGGTTGGATTTTGTTTGCCTCCACACCTGATTAAATTTTTTTTCATTATCATTATATTTAACACACAAATATATACGTAGACATTTTTTCATTATTATCCAGATTTCTATGTTCAGGACTCTTCAAATTAAACCCGCTCCATTTCGTTTTCCATTTTTTTTCCTTCCTTAGCGCGTATCCGTGTATATATATTTAGATATGTGTATTGTATGACCCAAATGATTCATCACCGAGTGAAAAGAATGCACGAAGGTGTACAGTCGAGACTGACAGAGGGACTCTTCTCTGCGGCTCGAAGAAAAGAGAGGAGAAGAAATAAAAGCAGGGAAGGAGAAAAGAGCGTGTATTCCTTTTCTTCATTTCTTTCTGTCTCTCTTCCTCTCTCTATTTCTCTCTTTCTCAACTCTCATTGTTGAATCTCACTTCTTTTCATAGCTTTCAACCTTTTTCAGAGACATATATAGATACAAGTTCTCGTCGGTTTTTTGTCACCCACGGTTTTATATACAAGCGTCTATGTGTCCATATAAATAAATATATGTTCGTTCATTTTATATTGAATAAATGAAAATATATACTGAACAAATATTTATAATTGTAAATAATTTTTATGCATAAAAAGTGAATTTAATACGTATTAAATATAAATACGAAGATAATTTTAAAAAATGAAAAAGGATTTGATATATAACTGTCGCATTGATATACATTTTTCTCGACTTCTCTTGCATTTTCTTGCACACCTCCGTATCTGTTGCTGTAAGCAAAAGCGTGGGTGCTTTGAGAACGTCACCCACTCGAAAAAATACTGTAAGGCCGTCTATCAAGTAGCCTCACGTGTCTCTATGCATATCTATATATTTGCACATACGCAGATCGCCTTGTTTACTATTCCTCGATATACATACATAACAAGTCGTTGAATATTGCTGAAACCTCGTTTTCATCGCGCCACCGCACCGAGGTCACCTTGTCAAACTTTCCGGTTCGTTTGAACGATCCGAAGTCAATAAATAAATATATAAACACGAGAAAACGTTGGTAAAATAAACATCGAGTTGTCACAGTCGTGAAACGATGAAGCAAAATAGATTTTTTAGGATAAAGATCGACAGGACGGATTTCAAGGTCAAGCCACTTGTAGTATTGACTGTCGTTACAATTTTAACCCTTTCTCGCCAACGGCTTAACAATTATTCTTTTTTTTTTCATTTTTTACTTCCAGTCCAGATATTTCACTGAAAAGTTAGCTTTTTAAAGATTTTTTCGCTCCCCGCTTCTCGCTCGGAGAATTTCCTCGCAGAATGCTTCCCTACGAATGCTAACACGAATCATATATGTATGTGCTGTCCGTATAAAGTTTGAGGATCGCACATACGAGAGATACGAGAGTGTCCGTTGTAAACAATGATTCGAGCTCTCTACGTTCCTCTCTCTTTCTCTTTCCCGCTCTTTTTTTTTGTTTCTCTTTCGCTATTTCTCTCTCGTCGAGACTCCGACCCAGATTCCAAGTCTTGAGCACACACTCTGCGTACACGGATTTCTGTGCTTTTGTACGTACTTTATATACAGATATACAGACTGTCCGACGAAAAGCTTTAGCAAAAGGTCAGGATTTCATACCCAGAACTTTTTTATTTCTGTTTCAATATTTTTATCCTTTTTTCCAGCATTTATAGCAACTTCCCTTTGTTCGTCTCTCCAGGTTTGTTTGTGTTTTTATATACTTTATAAAATAATTAAAAAATATGTTATTCATCGTAATTTTGGAATAATTTCTTCTATATTTCACTATTCGTCAAATCCTTCAAAGTTTTTTCGCCTTTTTTATGACTCGTGGTTATAAATGGGGGCATAATAATACGTATAGAAAGCGCCGCTTGCATAACTCACAGCCAAGGCGTTCTCGTCCTCCGGGCGAATGACACTCGTTGCACGGAAAAAAAGAGAGAACGAGAGAGAGGATTGTGTTGATAGGTTCGCGCTCTTTCAACTAATCGTAAACGAGAGCATCAGTTTGACAAAATCGTCGCTTCACTTTCACGCACCCGTGATTCAAAATTCTCTTCGTTTCTGATATTGTATCGGGCGAACGCATCAGTCATACACTCGTGCGCGCACCTCGCCATTGTCCAAGGTTCGAACGCGATGAATAATGCACCATAAATCATTTTAGAGTCTCTCGACGTACACAGTGCTCCGGGTCGTTTGGGTCGAATAATAGGATGTTGAGGACTCGTCGGGTCGAATGCCAACACCCCGAAAATATACGTTGTGGCTACAAAGTAACCTGACGAAATTTATACTTTTCGGGAATTTTTAATTTTTTTTTTTCAAATGTATTTCTGTATTGCGATTTTAAAGATATTATAAATCGATGTTTTTTTATTTATTTTTCTGTTTATTTTTTTTCCGCCAAAATGCTGAAGTTGGGCTTTAACCTACACTGTTAAAAATTAATTGGAACGTACAATCCTTTTACTAAATGAAAGTAAATGAAAATTACAAACTAAGCATATTAAATAACAATAATTGCTTTCGTATTTTTAAATTACGACAAATCATATATCATTTGTTATTTTTTGAACGAAATTTCTTTTTTTGATCTTTTTCAGTGACAAATACGTTTGTACTCAAAGGATTAATTTTCAGTAATTGCTTCACTTTCATTTAGATTATTTTTTAATGTTATTTTTATAATTTTATAATATTTTTTCTCTTTTTTTCTGTATCGTTTTTTAACAACCATTATTAGTTACACCAGAACTTTTGTAATTGCCTGAAAGTGTACCACGGCATAAATAAGATACAATCAAATCTCTCTCTCTCTCTCTCTGTCTCTTTCTCTCTCTTTATCTCATAGCAGTCTTTTCTAATGTTGTTGCAACGTTGCATCGAACAGTGCTCGTTGCATTCTCTCCCCTGTCTACTGGCCTTCTTGCTTTCAATGGAGGTTTTGTTTGGCTGCTGTTGTGCATCGGCCAGACGTAATGTCCACCGGAATACGAGAGACAATATTCGCAACAATGTAGAAATAAAGATGTACATTTGATAGAAAAAAAAACATTTCTTAGTATATATTTTATCTTTTATTTATATTTTTCATTCAAAAAATGTATACGATGTTATGATGTAAAGAATAGAGAGAAAAACCGCTCGGTGCACAAAGGCACAGACACACGGTTCGCCAGAAAGAGAAATAAGAAGTTCGGGCACAAGAGAACAGGTTCCATGGGGCAGACCAACCGACCACCAGCCACAAGGGGTCTCAGGTCACTCACCCAGATAGTCTACGACTTGCTTCTCTCCCTTTTCCTTAAATTGATTTTATATATAATTTTTATTCACCACTTTTTATCATTTAGTTTAAATAATAATATACTGCAATATTTTTCCTATTTTCAATCGTTACGACGGCACAAATATTCCGTTAGTAAAAAATTGAAATAAATTCGACCATCGTGGCTTGAGATATCGATATAACGATTTTTAATTTGTCGAAAGTTTTTACGAAGATAAGACACTCGAAAAGTGTATGCATTTGGATCAGGAAAACTTCTTCTTGGGGAAGCCTCGCCTCGTTGAAGACCGTTAGTCGCCTACGTGTGTGTGTGTGTGTGTGTGGTGTGCATGTGAGAATAGCAGCGAGTTGGGAAAATTTAGCTTGAGGGGAATCTCGAAAACGACCAAAGGGGAAACTCTCACTTGGTCGTCATCGATTCTCCTCGAGGGATACCTATTTCCTGCTCTCTTCAGTTTTATTTTCTTTCTTTTTTTTTCCCCGCTCTTTCTGTTTTGTTACCATGCCTCACGTACAACTTCTCTTCTATTTCACTTTTCCACTTGAGTTCCCGTTGACCTACATACGATCCATAGATATATACGAGTAATTTAATTAAGAAATGGGGCAAATATCCGAAGGGTGACCGCGCGCGCAAGAGACACAAACCATAATACAACATCGCCAGATGTGCCAGCATCTAATATTTCCCCTCACTTCTCGCAACATCCTTAATCTCATCAGATATGGTTCTCGATCGAATTTTCTTATTATATTTCGTAACCCATATCCCTATCGGCATCTGATACTTTTTTTTTCGTCTTACATCGTATATGTATGTATATATTTTTTTTTATATGACCTACTTTCACTTTACAAGATTTACAGAAAGTTTTTTTCCCTTCAATCAAACATTTTGGACTCTGCGATTTTTGATTTAGTCGCAGAGCCATTTAAAATTTATCCCGAAACAATCGGAAACGACTGGTGTTCAATAGTCGTTGGAGGAATGTGATAAAAAAAAGAAAAATCATTTTTTACGACAGTTTTCGAAGAAAAGTATTTTATTAAGTATATTTTCGTGGATGTTTATTTATTTGAATAGAGGGTTAATTATTTATCGTAAAAAATTGGAATGGAAAGCGATCTATTTTGTCATCAATGATTCATTAATGCAATAATGATTTTTATATTAGTAGAAAAAAGAAAATAATTGTAAAATTGTAATAAAAAATATAAGCAGGGAAATAAGAGTTTTGGATGAAAATTAAGCCAAAATGAAGAAGCGGTGGGAAACAGTTGTTTTCAAATATATTTATGACCCGCGTGCATCTATTTTTGGTAAATATACTTAACTCGAAGTTGTCGTTGACATCGCGACTGATAAATTTTTCAAAAGCTCAAAGATAGCTTTTATCAGAGACACGCGGTGTACGTCGATATCTCGAGTCGCAAAACTGCGGCTGGCGAGAATTAACGAGCACACATACGTCCTTGTGCCGGTGATCTGATTGACGTCATTCCCATCACGTTTCTTTCTTCTTTCCTTCTCTCTCTTTTTTTTCTCTCTCCCTCTCTCTCTCTCTCTCTCTCTCGCTCTTTCTCTCCCTCTTTTCGTAGCTTGCGGTGCGGAGGTGGCGCTCAGCAAGAATTATTGCGTCACGCACGCATCGTCTCGCGTTAGCCACAATCGCGGACACGTCTCGTGCCACAGTCGTCCAGATGATCTCTCTTCTTTTTTTTTCCTCTTTTTCGCCGCCTCTTCCTCCCCTTCCTCCTTCTCCTCCTCCTCCGCTTCTTTCCCATTCTTACCTCCTTCTCGTTTCTTTCGACTCCCTCGCCGAGCTTCACAATTCTCAAGGTCATGGCGACTATACCGATCTTTTCCGTTCTCTCAATTCACGACCTGTCGACTGAGCTCACTCTTTTTTCTTTCTCTCTCTCTCTCTCTCTCTCTCTTTCCCTCTCTCGCTTAATCTTTCGTTATCCGTCAATATAATACAAATCACGTGAAAGTCTCTCACTCAATGCGTGCACGTACTTTCCAAAAAATGAAAACATCTAACGATCGCGAGTTCGATTCAATTTTTATCGCTTCACAACTTTGGACATTTTTTTTTTCTTCATTACTTTTTTTTGTACCTCGAGAGTCCATGCATTCTGAGAAGGCTTGACTATTCAAGTTTTTATTTCACTGTGTTCGTGGCCGAAGACATTCCGGAGAAGAGACCGAACGTTTCTTTTACGTTCAAAGTGATTAATTTTTGTAAATGTGTTTTTTGAAAAACTTCCACAACAGAATTGCACAACGGATCGTTCACGTAATGTCGAAAAGTGACGAAAAATATAGTTTCTAAGATTTTCTGACGAAAGCTACTGCAAAAAATAGTAAAAATTAAAAATATTTCTACTTTTTTTAGATCTTCATGAAAATTATCGTGGCGTTTTTCATATTTGCAACGAGGACTCTTCGTCGTGGACATTCAATTTGTATTCAAATAGCCTTTGAAACAGCGTTTGGTTTTCTGAATTATCTCCAGTTTCCAAAGTATGGCGAATTTTTGAACTATTCGACTGCTTTTCACAAGTCTTTTTCATCAACACGGACTTGCCTTTGTTTTACCAATCTTCTCAATCGTCTCCTACCAAATAATAAATGATCAGAGTTTCCAAGCAACAAAAAATAAAAATAAACTGCAACTAAAAACTTGAAGTAGCAAAATTATTCACTAGATTCGATCCAAAGACTCTCCTTCGTGTCAAAAATTGAGATGTAGACGGTACACAATTTTTTCTCGATTTTTACATCCATTTTGAGAAAGACAAAGGAACGATTAACATTTTTTAGCATAATTGCTACAAGTAATTTTTTTTTCACTGTGCTGACGATTTTTTTTTTCTAAATTATACCACACGAAATAAATGTACGTATAAGCTACGAAAAATTCTATCGTATAGGGAGCGAACCGGCTGCAGTAGGCTGGGGCAGTGCAACGAGGGGGTCAACGGCCCTGACGTGTGCACGGAGCGTGCCGACGAGACGCTCTCTGTTGTGTGACGCTACTGTAAACGCGAGGCTACCGCGACGATGGTGCACCAAACCGCTTATGCACACAAACGCACATGCACACACGTGCTAATACATACTAAGCCTCGTTCGAGTTGCGTGAGCCCTTGCACGCGCGACGATCCTACGAAACCCTCCATATTCCCCTTATCTCGTCACGCGAGTAAAAAAGGGAAAAAAAAAATACAAAATTTCGTCATAATTTTTCGTTTACGGTTGTTCCATCACTGACTGAACTTGGAGATTAAAATTTTCTCATTTTTTTCTGTGGAAACATATCCAACAAAATTATTCTCGCGTTTTATTTTCGAACAACACATTTTTCGTGATCGATTTCATAAAAATAATTAATGACGTGGGAAATAAATTGTAAACAACGACATTTTTTCTGTATTTTTGACCAAAAAAATCTGGATTAACGCTGCTAATTACTGGATCTTTTTAGACACTAGAATCCTTATTTTGATATAAAAATAATATGTAAATATTGATATTTTGCTGGGCATTAAAATCCACGAAATAAACCAAACTTTCACGTCCACACCGAACGATACGAGATTGGAAATTCTGTCGTTCATTCGCACTCTCTTCACCTCTTTTTCCCTGAGTGTCTTCAGCCAACACTCTTTGACGTTTTTCAATTTATTATTATTATTAATATTTGTAATTTTGCTCCACTCTTTCCTTTGCATTTTTTTTTCCTTTTTCCATGCGAAAACCCATACTTATTACTCGGTGTGTCGACAGCGAGTGTGCCGAGGGTAAAGAGAGTGCTCGACCTCCGGAGCTCTCTTTGGACGAGAGTCGTTTCTCATTCGAGTCTCTCTCTCCCGGTTCTTCAACCCCCTCGTTCGCCTCCCTCTTCTCTCTTTCTCTCGTGCTTTCTATGTGGCTGACTCTTCTCGCTGACAGCCTTCCTGAACCAAGAGAACAAAAATTGCGGGAACGAGCGCGAAAAAGTGCGCGTACTTTTTTTGTTTGTTAATTTTCCCTCTTTTTTTTTACAATTCTCTTTATTTACTGGGCTGAAAACGGGTCGACTGCATTTTTGACTCGGAAGTTTCAAATATCTTTGCACGTACATAGGGATTGAAATACATCGAGAAATATTTGCCATTTTTCATTTATCCATAATCCGTTGGAAAATATTCAGAAAAATCGTTTTTATGGAAACGAGAAAATCCATGCAATTCGTACAGAAATCTGTATCGATTAAAATTCTTTTTTGCTTTCGAGTCATTGTAATTTCGGCTTTTAATTTTTAATTAACGAAAATATCGTGTCACGATAAATTTCGAGTCCAATTAACGCTCTCAGAATTCTGTCGTTGCGCAAAATATTATTTCGATTATCGTCATTCGCACTGAATAACTCTTGCAATATTTTTCTCGTTATTTCAATTCAACTTTTTTCCTCCTTCGATTACTTTCAATCGAAATATTTTATTTTTCTCTTTTCATCGAAGGAATATTTTGAATTTTTTGCAAAACGTGTCAGCGATCTGACATTCTTCTGAGCGACCAAAACATCGAGGTCAAATTTCGAATGTTTTTTTTTTTCAACATTCCCATCCATACGAAGAATTCGATATGCGCGAGGTTGGTAATTGGCCTTTTTCCTGTTGTGGGTTCTCTGTGTTTTTTCGACACTCGTTTACTTCTCTCTTTCTCTCTTTCATACGGACATGAACCCGCACCGTATTATTCACTGACTTTCTGGACGATCACGCGAATTCTTCGGATTCAATCAATTCGCAGTTATTTTCTAACGGTTCAGTCGTTATTCAACCGCTACTTACGATATTTTCGAATTCATGAGAGTGCAATTTTTTATGGAAGAAAAAAAGAATAACTTCGTTTTTAGTGATTCTGTAAATAAAAACAAAAACCAAAAACAATTTTCAAAAGGATATACCGAAAATGACAATAATAAGACGCTGGCAGGTTAAAAAAACAATGGAAAAAAATGTACGTTAAAAATTGCAAAAAAAGATAACCTTAGAACATAAAAAAATGTGCAACGAAAAAACGGGAATAAAAACCTGGGTGGAGTTTGCATGAGAATGAAAAAGTCCACGTACGCAAATAGACACATTCGGGAGAGAGGTCTATTACAGATGGCACGAAAAAAAAAAGCGAAAATGCTCTTGAAGAAATAATTGTTCCTGAGGATGAGGTGAAGACCCTTGGCTACAGGGGCACGTGGGGGAGGCAGCTGAAAGAAGCATTGAGTGTAAAAAGAAGGAAGAGAGAAAGAGAACGAGAGAGAGAGAGGGAGGAGCTGACGACTCTCGTGAATTCGTAATGTTGAGCTCGAACGCAAAGAAGACGAGAGAAGATACACGTACGGAGGTATATATACATTTATATATGAGAGGAAAATCTGTCAGAAAAAGAGAATAGAGATGGTGTGAGCGAGAGGTGTACCTGTATGTGGCACATGAGTGTGAAGAGAGAATAAGAATGAACAAAAGGTTTGAATGTTGGTGGTAGTGAGATTCACAAGATGTAAGGAAAAGAGAGCTTCTATATGGATTACGTGCAGTTTCCACAGGGTGTCCGAAAAAAATTGCGAGCCAAAATTTCGTTGGGACTTCTTGAGAGTAAAGATCGTGAAATTACAGAGAGAAAAGTCATTTGTCATTTTTCTCTAAGGTGAAGCGTTACAGAGATATCGATCAATTAGTAGCGACCAATCAGGTGCTCTCGCGCGGACCCGCCCCCATCTCATTCTTTAGTCCCCGGATTGGTCACGACTTATCCCTTGAATATCTTATCAACGGTGCATCGTAGAGGAAAATGGCCAAGGACTTTTTTCTTCCAAATTCCATAATCTTCACGACCTGATACTCGCAGCCACGATTTTCAAGACACCTCGTACATATTTTCATACTAATACAAACGTATGTGTGAAAGAGATGATTTTCCGTGTGTAGGTGGATAAAGACTCGAAAAGAAGAGTCCGGTATGTGGGGCAAAAGGGCTGCTAGGGATCAATAAATCCCCCTACCCATACGCCCCTGGCACAACCGAGTCTCGAGGCCTACATAACCTTCCCTCTTCATCCTCCCCTCACCTTCCTCTCTTTTGCCACCTTTCTGCTCCTCTCTTTCCTCCCTTCTCATTTATTTTTCTCTTGGAAAACCTCAGCCACTGTATAACTCGACTCTATCCTTCTGTTCTTTCCTATTCCACTTTTTCTCTCGTTCAATCCACCGATTCGTATTTTTCCGGGTTATCGTGCAGATACGTATAATCAACGTATGTCCTCATTTGCGTGTCTGCAAAAAGTATCGAGTTCTAAGAATAGATTTATGATCTTTTTATATAAAGTTCGCTGATGGATTTTATTTTTATCTGCTTTCAAAATTCCGCGGTAAAAGGAAGATTTCAATTAACGTAGGAATCTAAATTTTCACGTTCTAAAGTTGTCTCTAATCTTTGAAAACTTGCTCTAAAAACCTGATTCGGTTAAGAAGATCGAAATTTCGTTTTCGCAATAGGATTATTTTTTTTAATTATGTGCAACTTGATGTGATTGGAATGACACCAAAACGTTCGGTTGATTTCGTGAACAAATAATAAATCCGTAGAAAATGATCGTCAAGAACTTAAGAAACTTTCGAATAATATGAATTATTCTCATTGCTGGATTTTCGATGAATTCTTGATTCAGGAATCGAACCATTGGTCATAAATTTGGAAAAAAAAACGTCTACACTATAAAAATAAATCGAAAAAAAAAGGCAACACAAGCTCGATAAGAAATTCGATCGTCCTTGGGGCAAAGCTTGGAATCATAGTCTTGGCTCGTTCTCCAGGGATGAAAGAAAGACAAGGAGGACAAGGGGAGAATAGAGAGACAGAGAGAGAGACATGGAAAGAGAGAGAGAAAGAGGGAGAGAGGAAGGGAGGGTCCGCTGGCGACGACGAAAGGATCCTTTCAATTTCGGAAAATAGTTTTTAGTCTCTCGTGTGGAGGGTCCCCTCTCTCATTGAGTGTGCGAGGGTGGAGTTCGAAGTGGAAGCACCAAAGGGGAAGGCACCGATTGGTCGAGGCAAAGGGCTAAAATAGAAGGGAGTGTCGTGCATGGTTGGTGAATATATACAAAAAAGTCTGGGTGTGTTTCGGATAAGATGAGAATGAGAGAAAAAGAAAAAGCCACAGAAAAAACCTTAGACAGAGAATGAGAGAGAAGAGAGAGCGAAAAAAAAGAAAAAAAGGATGGTGTTCTGAACGTATTTTCCGCATCACGGGCGCGCGGTAGCTCCTGTAACAAAGTCGACGATAAAGGGCTAGGGGGAAAGGGAACGAGGGGCAGAACCTCATCCTCTCGTGTCTCTGATCGGCGCCTTTGATGGTCACCATGGCAACTCTCTCTCTTTTTTTTTCTTTTACTGTCCCTCTTGTCCTATTCCACCAACCTTTCTTTCCCTCTTCTGTTATGTATACGTGTTTATATACATACATATGCACTTTTCGCGACCTTCGATCGTCTTTTTTTTTATATATTCTTCTTCGATTCATTCTTGCTCCTTCGACAACCATGAAGAAGCAACCTCCGAAGATTCAAATCCCCGTAACAGTCGAATTTCAGCTGACTTTTCTCTCTCAAGATTTTTTTCACGACTCCTCGTCGGAGAATATATAAAATCGCAAAAAAGATAACAGTGACTTGGTGTTTTTCGTTTTTGTGAAATACTAGAGAAAATGAATAAAATGGAATAATGATAATTTATATATATAATTTACAATTATATTCATATGAATATTTCAATTCATGGTTTATTTATAATTATGTTTTGTTCACATGGATTTTTGTATATTTTTCAAGTTTTTTTTAAATCGCCGTTCATTATTAATCTGACCGGAGGATTCGGATAGCGAGAAAACAGGCTCGACGTTAAGAAACTAAAAAAAAAAGGAGAAGCGAAGAGGAGGAGGAGGAGGAGGAGGAGGAGGAGCCGCGAGAGTTATTTCTCGAATCTATTTCTGTGCCTGCCTTTGCGGGTGCAGTCTCCTCTCGCATGTGGGCTCCAACGAATATGCTGTGGAAAGAGACAGAAGATTTTTGGATGAACACTTTGTAGCCCACCAACCCAAGGCAAAAACTCGCTGTGACAGAGCCGCTCGTTTTAAAAAAGTAGTTTCGAAACAGCCTGCACGATAATGCACACGAGACTTGTCCCAAGATAGGCATTTTTTTCTTCTTCATATGTGTACATTTGTTAAATATATATTTACAATATAGTCTCCCGCGTCGTCGCGACGATCCTCATATTTCGTTCAAAGTTTCTCGTTATAATAGAACCCGGACCGGCCATAAATTCGAAATAATCATAATAATTCAATTTCATTTGTTTTTTCCTTTATGGACCAAACCCAAACACATCCAAGTTTATTGCAACGGTACTTCTAAAAAAAAATAACCACGTGCATTATCCAAATGGTCTGCTTCGTTGACAAACAAAAGTCCTCAAATACCTGTAGTCATCAGTGAATTCTTTAGAAAATACAAAAAAAAACTATTTTTTTCTCAGTTAGAAGTTCGGACAATTTATGATTTTATTTAACCATATTGAGACAGTTTTTTGAACGAAAAACATAATTCGGCTTCAACCGACTAGGAAAAAAATGCAATTATTGATAATTAATAATAAACGATAAATTATTGAGCTTCAGAATAATTTTTCGAAGAATACCAGCTTAAAAAGTTGACCATCAGCTGTAATTTGAAGGTGAAATTAAAAGGAAACGACAGATAGCGTGAAAGAGAAATTGTTGGTTTGGAGAGTTGCATGAAAATGCCTTACAAAGTTATCGAGCTACGATGATAACACGTGCTTGTTAATATACGAGAGCAGATGACTGAGGTTGAGGAGCGTGACCCTGGCGTTACGATAGCTTCGATGACCTCAAGATGCCATTGTTCGTTTGTATATCTATACATATATGAATATATGTATATATTATGTGTCTGCTTGGGAGACGGAGAAAAGGCGATAAAAGGCTAAATTGTTGACAAGCACAAGCCGTGGAAACGCGTGCTCGTAAAAGCGTGCTCGTGAACAACGTTAGTCGCTGGAAGACCTCGTGCAATTAGCGAGTTTAAGTTTTTGCTTCGAGAGCGTGTAATTTGACGCGTGACCGCAACGTTCAAATATTTTCATCTTTTTCTCACTCATTTTCACTCTGTCTTTTTCTCATTGTGTGTTTTTTTCTTATTGCATTCTTTTCGTTCATTCAACGTCCAAGAATGGAACACAGTCTCTATCACTTTTTTTTTTCTCGTGTCATTGAAGTACAACTTTATGGCACATAATGCCATAAAAATGTCTTCTCAAAATGTCGTCAATAAAAGTGACTATATTTAGATCGGCGCTATTTCATCGAATTCACTTTAATGAAGAAAGGGAAATAATTGTAATCGTATGAATGAAACGAAGTGAATCTTATCTCTTTTTATTTTTAGCTTTATCAAAAATTTATTATTAGACTCTTTCCATCGCGTCTGAAGAAAAAAAATAGTTTGGACACGACCAAAGCTCAAAATTTAGACCTTATGAACTCGCAGCTAAATTTAAATGGTTAGATCACAGCTCGTTTCTCGTGTCTTTAAAGTTGAATATCTTTTCGTTGCCTCTTGAATTATGTTCAAATGGAAATTACTCGAATAACTATCGACTGTTTTATTATAGCTCAATTACTGCACGTCATTTAAAACGACATTCATTTATGCTGAATCATTTTTTAGACCATTAAATTTGCAAAATTATTTCGATTTATCGTTTTATCGAAATGAAAAACCAAAAACCGTCCTTAGTTTTTTATTTGTTTTTGAATCTAACCTGCAGAAGGCTCCAGTTCTGTAGAAACATTTTCACACAGAATTCGATATTATTCCGATATTTCTATTTTTCGTTAGGTCGAAATGAAAAAACTAAGAAACGTCCCTTTTTTTTCATTTTTAAATTTTGTCTACTAAACGCTTTAATACTGTAGATAGATTTTCAACCAAAATTTTCAGGCTCCGCGACGACTAACCCTTTCAAAATCCTTAAAAATAAAAAACCGTAGCTTCCCTTGAAATGCACAATGGCAGTTTGTTTATTCGAGACAGATTTTTCGACGGCCTCAATTCCTCTTTTGTTTTGCTGGATTTTAAATGTTTATTTTATATTTTTTTCGAGAATGGTGTCGTAGTCAGTGTAGTGGTTCGCGAGGCGGTGACCTCGTGTGTTTTGAGTGGATAGAACAGGCACACGATGAGCAGAGAGAAGCCCTGCTCTGTCGTCGTCGATGTCGTCGTCGTCGTCGTCGCGGTAATTTTAAAGGGGATGTTTCAACATCCGCACATTTTGGACAGGCGAGAATTTCTCGTGCACAGTCCGACGCGCACCCTCGCTCGACGATCCTTCTCTCCGCCCCTGTTCAATTCCTCGGGCTCGCGCGCGTGAACTCAAACTCTCCGCCCCCTCGCGACCGTCGTGAATTTCCCCCTCCTCGTTCCTGCTGCGGGTACCCCTCTCGCATCCCCTCACCCTCCATCTCGCCACGACATTATCCGCAAGCGATCGACCCAACCTGACGTTCTTGCGGTGTACACGCTTGTCTCGCTCTCCCATCCCTCTCTTTTCACCATCAAACTTAAAGGGGATCTCTTGTATTCAACGTGTCACACCGCTCGTAACGTTGTACAGACGAACAAACTTTTTTAATAAACAAATCAAATGTAAATGTCATTTGTTTTAAGTCTGTAATTTGAAATATTTGATTTGTTTAGTTTTTGACAAGTTTGTAACTGTATTTCACAATTTGATTGTTGTTATGACATGTTGGTCTTCGTTTATTTGTCATTTTTTCATCTTTGTTTTTGTAAAATAACAAATACGTGAACCACTTTACATATTTTTTCAATCAAAATGTCTAATTTGATCGAAAAACACTTTCTAAGTTGCTGAGATATTTATTTGTTACTTCATCCTTCGAGCCATATACATTTTTCCTTTATTGATATTTTTGCGCGTTAGCAATTTTTTTTTAAAGTTTATAAATTAATTTTGTAGTTTGAATTTAAATAACATGAATTTTTAATTTATTTTATTTTCGTATTAACCGTTACGAAAACTCTTGTGAAAATTCAAAACACTTTTTTGATTAGTGGGAAGCATTTTACCTTTAAAAACACTCAAACTTAGTTTATTATTTATGGATGAGTTTTCTTTTTTCGATCTTGATCAGTAGAGAATTGGTACTCGACGTACACACGGCCTAGCAACGCGAATAGTTGCCTGTACCAAAGATACGTCGCGGGCTTTAAAGGAGATGATCTCGTAGTTTCCAGTCTTCTGTAGTAACACGTATTGCTCAAAATATTTTTTAGATTTTCACTAAACGTTTATTCAACAAATAACTAACGATCGATATTTAAAAAAAAGTAAAACAACAATTTCTCATAACAGTTTCGCACCAAATTTGCATCATTTTCAAGTAAAACTGGTTTCAAGTGTTTCCACAACAGTTTCGTGTGAACGGATGACGGAAGGTGGCGCTCAAAGCTTGAAAAACTCTATTCAAATGTCAACTTTTAATTCCTCATGTATTTGACGATAAATGTTCCGTTTTTTCGTTCCGCAACTCTTGAATATGCGATTTCTTGGATTAATACGCGAAGAGAGAAAAAAATCGTAGATAATTATTTAAACAATGACAGAAAATTCAGGAAAAGTCACTGAATCGATTTTTTCTTGTCGTCGATTGACCAAAAACTTATGTAAATGTAATTAGATCAAAAGGTTCAAGTTGCCGACAAAGTTTGAACAATCGAAAGTTTATATGAACGTTTTCCAAACGAATAATCTGCAGTTATGGTCAACATCTTGATTTTTTATTTCCTTCTCTTCCGAAAAGAGTGTATACGAGAGGAAAACGGAATAAGTTCATGCAGGCTTCTCTCACCGATCGACGAGAGGGTAGCAACACACAGGGCGCGCTCAACCCCTCTCCTCTCGTCTCACAACCTCTCCGGTTTATCGCGAGCTCTCGGGCAACGCCCAGATACGCCGAGAGAGTACGAATGAGAGAGGTGTTACGAAAAAAAATAAGAGAAAAGGGCACTTGCTTTTCCGAACGCCCTTCCATGATTCCTTCCAAAATAAATGCACACGGGGTGTCCAAAAAATCGTGGAGACCAATTGTTCTAATAGCTTTTCAGTCTTCTGATATCGATCATCATTCAATATTAGGTCAGGAAAAAAGAACTTTATTTTTACCCACTGCCAAGAAATCGAATGTTTACTTAATAATTTATAAACATATATATGTATCCGTGTATACATCGATCCTCTATAATAGAACACAAAAATACAAGTGTCGAGACTCTCGAGCCGAACTTTCCACTGTTCTTACGTTACCGCCGAGCGGTACAGTATTTTATTTATTTACTCGTAATGACCGTTCGCCATAGTGAAATCGGCGTGTCCATCGACCGAAACAATTCTAAGCTCTATATTTATCAAGTACGCGTTTACGACCCTTTTTCCGCAGTAGTCTTGAAAATATGGCACAATTAAATGAACGTTGCTTCACATTTTTCTGTACTCATTCATTCATTGAGAGAAAAAAATTGGTGTTGTTTTTTCTTCATTTATCGAGACAAATACGAGCAACTAAATATTTAGCGATAATAACAACAGTTTAGTCATTACAACATCTCGCAGAATATACTGTTAAAATGTCAAAACTATTGTCCATATTCCACTAAATAACTGACGTTTCCAATCTAAAACTTTTCCCAATATTTTCAATGATTTTTCTTTAAAGTGTTCAGAGTTCCAAATTTTCTGCTATAAAAAAAAGAAAATGTAAAAAAAATAGTAATCCTTCAAAAATGATGAGCACGCGGTGTCTGGGTCATAAAGACCCACGGAAACACCGGAGGAGGTTTAGAAAATGGTAGAAACTAAATTTAAATTGAATCAATGAAATTTGGACTAATTTTCTAGATTATTTTCTCCATTTGGTGTATGATTTTTTGGACACCCTGTGAATGAGCGAGAGATATCGTACTATCGGCTTGAATGGCCCATATTACGGTTCCAGGTTATTTAAAGGGGTCCACATCCGATCCGATGACTACGAGTGGGAAAACGAGTTGGTATACACGTTGCCAGAGAGGGAAGGGGAGAACAGTATGATATTGTGTCTATAGACAGCAAAACTTTCCAACGCTCTTTGAATATCGTGTATTGCGAGTGAGAACAACAGAGAGCGAGAGAGAGAGAGAGAGAGAGAAAGATCGAGTGACTCAATGATAGATCTCGCTAAAACTATACTTGGACACGAGACTTGGTATTCGATGTTCTTTGATCATATTTATAAAACATTAAAAGCATATCTATCTATATATATATTTATAAATCTAGGAAGGAAAATAAGTTGCTGTCAGATTCAGTTCCTGTGTTTGATTGTTTCTTTGTCAACAGACTATTTGACTGTTTATAAATCGAGAACTGTATAGAATAGATTTCAACAATGAGACTGTCACTGAAATGTAACTTTTGATTCACAATAGTCGACTTTACGTTGTACAGCATTTCGCTATGTTGTTTATTACACGTTCAAAACAAACAAACGAACGAAAGATATTAATGATGATAAGACAATTTCGAATAGTTGAAAAAATAAACTGTCAAAACGTTATGAAAATAAAAATATTAGGAAATTGAAGAATAGCTCGACAATACCAAGGACGAAACCACGGGAATAATGAGAAGCCCAACAAAAGTTTCGATAAACCACATTCGAGGTCAAGAACTGTTTATCTCATAAACGTTTTTCAATACATTCTTCGTTTTCATATGTAGCAATCAATCGATCCTTAACCAATACGCTGAGAAACGGACGCAAAACAACCAAAGGGCAATAAAAGAAAGAACGAATGAACGAGAGAGAGAGAGAGAGAGATAAAAACAAAACAATGTGCTAATCGACACGGAAGTGACCGCTCGAATGGGACGGCTTCGAGAGGGAAAGAGTGCGCGGAAAAGAGGGCGAGGGGCAAAGGAGACCGAGAGAGAGAACTCTCTCGACAGGCGCAAGGTCAGCCGGTGGCCTCCAACTTCCGGTGTTGCGCTGTTGATGCCATATGAACAAATATACACACACACGCGCGTGGATGTAACGAAATCTTTTATACTACGCAAGGGAAAATGAATTTCGAATCGAACGAACATGTTCTTCACCTTTAGGTTATGTTATTCCCGAAAAATCTATTAAAAAAATGTTTTTTCTCATTATTTTAATCGGTTGATAAAAACTCATATTTCAATCGTTCGATTTTATCTCTCTCTCGATCTTTACTTTTTGATTTCATTCTTAAAAGTAACAAAATGTACTTTCTTCTCTACTTCCATCGATCTTTGGAAACTTTTCTTCGTTCAATGAAAGTTCATCGTTTGATCTTAAATTGCACTCGATCCTTGTTGTTTTTCTTCCTACTATTACAAACAAAATGTTATTGTGTGGGCGATCTGGGACGGAAGGTGACGCTGAATTCTCGCGCTGTTGAAACGAACTGTGAACTTTCACTTTTTTTTCGTATGTTCGTACATGTTTACTTTTAATGGATCGGACAGAAAGAGAAATGGTGGAACAAACCTTCGAACGTTCGACACGAGAACCTTTGCCCCCTCTGATCGCTTTGTACACGAACCTCTCAGGGTGACGCAACGACCCACGGAATTCTGATATTTAGCGGTTATGCAACCCTAACGTGTGTGTAACATATTTATGGCACAGTGAGACCGAGGATCTACGAACAGAGCACCAGCATTAAGGATGTTCTATCGACAGACTTCATTTCAGATGAAACTCTTTTTTTTTTCGTACCTCGTAATCGAGGTTTAATATTTATTAATGTCTGCCGTTAACTTTCAAAGCACCTCCACGACTATTTGATCGAAATATTATAAATTAAACAACTTTACACATCACTCATGGTCACAGTGACTTCGTAGCCCCTACAAGTTTAAATTAAATATATTTATGGTTCGTCTGCTAGAGATGAAAGAACAACGATTATATATTCGTTGGACATCGAGCAGGATTCTGACGGAGGATTGAAAAAAGGTTTTACGTAGGAATTGAAGGTTTTACTTACAGCTAAGTTTGATACAAAAAATCGTATCCATTTACAAAGCTTTTTGTTTATTTGCAAATAAAATATGATTGCTACGAAAAAATTTAACGAGATGTTATTGTTGATTTTGTAAACAAGTTTTTTTTCGTAAAATGCTGTTCGCGATACGCACGATTTCAATTGCGAATTTGAACCCGAGAATAATTTTTTTTTTTCAATGATATTCAAAGGGCGAGACTCTTAAATAAAAATATTTTCGAAAAGCACTCTTAGATTTTACCTACAGATTTATAGGCTGAAAAACGAATGAAGATTATGTTGACAGAAATGTCTCCGCGAAACTTTTTGCAGTTGCGTTCATCTGGAAACTCAGTGAGCTGTCAAATGACCTTGTGCGATGTTGTCAAACGTAAACTTCTCGCTCATGTACTCTGGGGTCATGTTCATAATTTGGATTAATTTATCAATAAAATAAAATACCATCCACTACCTCGAGACGATGACTATTTCGAGAAATAAATCTTAAAGAAAAATCGAACCGATCCTTTTTTTATAACGACAAAAGTATTCGTTCGAAAACAATGTACGAAGGTATGGGGGACAGTTGAAACATAACGTCGAATATGACGTTGAAATATGTATTTTTTTTGTATCTTGATTTCTCTTTATTTTATAGGTTGTTAGGGCCCATTAGAGCTAATGGTTATTAGTGATCACAATATTTACACGAGTACAGTGAAACACATAAAACGTAAATAGAATAACAGTTTGTTTTATGTTCAAATATTTATCTTTTCAAATATAGATCTTCTTTTGTATGAATACAAATGTGAGTGTGTCCGTGTGTGTGTGGACAATTCATAAAACTGAACAATGTACGGTCGCGTAAAGTAGTTTTTTTTTGCTGAGCAGATAAAAATCGAGTGTCCCGGTCGTCGGTAGAGCTCCACGCAATTGTTCGTGTTGGTTTCATCACCGTGGGCGAGACACTCGAGAGACTCGTTTGCACAAATACACACGTACAAGTTTGACGCACGACCATTAATCAAACGCATGGGAAAAACTGTCCAATCGTAACAAACGAATTCTTAATCCCTGGATTGTTTTATACGTTCGAGGAAAAAAGAAAAACGTGTTTTTCTTGTTTCGAAATGTTGGCTCTCTTTTGAAAAAAACGTACAATATCGCAGTGTGAAGCACGAGAGTGGAAGAGGGGGCGACGGGCGGGGGAGTTGGGGGGGGGAAAGAACACGTTGCATTGTCGAGGAAGCCGTGCGAGGGCGCGCGCACATTTTCCCACAACGTGAGCTCCCGAACGAGCAGGTTCTCGAGGATGAGAGAGGGCTGTGCGCGCACGCGGATCGCGGTCGCACAACTGCGAGTCAAGAGAAAGATCTTGAGGTTGAGAAGTGGGGGCAAAAATACCCACTCGAAACCCAATGTGCTTCGGGGAGGGGGCAAGTTTGAGGCAGGTCGAGAACCAAAATGGCCGACCGTTACCACGGTTACTCACTAATCCCACCCACGCAAACCATTCGAAGGCGTGGCCTGCAAATTACTCGCGGCCATCATGGATTCAACCGACCGTACAGTACCGCCGCCTAGCGACCGTTTTTCCAAACTTCTTTCCCAACCGTCGCGTTGGCGGGATCACCGATTCCCTTCTCCTCTCTTGACACTCTTTAAGTCTCAAGTCTCAATTCTTATCGATGCTTTTATACCCTAAACTGAAAACAAACAGATTTTCTTTTTATAATATTAATAAAACAACGAAGTACTTTATTGTCAACTTCAAGAACACAGCGGATGCGGAAATTAACATTGTTAAATATTGGACTTGACATTTTTTTGAAAGTTCTTCAAATGATTCAACTATTTCTACAACAAATCTCGAGCTTTATGATTTTGTATTTTTAAAAAGCAAGGTCTGATTGTTTTCAAGAGCAGGATAATGTTAAAAATAATTTTTATTAAAAAAAAAACACGTTAATATCCGCAGTCACAGTTCATTCAATCTTGAGTTAGAAAAAAATGCGATATACGGACGCAAATACAGAGAGAACATGACATTTCAAAAGAAAAAATGTACACCTTTTATGCTTCAACCTGTGGCCATAGTGGGATTTACGTTGGTTCACCAATTTTTTTTTTTTTTTTGCAGCTATTGAATTATTAAACTACTGTTTCAATAAGAAGTACCGGGCTTTTTCATTCTCTAAGACCCTGAGACATTTACAAATGTAAAAAAAATATGAACAGTTATTATTTGTTGAATGCATAAATACCACGTATAAATAAATAATCGAATTGTGTAGTTAAATCATTTTGTGCTGAACTGTATGATGAGCATCGTAATTGCATTTTTTTTATCTCAATACATTACGAATTATTGAGCAAAAATTTATTAACATCTTATGAAAAATAATAAATCATGAAAAAAGCAGGTGTTCAAAATTGTCGTGGGGTATTTCAGACCCTGAGTGAATTTCAAGGCAGTTGCAGGCATTTCACAACGTCAATTTAACTTGAAGCAAATACTTTGGATGATCATATTAAAAATTCACTATTTATTTATAACTCCAATGGCGTGTGACTTGAAATTGAATTCGTTTGTAGACGGATAATAATAATAATACAAAAAATATAAATGATTCGGGCAGCGAATACATTGTCGAATAACAGACATGTTTGACAAAATGTCAGAATAAACTGGCACAAGCTTTCAACTCAGTCTCCAAATGTTTGATATCTAAATACAGCGCGATAACAGCTGATTCCGTTGACGTATGGCCAACAATAATTCCGTCAAAAATGTGCTTCAATTTTTTTCGTGGCTTTCTTGTTTCCAGAAAATTGTACATCAAAAGCAGTCATTTTTTAAATTAAATTTATTTAATTAAAATTGAATTTTCGTCTCGAAATGTTTGTGAGATGGAAATTTATTAATCAAAAACAATATTTCACATTAGATATTATTACGTAACGAAAAAATGAGATATTTTCATTTGAAGCTTTCTGTAGTGACAGAACGACCTTAAGTATTCATTTAATGGGAAAAAAAGCTAATGGCAAGAGCGGAGGAAGGGGTAAAGATTATAGCGAGATTGAGCCGAATTTACGAACGAATCGCGACAGGAGTGAAGCAAGCTCGGAGCCATAACTGCCGAGAGCAGCAGCAGCCTCTCCACCGAGCTCTCCTCTTCCGCCTCCATCGACCGTCTCTCTGCACGCTCTGCACACACAGAGAGAAGAAAAAGAGAGATATAGAACGTTTGTGTTGCTATTCGCGTTGGAACTCGCTGCTTCCCTACCCGCGGGTCGTTGCTCCCCATCGCGACCACTCGCGCTCCGGGGCCAATGTAGGCTAGTTGGCTTAATCGTATAACCGATATGACAATTATTATTATTACTCCTTCACATTAGATTCGCCTCTCTTCTCCCTCTTCTCAATTTTCCCAACCACCGATCGCACAACAATAAAAAAATGAAAAACATTCTGCGCTTTATTATAAGGCCACGGAATTTCGATCATATTTTCTGTCAGTTATTTCTCAACGTTAAGTTTGTTCGGTCGACGGATAAGCGAGTGGAAATGATAGAACAAAAATTGTAGCATTGAGGTCTGTCGGAACGCAACAACTTGATTGGCTTTCAAAATTCGTAACAGTACATCGAAAATTGTCATTTTTTAAGCTATTGAAGTTCAGATTGTGGGAAAAAAAGGGATATCTTTTTTCTTATTTTCAATTTCTTCATTTTTTCAATTCCTAATATTTTTTTTAGCAGTTTTGGCTCTCAGTGTAAAAAAAAGTATGGCCTTATTTTCGTAACTTATCACTGCGAGAAAAAAAAATTAGGGTTCGGTAAAAAAAGCTGACTTTCGTTATCTTTCAACGAGACAAACTTCAAAGTCGTCATTTTTTTCTTATAAAAAAGTTTACAAGGCATTTTATCAGTCAATTCAAATTTGACAACAGTCTAAGGACCCTCCAGGGTCATCCTGGCCTCATGTAGCATTTATGTTACTCTTGGGAATTTATTCTTTAAGGGTTCCGTCTGGAAATATTATTCTTCGGACTGTATTAAAAAAATTATATGATTATAGCTCCATTCCAAGGTTATAATAACTTCGACGTCATTAAAAACTGAACTTTGTTGCACTGATGACATTGTTGTGACTTCAATTTAATGTCTCGACGATTTGTAGTCTCTAGACTGATAAAAATAATGCTTCAATATGTTGTCCTCAAATGTCGAGATTTATTTGAAAAAATACTTAATAAAAAAATTATAAACAACGATTAATTGTGAATTATAGAATTATTTTTTACACCCTCATGTTCAACGTCGTTACGTTATCGAATGACCTTAAGTAATACCCATTTTCAAACGTCAAGCTTTTCTTTTTCGTTTTTCTCTAAGAATAAAAGTGACAGATGTCATTCGTAACTGTCCAATGAGAAAATATGAATAATCCCTAGAATCACCGTCTCATTATCCTGTCTCTCGGCAAGCACTGCGCGGTTTCTCGCGTTTCCTGAAATATCTACCCTCATTTATATTTGAACTGACATCCTGTACAGCACGTTCTTCATACTTTGAGAATATTTACTGCCTGAGATCATTGTAATTACGAGCGATCTATTTTCGTCTTCGATATTGTGGAATCTTTAGTAATCGTTTATCATATATTTATATTTTCAAAAAACAAAAATATTTCATCGTCAATAAACTCGTTGTTGTATCTCGTCACACATTCACAAATACACACACACACACACAAACAGTTGCGCACACACGTAAACTATCTTGCGCTGTCTGCTCTTGTTTGTGTTCACATTGAGGACGCACTCGTCGACTTTCTCATGAATAATACAACGAGATCACAATTATGGACTGTCCCGATACTCATTCGTGTGGAAGGCCTCGAATGTAAACACTGCGGCCTCTCCTTCTCTCTCGCTAACTACATTGACGTATGTCGTTCGTTTTGTTTTTTGTTTCTACCATTAAACGTTTTATGTTTCGTGCTGCAATAGAGGTTATGAATTAAATCGTTAAAATAAAAATCAGTTGACAAATAAGATAATTATATACGCGGCTATTTGTACGGATATATATATATTTTTTTTTTATTACTATAGATACATATTCGTATTAGCGGAAGCGACAACGGTCAACGTAATACAAGAGGAACTGAGAACGAGAGCCGCGCGTGACTTGGCACGCACCCGCGTGTGAATCGTCAAACGCAAAATGAATTATTTATGAGACTCTGGTGTATTCTGCACACATATATATTTATATATACATACTTTTTTGTTTATTCCACACGTTTAAAGGGGAAAAGAGCGAGAGGAAAATACCGACACATGATTACATTATTTCGGGCTAGGTCGTGGCCGAGGTTTTTCTATATTCGAATTTCGTTTCCTTCATAAATCCAATTTCTTCATCAATCTATAAACGATTATCTACAGTTAAAAATGATCAAAATACACATCATTCAATGACAACAGAGTTTACGTCGTTGATATTATAAACGAGAGTTCTCTCGAATATTGTTCAACTTCTTTTTTTTACCGTTTTGAGGTTATGTCGCTGCTTCGCAGTCACTTCACTCATTCGATTGTGAAGCAGTTTTTGACGTTCGTTAGAGGCGATTAAAAAATCAAACAATTGAAAATACGTTTAAATGTAAAATGTTTATATTTTTGTGTAAATTAGATCAAGTTGATAAATACTTTGAGAATTAGCATGAATTTATTGTGAATGAAATAGTAACAAAAATAAATATGTTTTTATGATTGATTTGTGACAGGTTCTCGTTGAATACGACGACGTTGAGTGGCAGAGACGCGAGTGGCTGTCGCCCCACAGGGATGCTGTTTTCTCGTTTTTCCTCATTGAGAAGGGTCTCTGCTGGGCCGAAAGATCCGATCCTCGACACAACAGCCTCATGCCCATCGATCAGTACAATCACGCTAATAATAATCATCATCATCACAGGCTCAACGGGAAATTGCTCAGGGGCTCAGTCACCACTGCCAATACTGTCGCTTGGCCTGCTATAGTAAGTTTTTTTTTTCTTTTTTTCCAATTTTCATTACAACTTGAACGAATAAATTTTCATTTTCACGAAACCAAACTAGGATTTACTTCGATTTCAACGAGATTTTTATTTATTTATTCATTTTTAACTACAATTTTTGTCGTCAAATGTTTATTTTATTTGAAGAAATATATAGTTATATTTCGATCGAACAAAAATAATGGTTTACAACGAAGAAAAGTGTAGATGCGAGAAATATAAATAAGGAGTCGATTATTTGCCCCGCTTGCTCAGAAGAAAAAAAAACACATAATCCCCATAACACAACAGTGAAGAATCAGTGGGCGAAATAACTCGAGAATAAATCGCGAGGAGTGTGTAGGCAGGATGCGGTAATGTGAGAGAGTTTTGCTATTACTAAGTATATTTATTTGACGCGATATATGTATACAATGTGCTCGCACTCGGCTACTCGGACTTGTACACGTCGCTATCAATGTTCCCATCTATTCTCTCTTCCTTTCTCTCGTACACATGTATAGACGATTCTCTTGCAAAATAATAATAAATACAATTGTACAGGGATTTTCATGTCAATTGGAACCTTTGATGGAATAACATTTTTCTTATTTTCTCAAATATTCTGTTGAACAACGCAAAATCAAGAGAATCGTAGACATTTTCTTTTCCACTCGAACAAATGTTACAAAGCAGTTCATTCGTTACGTTCACAAAACGTTTTCATTTCATCAACGTTTCGATAGTCTTGACGATTCATCGAAAATGCAGTCAAATTCAATCTTTATATTTCTTTCTTTTGTTTTTTGTTTTAATTTAAAACGTAACTTTTGGAAAAACCTGTATATCACGGTGTGCATGCACACACGATTTCTGCACGATTCCGGGTACCGTTAGTCCCGCTTTGTAGACTCCCGACGGTCATACGTGCCAACAACCATTCGCTCCTCTGACGAGCACTTACTTCGGCCTCCGAAGTCTCTAGTCTTCGGCTCCATCCTCGTCATACTCTGCTCTTCTTTTCTCACTCACTCTCTCTCTCTCTCTCTCTCTTCCTTTACTAGTTCGCCAAGCAGTAGAGAGTGTGCAAGAATATAATGTAGGTCAACTATACGAACTAGCGTTATATTCTTGACTTGATTGTTTCTCTCTTTTTTTTGCTATTTTTTTTCCTCTTTTTCTTCCTTTCCTTTTACGCTTACCAACTGACCCTTCATCTACGTCATAAATACAGACAGATGCTTGATCGTAATAACACCAAAGTATCATTAATGACTAAATAATTACGCGGATGTGAGGTAACATATCACTCGGATTTTGTAAAGTGAATTTCGAATTCGCTGTTTGAAAAATTCATTCGAAAGTCGACAAATAAAATTTCATACAAAAAAGAAAATCATCGAAATAAATGTCAACAACATTCATCGAGTTATTTCATGTCAACAACATTTATCGAGTTATTTGATTTTTAACTAAATTACTGCATAACCTCAATAACTCGGCGTTTTTTTCCTACAATTTTCTAATTATTGATTTTTTATTCAAATCAGAAAAAAAAAACACATTCGTATGGCCACAAAATACACGTTAGAAGATTGATCGTGGAAGATTCGCGATGTAATATGTAAACCGTGCTGCCCAGGCAGCTCAAACATTTTCTTATTTTTTTTTTTTCTGTTTTTTTTTCTTCGTACCTGAGATAACCGGTTATCTTACGGTCGCGCGGCCACCATGCCACGATTAATTACCAACAGTCTCGCTATAGCGTGTACGATCGTTACGATCTACGAGGCATCAAACGCGATGCGGGCCCGTAGGCCGTAACAGGAAACGCCGCGGTTTGAATGCGAAATAGTACGTACGTGTACTTTTCCATGTATATATGTATATGTTCTCACATACGAGTTAATGTATGCTCATATATTTACACACATGAAGTACATGCATGTATGTATGTACCGGCATATCGGATAGATTAGCTCTCGTGTCTAAAGCCACCGAGTCCCCAATCACTGGCATAGCAACTCCATGCTTATTTCAACTTTTACGTACACCCAGAGCCCACGATCTCCAAATAATTCAATTCAATTGAATTTTTTTTTAAATCTTCCTTGTTTCTTGAGACATTAATAAAAACAAAGTTCTTCTTAGCAATTATGAAGTAAATCAATAGGTTGTTTTTTTATTTGTTTGTTTATTTACTATTTTTCAGTATTTATCACTCAATTGGTTCCACTTTTTCGAACTTTCCGCCGCGGAGCCTCTCCGTGTTGAAACGATTTCATTCTAATTTTTCAATTCTCGTATTTTTTCATTACGAAGATTTTATTCTGTTTACTGAGTCTTCGGGCCTTTGCCCGCAGTTAAGATTATAGTTGTTTTTACGATTTTTATATTAATTGAAGTTTCACGTCATTTTAATCATCGGCCAATGAACCAGTGAACCAAGATTTCGAGCCGTCATATGTATACTCATTCGTATTTTGCCGTTTTTTACACAATTCTTCGATTTTTATCGTATACTACTCCTAAAAAAGATGCCTAATAAAATATTTCAAAGCTGCTATCTCCGCGACCTCGAGCACAGTGAAAATATACCAATAAGCAAATTATCGTATCGTATTTTATCGTATTTATCCATTTTCTTGTCATTTTCATACTCCTGAAAAAGATGCAGAAGGAAATATTAAAAATCACGCATTATTATTTAGAAAAAAAATCCCAAAAATCAGTATGATTGGGATTTTTATTCGAAATTTGTATCCCTTCCTACACTTATTCCGTCAGTTCTTGAATTGTGTTCCATGTATCTGCATTTTTTAATCATGAGTGGACTTTTAACGTTGAATATGACTTAAAAAATTTGATAAAAAAAGTAATTTCTGTAAGGAACAAATTATCGAGATTTTATGAATCTTACATCCTATTCTGATTCGTAAGTTTTATTTCTGTCAAAGATTTATTGAAAGAGGTTCAATGATTCTTGAGTGAAAAGTGGCCAGACAGTTTTTAATATTGAATATTTATTAATATCGAGATATATAGAAATCCAAAAACCTCTTTTTTTATTCAAACTTTTATGTACGAAGCTCCCAATCTCGAAACAATAGAGTCAGATTTTCTCAATCCTCGTATATTTTTGTTGTTGCAATATTAAATCTCTATTGAGCATTTTTTTACGATTAAATTTCAATCGGATGATTACATTTGAATACTTAATGTTTGATTGAAAATTTCCATATTTTTCTTTTTTTGTGAATTTCAGTCTTTTTATCCACTGGTTGCCCGCGCCGAGTTGAACGAGGACGCGATGCCTGTTGAATTTATGCAGGATCGGAAACTCGAGTTTCTCGATTACTCCAAGCTGAAACCGTTTGCGGTGAGTAAACATTATTATTTCATATTTCCTCACAGATATTTCGTCCAACTTTCAACATCTTCCATATAATTAATGTTAATTTAAATACTTTGAATAAGAACTTCTGATCAATCTTCTGATCAATGAGAGAGAAGCTCAGATATTTCGCCTTTTAAATTCTTGATTCAACCGATAGCAGGCATTTAATAATTCTTTCGAGAACTTTGCGTCCTTTGCTAAAGTTCAAGGTAAAAACTTGTACGATTCTATGGGTCTGTGTGTTTGCACGTTACTCGAATGTGTTTTACAACATAGTTGTACTAATAGGAAAGGGAACGTTGCTTTTTTTCTTTATACTCCAGGAGACGAGACTACCTCGCGTGTTCGAACTTTAACTCTTTCATTTCTCTCTCCCTCTCTTTCTCTCTCTCTCTCTCTCTCTCCCTCTTTCTCTTTTTCTCTTTTGCTTTGGCCCGGGAATTGTTTCCAAGTAATTAAACTGCCGGAACTTTCGCCGTTAAAACTTTGTTCGTATACACACAGAGAGAAAGAGAGGGTGAGGGAGAGAGCGAGAATTTGAAGCACGAACCCTGTCAGCCAAACGTCCAAGAAGTTGGACCAACGCGTTTTGTTCGTTTATCACAGCACTCGTACAAGTTTTCCCCAAAGAGAAAGAGACTGATTCGTTGTTCAGAACAAACTGCTGTCCCTTGTACCGTGTGCTTTTGTACGTTGAAAAATATTTTCTGTCCACGAGGTTTTCGAGACAGACAAATATCTTGTCCCTTAAATTCCATCATCGATTGTTATGGCTTTCTATTTTCAAGCAAATTCCAGTCCAAGGTTCTCAACGTGCTTACATTCCGAGGCTTCAAAGGAAAATATACTTTTAGAAATTTCGTTTTCGATTGAAAAATAGTTTTTCATTATTTTGCCTTTTAATTTAGAAACTTTTGTAAGTTATTTATTGTTGAAAACCTTGGCCTCGATATTTTGACAATTCTGTAAATAACTCAACTCAAATTTACACTTCGTTCAAATCTCGAATCTTCGACACTTCCCTCATTTCGTCGTTTTTTCTTCATTCCGAGACCGTAGACTCTCCATTTTTTATTTCACTATTTTCATATTTTACTGGCTCACAGCTGCACTTTTGGCGACATGCAAATACACACGTGTGAAGACTCGCGGCTCCCCCACAAAGATCAAATACTTTTTACCCATTTTATTCTGGAGTTTCGCCAGAAATTGCTCTGCCTTCAGAGAAAACATCAGAGGCGCCAACATATCATTTTCTCTTCTATACTCTGAAATGGACTATCATCCAAACTCGCTTTTTCATCAATCGTAATTCACTTTTCAGAGCATACGTTATTCAACAGTTTCAATTAAAAATTCGTTCGATCACCAAAAATGTTGACAGCTATTCTAAAGAAATAAAATTTGAAAAAACAGTCCGTTAAAATCATCAGCACACAATGGTCAACACAACATTTTTTCCAAGTATTGCAAAACGTATCTAAAATTTGGATGAGAATACGATTTAGGGCAAAGCTTTATCGTTCAGTATGTTTAGGAACTATTTTCGAGATTGAAATTCGAGTAAAAAATGAGATTTTTGTTGCTGCAGGATTGGGATCTTACGAAAGGTTCAATGCCATGGGGCAGCGCGGTAAGACGTTGGGCAGAGATGCAGGATGGCCAGAGAATACTTTTGACAACACCCAGTATTCTCGTTGGCTTTAGAGTCGAAGTGTATCGAGCTGAAGGCACGACTCAATGGTACACAGCAGTAATCGTAGGTTACAACGAGGCCACGAAGGTACGTTGTCACCAATAATGATAAAAACAAAATTGTTTGGTTTCAAGATATTAATCACGATTGTGTGGACTTAAATATTCTAGGATTTGACTGTAACCGATGATACGGTTCTGGAAGATCACAACGAGGATCCAGGTCTCGTCCAAATGCGTCTTATTGGTGATGGAGGTGATTTTTATTATTTTTATTACAAAAACAAATGTATGAATAAACTCATTTTTAGATTAAAACTGAAAAATTCTTTAAAAGTCATGAATTTTTCAATTGTTTTCGATCTTTTTTTAAAATAAAGTAATTTTTTTCTTTTTTGCTTGAATCTTTACAGTGGTTGAGAGTATAATGAGGGGTGAAGTAGTTGGAATGACTCCCCGAAGATCGAGGTCATCGACCGGTTTAATGACACACGCCATCGTCGTGGTGAGTAAACGACAAATTTTTCTGTACAACCATAAAAAATATAAAAAATTGAATTCAAGCGTTTTTGTAAAGCCTGCAAACGTCAACGGTTACACAACGAATTTACGAAGGAATGTCAAAACGAAACTTGCACATTTCGATCGTTGACCGAACCTTGCTCGACATTCGACGAATCTCGACGAATGTTTTTCATCGACACGTTGTTCTCGAAGCGTGCTTCCCCTTTAAATCCGGGTAATCGATAGAGTATATCCGCGTCTCTCGATTTCTTCCTCCTCCTCCTCCTCCTCCTCTGTCCTCTCTCAACCTTCTCTCCCCCATCCCCCCCTTTACACGGCTCTACGCCTCCTCCTCTTGAACGTTCTCGTCCGCACGGACACTCTCGCGTGTTCGAACCAGCGAAATTCACATTGCTCTCGAAATAGAAAACAAACGTTTGTCATTCATTTCTCGTAAACGGATTTCCAAAGCGAATCCTACCTTTTTTTTCTCTCAAATTCTTAACAAACCCCACGACACTCAATGAAAATAACCTCCTTTTTATTCCTTCAAAATAAAAAAACTTCTCTATCCGATGAGAGGTATTGACAATATCGAGTTTTCAGTTCGTGATTGACTTTCGATATTGCTGTTATCGGCTAATCTATCTCGAAGAAATTTCATTTCTCAATTATTTCGAAACGCTGAAACGTTCACCAACTGTTTCAAATTCTTCTGCCAAACCTTTGTTTGGTTTTTCGCATCAATACTTTATAAACTTCTCGATACTCAGCGAGATATTGTTTTCTCTTCTTTATTTTCACATCACTCGAATATCAGAAAGAGGAAGACAGATGAAAATCGTGGATTTTTAACTCACACCCGGAAACAGATCCATTCAAATCAACTGGGATAGTTTATTCGATTATTTTTTATTGAATTAACAAAATTCCTGATTGTCCCTACTAAAAATATGTATTTGAGACGAAGAAATAATGATTTTTGAGTCCGTTTCTTTGATTATCCACTTTAAAACCTCTTTTTCTCGTCACTACGCGGCGCAAGACGTCCAAATATTTCTCATCTGTAAATTGGGCTCCGGAATTGCATAAATTGCGGAAAAGAACGTAAGCTTAATATTCTGACTGACTTGAGAATATTTGTAACAACAAAAAATCAGGGAGCGGATTTATTAGAGAAATTCTGATAGCACTTATGCAGTAATTTGAAATATATGTGCTATATATAATGTGTATAGTAAGTGGTATGAGCAATGGCCTGTTGAACGTAAATATCGGCCAACCACTCGAGTGGTGTGGGTAGTGAAGTTAAGGTCTTGGATCTTTGCCAGCCACTCCAGACGACTCCCTCAAGTTCATCCACGGGATCGACTAAACAGTTGAACCAAGAAGGAGAAAGCGAGTTAGGATATAAACTTGTATTGATGCCCGGATCTTGCTCTGGAACAGCCTCTATTCCAACTATTTCGAAAACACAAGTGACAACTTTCACATGTGGTTGAACGAATTGTCAAATTTTCTCGCCCTCGTTTCTTCATCAATTTTTGCATAGTTTTGCCAATTTTGATCGAGTCACATTTGTTTTTTCTGTGTTCTATGATTTATTTCATCAAGTTAAAAAAATTATTACGTTTGACGTTTGTCTCGAAAAATGTCTTCAGACCAAAATATTTCCAACAAATCTCGAACCAAATATCGATTTTATTGTATCAATTAATCAAAATTCACGATGGAAATGATTTAGTGTTTTTTTCAGACAAAAAATAGTTCTCAACAGCCATAGATATTTTAATAAAGCAAAATGTTTCCGACAAATCTTGAACTCAATATTAATTTCATTGTAATAATTAATCGAAATTCACGATGAGGAATGATTTAGTGTTTTTTTTAGTCAAAAAATAGTTTTCAACAGCCATAGATATTTTGATAAATAATGATAACCGGTTAATGTATTGGGAAAAAAGTAGTTTTATAGTTACAAACAAAAGAAAAGTATCGATAGAGTTTACGATTTATTGTAACAGTTGGAATTTCTGGGAGAAAAATATCGACGAGAGTCTTATATATAGAATCTCGTCTATCACTTATCTTGGTGGAAACAAACTCGTCCTTTTATCAACAGTAATCTCGAATGCTCGTAAAGATAAGACGAGAAATCAGAGTTGTGCGTTTTTAGCCCAGGGGGAATAAGAAATAAAAACAAAGAGTGTGTCCAATTGCAATCTCGATGTTGACCAAGTCCACCACTCTCATTGCAGACTGTCGATTTATCGGAAAAAATACTTCAATAAATCTCGGCATTGTCGTAAAAAAGAAAAAAGAGAAAAAAAACTTCGTATTGAACGTGAAATAACGAAATTTTCATTAAAGGTTAATCGAACACAAAGCAGTGAGATAGACGTTCGTTTGCTGAGCAATTAAGTCGAGGGAGCTGACACGAATTATTGAATTTTTTTCTCTCACTATTCGCTACATTACTATCCCTTTAATCGAATAATCCAGGAATAGAGACGTCCCGACGAGCTAAAAAAAAAGCTCCCCACGTTCTCAAAAAGCTCTTTAAAAATAAAAACGAAATAATCGAGAATAACGAACAGTCACACAATTTTTCCCATATTTTTCATTCTTCTCTCAAATTTATTTCATCGATTTTCGTTTCCCGGGATGTCATGCGGATCCCAGCGCATTATTAATTTTTTATCCTTCCCCTCGGCCACTTTTTGTCCTTTTTTTTTCTTTGCATGCTTCGAGTGAAAACATGCGAGATTTTGCTGGTAAACAAATCCCAGGGAAGGAATAAAAAGTGAAGGGTGTGTGTGTGTTCGTTAGGGCCAGCTCGGGAGGGCGGGAGGTCTAGTCGGGAGGGGCGGGGATTGTAGGGTGAAGAAAGTGAAAGGGAAACTTTGTCGAAGGGACGAGAGAAAATCTCTTCTATGTGTATGCCCAAGTTGAGAGAAGCTGCGAGAGAGAGAGAGAGAGAGTAGGCTGGGAAGAGGAGAAAAAGGATTAAAGAGAGAAAAAAAGCATAGAAAGAAAAAAAACAAGTACGCGGTCTAGAACGACAGCCCGAGACAGAGGCTCGACGAGCTAACGCTCGAGGGCTTTCAGCGAGGGGTAGGAAGGAATCTCGTGTCTAGGGGTTGAAGGAAAAGAATATATAAAAAAAAAACATATAGAAAGGAAAATAGAGACGGAATGAAAGAGAAGGAAAGAGAGAAAACAGAGGAGAACCGGAGAATCCAAGTACGAAGAGGCGTACGAGGGTGAACGAGCGAGAGCTGGTAGTTTCAACCCCTTCCTCACCTTTCTTTTTGCTATACTGGCCTTTCTATATTCTGCGATAAAACGTACTTTCTATACATATATATATTTACATATGTACCAATGTATATAGAGAAATATTCATGGATATTTGTGTGGGTGAATGAGAAGGTAGGGCTGAGCTCGGTAGCTGTATTGATTCGCCGGTGGTGGGTCGGGTCCAAGGGGTGGAAAAGGACGAGAGGAGAACAGAGAGTGTGAGCGAGATGGAGAGAGAAATATCCACCCACTCGTTGGCCGGGATAACGCAACGTTTCAACCAGCCAGACTACCTCCTTCCTCTCTCTCTCTCTCTCTCTCTCTCTCTTTCTCTCTCTCTCTCTCTCTCTCTCTCTCTCTCTCTCTCTCTCTCTCTCTCCATCGATCCCTTTCACCCTCCTCGCATCGGTACTCCTGCTCTGCCCCTCTCTTCCTCCTCCTCCCTTCCAGCCTTCCTCAACTCTCGAACTCTCCATCTTTCTTGCTCTCTCTTTCTCTCTCGACTAGTGTTTACATCCACGAACTAATAGCTCCATATACAGCAACCCGTCGTCGACCCCTTTCCGTTCGTTAATTCGTTTCTCTACCCTCTTTCTCTCTCTCTCTCTCTCTCCTTTAGCTCGTTACCTCATGCCCTTACTCTCCCTCCTTCACCTTTTGAGCTCTGTACTATCCAGACTCCACCTTCCCGCCGATGCTCTGGAATTTCCCTCGCCAACTTCCCCTTCTAAGAGCTAGTGGCTTCTGTATACACAACCAATTTATATCTGTATATTTATCTCTATTTGTATTTGTAGTTTACCATCGAAAGTAATAAGCGCTCAAATCCCATAACTTATACTTTCAAAACAATCCAACTCAATGTCCTTTTGTTCCCTAGCAATCGATACGTCAATTCCTCTGTGCTATGCACCTATTCGTACGCATAGAACCATCTCTATTTCGTTACCTCTCGTGCCCATATACGTTTCATGAGAAATTTCCTCAATAGCTACCTCCACTTGGTCAAATCATTTATCAAAGCTTCATATTACACGTGTACTCGCATTTTATACATATATATATTCAAATTTACCATGAACCGCCCTGTTTGGTCACCAATGTTTCCCTATTCCGAACATCCATTGCAGACGAGGTACAATATTGTTGCGTATACGTCACCGATGTGATATCGTTCGGTATTATTCTCCATTGACGAATCGTCCTCTCATAATACACGGATTTGCTTGTGCAGTCAAAATATTAATTGAATTTACACTTATTCGATTGAATCAACATTAATTTCAAAGTTCTAGTAAATTTATAAATCAGGAAAAAAAAATTCTCGTATAAACTATACTCTTTGTAAGAATTTGTTTGTAAAACATGATTTTACGCTTTAATTTTCGACTCATTTAAACGATAACTATGAAAACAGCGATTTTAATCATCAATTTTTGAAATAAATTCACTTTTCATTATTTATTTGCTCGTTATTTTCAATGGAATCGCGATGAAAATAATTTTCTTCAATTTTCCGGGTACGTCAAATTCAACGAATTATTTAGACGCGATCGTGATAAAGCATGGTAAACGTTCTCTCCCTAAATTCCACTTGATGACCTACCTAACGCCCATATTTCCCGACAAACTTTAATCGCTTAAGCTCCTAAGCTTCATAGTTCCAACTAAATATGTATACGCGCGTATAGACGTGAATGCGTGCAGTGCCAAGTTGAAAAGCTTCCCTGGTTGAGAAGCCCTTCCCCTTCGTGTCTCTACCATTCCTGATCGTTGCTCCAAAAGTTTTCAAACTTCGAGGCAATTTCTGCGATTTATTGCCCACTGAGAGATATAGACTATGAACATTTTGGGAAAACTAATCGAGTCTTCCTAAACAGCTTTAGTTCACGATTATCATTTGTATATATATTGCTTATTAAGGGGTCCAGGTAAAAAATAAGTCAGGTAAACATATCGAATCAGGGCTACAGCTCAAAACTGTTCCATTTTTTTTAGCATCCATTATCATTAAAAAATGATATCCCATGTAATATTTAGGACGAGAAAGACCTCTCACGTCATAAAATTATTGAAAACTGACAATAATAGATTGTTCAGTAATATTCATGAATTAAAAGAACAAAAAATGAAATCGTTCCTTCAATATATTTGCGATTTTGGCTCTTAGTCATAATATCAGTTTTCACTACTTCAATGTGTTTTGTTTGCCCGGAACATGAGTTCAAAAATGGCGTAACTTCTAGCCCCCGATGTATTGATTTGAAATGAACTAACAGAATATTTTTCAGTTGTCAATATTCATACGTTGTCAATGAAGCTAAAGGAGTGAAAGAGAATCTCAATCTTCCATTAACTACACGAATCAAAATAAACGTCAAAATATGAATAATCTTTCAAACGATTTTCATAAACTTTTAGGCTCATTTAGGATGAACTATTATGTTGAAAAATTGGCTAGAATTAGAATGGTATCGAATAAATGAATCCGCAGACATCGTGGCTATAATTTTCGAAACATTTCGAATTTTGCTCTTAAACTTTATAAACATATTCTTGACATGATTTATTTAAAAAATTGGGAATAAAGAAACATTCGAAATTTTTAAGATTCCCCGTTAAGAATGAGAAGAAAATAGTTTCGGGATTTCATTTGCTTTATTTTCTTTTGAAGAAAAGATTTTTTCATCTTTTACATAATCACGATTAGAAAGCAAATAAAGTATATTGCGTTTGTTCGTACGTTAACTGTTGGTCGATGACACACGATGTTTATCTTAGCACAATGCATCTTATCGTAGTTAAGATAATAAATTTGTCGAGAGGAAGGCAGAGAGAGAGAAAGAGAGAGAGAGAGAGGAATTGAGAGGAAAAACTGGGTGTTTCGGATGAGATATAAAAACGTCAGAAACGTATCATTGATAACAGAAAACAGCTATTTCTTGTGGGAAGTACAAGCTGCCGCGGAGGAGGTTTATGTTGTGCGAAAGTGAAATTGCAGGGAAGAACAGTGTCAGAGAGGATAGAAGTTTTGCCGTCCCGACGAAGCGTGTCGAGCGGCGATTGACCCTGGCGCTTGTGTAGGAAATATGCTCTATGGATTATTTATGTGTTATAGACTATTTTCTCTCTCCATACTTTCACGTAAAATAGGAACATGATTTTTCTTTTCCATTGGAAAATGGATTCGAATTTCTTCGAAAAACAATTATTTTAGACTTTTTCAATGAAAAAAATGCCCTAATTCCCGAGTTCATGCGACTTTTTGTTTTTTTAAATTAATTTTCTAATTCAGCAATAATTTCAATTAATTTCCGAATACGATAACTAATGAATCAAAAGTTTTATTATTTCAATGAATTACATGCAAATAAAAATCAATTCGCCCAGAGCAACGAGTGCGCGCTGGGTTTGTGGCTCCGACATTACCAAAATGAAGTAACTTGGGACAACAGTCTCGGGGGGGGGTTTCATATAAACATCAAAATCGAAACTCGCAAGAGTTGAGTAGAACCAATGAAGAAAAAATGAAAAAAATAGAATAAAAAATAAACTAAAATTAACAAAAATACGAATCAGTTAAAATTGGAAAATTGTAACGAAAATATGAATTTTAACTTATTTTTTAGCGAAATATACGAATTATTAAAAAAAAATTGGTATTTATTTGTTCCATGATAAATTTTTGTGATTCTGGAGTCATTTTTCAATTTTAATATTGACATTCGAGTAAATTCGAGCTCGTCCAGTTTTTAAACACCCTGTAGATATATTTTGTGTACGATGTAACAATAGAAGGGTTCGAATCCCTCCACGCGCTCTCATTCTTCATCCCCCACCCCCTTTCCTGCAACCTCCTCCACCCCTTTGAATTCCCAAGTGTACGTACAATGGCACGAGATGACATATATACATATTATTATATATGTCACTTACAGCTAGGGTGTATATACCGTTGAACGAAAGAGAAAGAGACAGAGAGAGAGGGAGAGAGAGAGAGAGAGAAACAAATAGGAAAAGCAACCCCCTCGAGCCAACTCTGTCGATCTCTCACCCCACCTGTTATGTTGGTGAGCTACTTTCGCTTCATCTTAACACCAGCTCTCACAAACACACATACACATGTATATATACGTACGACGTGAAACTTCACTCACTCTCATCTCGTCCTTCCGGTGAACTTTGACTCCGGTGAACAAAGTTGACAATTCCCAAGGAAATCAAGTCTAAGAAGATACGCAGGAGTAGCAAATTTATTTTGTAATAGAAATTCCTCGGAGTCTGATACGTTGACAATTGGAAAATAAAATATTGAACGAAACGAAAGTAATAAAATTTATAATGTCATTCAAGAGAATTTGTTTATTTATCACATAATTTCATTTCGCTTTTATATTACAATCCAGAATTAATGGGTATATGTGATTTAATTAGCATCGAAATTTCACCACACGGAATTTACCATTACGAAAGAAAGATAATTCAATAATCCGCGAGCTGGAACATTTATTATTTATTATTTTTCACCGAAATAGTGCACGAAGAGGATCGCACGAAGTAAACGAATTTCATAAACGAAGCAAATTATTTCGTAGCTCATTTGTCCCAAACTGTTGATGAGATAAAATGAGACACGAATTATTTTGACATCGTGATCGAAATAAATCTCCTTTGCAATATGACAAACGTTGGAATTTCATACGATTCGATATAGATTTTGTGGAATGGAATATTCATAAGGGTTTTCATTTTATTTTGTGGTTCATCCATCTCTATAAGCTCCGGATGTTTCAAAGAATTATATTTCATTATTTTTATTTACTTATTTCTGTAATTCGATGCTTTTATTTGATTATCCCAAGAGTTATTAAGAATAATATTGTTTATCGATTTTTCTTTTGGTCTAAAGTACAAATATTAGGATGCGACGGATTTACATAGAGTATCATAGCTATTTCCCACAGAGAGTATCGATTGCCAATAAATTTCGCGCAGCAGTTACTCCCAGAGCGTAAAGGTAGCCATTTCGTTCACAGCTCGACGATTCACAATGGATTTCCGCTGACTATACCGACTCTCGCCACCAACCTATATTACCATTTCATGTTTCTGTCCTTTTATTCATCTCTCTCTTTCTCTCTCCCTTCTTTTTTCCTATTTTACTATTTATTTTTTACTCTGTTTCTTCGTCCATTTCTTTTTTTTATTTGTCTCCGTCTCTTTCTCTCTCTCTTGTTCTTTGTGTAGGTAATATTATTCAAATACGTATAAAGCTACAATACGCAGCAACTCAGATTCAAAATGGTATTGCACTCGCATTTCCTATGCACCAAAAATTACATTTTCGTTCCATGTTTAAATTAAACCTCCAACCCTCCAGTGTACATTCGTGTGTCAATAATATTATCTTCGATTGCTTCTATCTTGTGGCTCGTGGTACACCTCAATATACAAATCGTGTACTATATCGATATTTATTTATAGGTATATATTTTAAGTGCACACGTGCACTTTTGTCGATATATCTGTCATTGTAATCGATTTTTTGGAAGCTCAAAACCCCGGCTCCTTTTACATTCAATCTGTATTGTACGATCGACTTTATCGATTCGTTTAGGTCGTTGAAAAATTCACGACAATTCGTAAAACATGTCAAATACTTGAACCTTCGGCTGCACGCTGATTTTTACTGCGGTTTTTCAAACCGTTGATTCTTTGCCATAAATATTTCAAATTTAATTAGTCGAGAATGAATTTTAGACCTCAAAATATTCCCAAATGATTGTTTACTTCCAACGGGGGAACTTGACATTGTAGAAATGCTGGAACAACGATTTTTCACATTCGGGCGATGGACAGTTTTCGTTCGATTATTGATACAAATTTTAATTATGGAAATGTATTCTTTCTTTATTATTCTGCAGTACAATTTTTTAAACATTTTTTACATATAATTTTATTATTATTTTTTATTTGAGAGCCCAGAAACTTTTCAAATTTACAGCCTTTAATAAAGGGGAATTCCGTTATATCGGGTTTTTGCAGAGTTTGTATTATTTTTTTGTTTGCTTTTTATTGAAATAACTTTTTCATAATAAAACGTGAAGGGAAGCGATTGGGTGGTCGCTATTCCACGCTTCTTCCCCTAAAGGGCTTTTAAATTGACGAGGGCAAAGCGAAAGAGAGAGGAAGAGAGAGAGAGAGAGTTAACGACGTAATGTGTATATGGCCCGACCACGCCTCTGATTCCCGAGCACATATATTCACGGTGATTCCGCACTCCCTCCCGACCTTTCCCGAGACTGAAAAATCGCCAGTTCAATTTGCTATATCCATTTTTACATTGTGCATTCAAAAATTGATTAAACATAACAATAAAAATATTTAAAAATTCAAATAAAACGTAATATCACTGTAAAGAAAAAACTCTTCCACCGAATATTTTTCTCGTTTCTCCAAATTTGCAGGGAAGAAATACTTTTGGCTCAAGACTTTAGTACGCGGTGCAAAAAATGGAGCCTAACAATTCATCTTGAATTTTCGAATCGATAGATTTTGATTCTTTATGTAAAAAAAAAGTGAAAGAAAAGGGGCACTTCCGGTTTGAAGAACCCAACGACGAAAATGTCCTTCTCTCTAAATTGTGGCTTGAATTAAGTCCAAATGTTATCAATTTCAAATGAAATCTGGTCTCGTGTTGTCGGGATTGTCGAGAGTAGCAAAAACTTGCGATGTACCAGGAACACGCTTTCTCGCTAGCGTATAAATGCGAATGTGCGAGAGGGAGCCAAGGAGGGATAACGCCCCAGCTCCTCTCGATAATGCCGAGCGGGCGACGGCGCGACCGGGAAGAGGAGAAGAGCGACAAGGAGTGGCGAGGAGAGGAGGAAGGAAGAGGGGGGAGCGCCGGCAAGGCTCGAAGCGGTTCGGCTCGCCAGTAGACGGCAGCACTGCGGCCCGCGCGTATCGCAGTTCGCGTCCGACTCCCTACACGGTTATAACCACTACTCGCTCTGCGTTCTTTCCCCCCTTTTTCATTTCCCATACACGGCTACATCGCCGCTTAAGCCGAAGAAGGTGCGTTAACAAGGTTAAGGAAAGCAAAATAATAAACAACGACTCGAAAGCAAGAAAATATATATAACCAAACAACAAAAAATTAACCAGTCAGCGAGAGACAGAGATAGAACAAAGAGAGGACGCGAGTAGGTTGATAAATATTGATACTTCGCAACAGTGGTGCGTGCGCGCTCGTGTGTTCGTGTGTGTGTGTTTCTGTGTATTAAAATCGAACAAAATCAGCCAAATAGTAATGAAATAATAATTAAAAAAACAAACAAAACAAAAGTTTAACACAAACAAATATATTTCAAGATATACAAAGAGGTTAAGAAATTTATAAAACGCTTCGTCAAGTGCAACGTCTAAATCTTTTTCATTTTTACTAATAATCTGGCGACAGAAATTAGGTGAGAATCGTGATGATCGTAGTTTTTCGTTTTACCGAATTCATTAACGATACGTTCTATGTTACATAAAGATAATTATAGTCTATTTAATGATACTCTTTATGGTAAATTAATTCACAAACGTTTCCACGCTAAATAAAGATTCGGAAAACACGAAACACACGATCGACACGAATTAATCGTTATTTCAGGTCGCCGATACGTACGAGACATCGAAAACGTGGAAAATCATACACTGCATTTAAAATTCTCGAAAGCACAATTGTTTTAATAATAATAACAACAGTAAACAAGCGGGGAAAAGACACGTTTGGCAAGTTCCAGAGTCGTTCGGTCTCTCAAAATAAAAGAATTCGACGTTTATTTACACATTTATCTGTGTATACGTTTTTTTTTGTTTTTTTTTTTTTTACATGTGTATGAATAAGGTGCACGTAATAATATTGTAATAGCTGAAGTGTGGTGCCAGCCGGATACCGCCGGTACTTAACCGATCGTATACAAGTGTGATAATCATAATAATCATAACGATTATGGTGATGCCCAGTCAGTGAAAGCCCCTACCCCTCCGACCCACCCCCTCTCTCACACTCTCTTACTCGGAGTTGACCCTCGTTGACCCTCCACTGATTATCGGAGAGTGTTAAAGTTCTCTTCCCATTCTACCACATTTTAACATGCCCATCCCTTCTACGACAACCCTCAATCGCAGTTTTTTCAACGATTTGATTAATTAAGAGACAGAGGAAGAGAGAGAGAGACTACGTGAGAAAAGGGGAGTGATCACGGAAATTTTACGATCGAAGTAAGTCCTTGTTCGTTTTCTGTATTACGTTTACGTTGCTTAACTGTAACCAATATTTGCATCGTTGGAACGTAACGAAAAGTATTTTTAGAATTTTTGAATGATTCTCGTAATTTTTATTGTAAATGCAGTTTTCTTTTGTTTAATTATTTTTGCAAAAATTCATATACATTTTTGGCTTTGCTGGAATAATAGGAATTTAGGAAACCTCAACTTCGTTTAGTTCCTTATTCGACATAAAAACAAAAACGTTCTCGCGAATGTAAATTTAATGTTTTTTTTTGTCACTTGCTTCGTTTATTAATAAAAATGACTCTTAAAAATACATTTCGTTGATGAATGAATTATTTGGTGTACCAAATTTTGAGAATTTTCTTTATTTTTCTTGTGCGAAGAAATTCCGTAAAACTGCCAGAGTGATAATTTAAAAAAAGTAATAAACAAGAATTTAATTTTTGTTCTATTCTGACGAGGTTAATAACAATGTTATTTCGCGAATACAATTACGTGAAATTTTTCTCATTCATGTATCATTTCACGGTATTCTCGGTAGTGAATTGCAGAAATTCCTGATTTGGAGTTCATCAGAATTCGATTAAATTTCCATGATATTGGAGATTGGACCGTTGTAGCGTAGCAATAACGGAATATTTTTAAATTTCGTAATTTTCGGATGATTTAATTCATTTTAATTAATTCGTAGGTGAAAAATATTAATTGATTTCACGTTTAAACGGAAACAATAAATTATCGTATTCTTTCGTGCGGAATTCCAAGTAGTACTGATCGTTCGAACATTATTTTATTGAATAAATTATTCTTCCATTGCTCAGCGAATAATTATGATCCATTTTGCCATATTTCTGTTGTTTTCCACTTCGAGCAACGGTATCACGAATTCGTTTAATGCAAGAAAAAAAATAGCTAGAATATCAAAGCAATATGAATATCTAACTTCTCAGTTATCAAATAATATATATTTTCCCCATTAAATCGAATTTTCCTGAAAATATTCATTGGTAATCCCAGACGGCGTAGTTGAGGTTGTTTCACGTAGCAATTTTGGCAAGTCGATACTGTTTACTCAGCGATAATAGAGACTGAATGGATGAAAGGATAAAACCGATATAAAAATAAGTAAAATGGTGGAAGGAGCGACGAATGAATCTGCAAAGTAGAAGCTTCCAAAGTAAAAATATGAAAATGTAATTTGTAACGTAGTGGATCGTGTTGCAGTATCATCGAGTACATAAAAAAAAAAATATATCTAGAGGGAATTGAGTGAGACGAAAATCTGGAATCCATTATCCGTAATATGCATTGATATGAAAAAAGGAAAGTAGAAAAAAAAAGAGAGAAAAAAAGGTTTGGGTGTGGGAGAAATAGGGTAAAGAGACAGTGAGGAGGAGGGGAACGAGGAGGGGGATGAAATACCAGGTGAAGAGAGCTTTTCAGCCACTCCTCGAGCTTTTGCTTGCACACGCGAACGTTACTTTTGTACATGAAAATGTATGCGTGCTTGTGTGAGATAGAAACGGAAGGGAAAATGAATTCTCGTGCTAACACAGATAAATATATATATATAGATGTATAGACACGTACATACATTGTTGAGGGATAAACCTGGTTCGATCGATCGTCGAGCGAGAGTATATCTGGCTGGTTAGGTTGGCTCTGGATTGTCAGATAGGTGGCTGACGTGTACGCACGTCATGGCCAAATGGAATGGTTTGTTCATCCAAAGAGAATAGAGCCAGAGAGAGAGAAAGAGAGGGAGAGAGAGAGAGAGAGAGTTCGGACAGTTTCCCCGCAGGCTATACACAGACTCTCGAGAATTGCATTTCACAAGCTCGATCGTATCTTCATTCCCCTCCTGCCCGCGCTTCTCTTCTACATCGCACCATTTCTCTTCACTTTTTGTTCTCTCTCTCTCTCTCTCTGCAGTCTCCTCTGTTTCAACATCCGCGACATGAATCAACCACTGGCAAGCACCGAATTATTCAACAAACTCTCTTCCACCGAGGCCCAGAGAGAGATCAGTTGTGGAATGATAATAATCGATTTTCCTGTAAATTTAGATCGAACAAACTGCCTGGAAATTTATGGAAATTCTTCCGTGAAGAACGTTCATTTAAATTTCACCAGTTATCGTGTTATGATTATTCGTTACTTAGTATCGACCAACTATGGATACTCGATGACACACTTTTTACCATTATTAGATAGATAGATAGATATGGAATTTTACATGTATACCCTTATCGGGTTTTTACATGGGTGGTATTGCTCACAATTTTCCTCTTTTACTCCTCTCCTCTTTCCCACATTTTTTCCACAATTCCATATTACCACCTGGACCTACATTTTTACGTGGATTCCGAACCACGGAGAGAGAACAGTTTAGACACTTAGGAAAAATCCATTGGTGTCGGCTGGGATCGAACCCGGTCTCACCGGTTGTGAGCCGGGCGCGTTACCACTGTGCCACTGCCTCCCTCACTTTACCATTATTATTTTTAGTGAAATTTTACTGGGCATTATTTATGCACCGTTCGTTTTTATCTGGAGAGTTTAGGGTGGAATACCTCGCGCTCCTCATTCATACCGTTTTACTACTACGTGTATTCGTGAAATTCTAGGTTTTTGTTCTTACACCAATTTTTTATATATTCGGAGGATTTTCGAAAAATCGATATTTTCAAAAGTAATTTTTAATTCAAATACAGAAAATCGTCTACTCCAATGAATGGCTCATTTACAATTTTCCTTTATCTTTGAATTTTGTCCTCAATATACAGATTTTTGGATTTTTTTTTCCAACTTGATTTTCGAATGGGTCATGACGATAACAACGAAAAATTGTTGACGAAATTAATTATGATGTTCCTTAATGAAACTCAGAATTGAAAATGGAAAAAAAATGAATACGAACATTTTTGTAGTTTCGTTTTTTGGACAATGTCACCAACGTAAACAATTTTCTTCCTACTTCAAAGAGCTTTTTCTCGAATGTTTATAAAATGGAAATGAGGGAAAAATTGTATTGCAGAAAAAAAAGTCCTGGAAAAAACGATTTTGGAGCATTATTAATTGAAAAATTGGAATGAAAGAAAAAAAATACGTTGAGTCATGTAATAGACATTTGTCTTTGGTATACTTAACTTTTCTGGCTTCTCGCGAACAAAGTTTCTAAATGGGAGCAGTGCGACAAAACTGCAGCGTGTTCGTGTTCTCGTCACGGTGCAGAAAAGTTTTTCAAGACTCCTGCGTCCCGGTTTTACCTCGTTTGAGTTATACCACACAAGTAAACTTTGTTTTCGCCAAAGCGAAACCAAGACAGAAGTTTTGTACGATGCTTCGTAGTACACGTAGTTATCGAAATAGTTACAATTTTTATATTAATAACCCGCAATCTTTACTTCGTTATTTATTCATCACGATACTTAAGCTCATTGCTATTTCCTTTTGTTTTCTTTTCTTCCTACGCATATTTTAGCAAGTTTTTTTTTACGAGCGAATTCCATCACTTTAATTCAATTTTTATTCCTGCTCCGAAGTTCTGTTTCGGTTTTCTTTCATTCAAATGGTCACCCAACCAAGTATTGATCTCATCCGAGGCTCCTGAAGTTTGTTGAGCACCGAAACCGTACGTCAATCCCGCATCCATCGCTGTCAGTACCGTTTTGTTTATAATTGAATCAGAATTATTTCGTCCCCGAAAAATATTTCATTCAGAATTCTTAGCCGCTAATAATATCACCAAAAAAAAAGCTCTGTCTATATGAAACATTTGATTAAGTCTTAGAACGTTTTCTCGACCACATTATACCTGCGCTCGAACGCGTTCTGGCTCATCGCCAAAGGGACTTTAACCTCGATTTGCAATAAAATTCTTTCCCCTACTTGCCTTCTTTCTTCAATACCAACTGCCGATGTCCCAGGAGAAACGAATCTTTCCGCTCCATCCTCCTCCACGTTATCTTATTTTCGTTTGCCTCAAACTTCCCTTATTTTTGTACCCTCGTCGCGCCCAGACAATCGCGCATGTCGAACCCCAGAACCATCCAACATTTATCTCAGTCTATTTTCCTCACAAACATTTGTGTATTTCTTGCTGGTGAATATGGATTCGAGTCTCCTCGCTTTCCAGGCTTTCCGTTTCTATCTCCATTCTAGTTCAATATTATTATATCCTTCGCATATATATTGTTCAGATAAAAATCAATTTGTTTCTTCGTTTCTCATACCTTTCGTATTTTTTTCCCATTTCAATTACATTTGAATAAATAATTGTCGCCTTACTGGACAACGTAATGGTAAAAAAACTTTCCAACTTTTTGTCAACGTGAATTATGAGTCTCTCGTAACCGGAGGACCTTTAAGTTCGTAGATTTTTCATCTTCTTTTCTCCTGTCAAAACATACGAATAATTAATGACTTTCGAAGCTTTTCTCACGATTATTCTTTGCATTTTCGTTGTTTTCCTTTTTTCTATTATTTTTTCTTCCAAAACAGTTTTCGCATGATGTACATTTTTAGTACATGTGCTGAAAGGAAGTGGCTGCGCTGTTCTCCACTAATTTCATCCTCTCAAAGTACTTCAGCAGCACTGGGAGCTTTGCTACGTAAGAGAATAGTTTGTGCTCCCTTTTTATGTGCCATTGTACTCTTGCGTATCATAGTACGAACACACTCACATTCCATGCATGTCCATGTACACATACTTAAATAAAGGGGAGAAAACATCACTGCAAGCTTTCCATGAGTTATTTGCCTTTTCTCTCTTGGTATCTTGCTCCTTGTCTCGCGTTACATTTCCTCGTAGCTCGCTTGCTCATATACTCGTGTTTATATACAAACGCGAATGAAATGTATACGAGAATCCCTGAGCGTTTTGTCGTCGTTGGTCTTCGTCTCGTTCGTCTTCGTTCTTCTCTCCTTTTTAGCTCCTGGCTTATTTATCTCGAAACGTTCGTCCCTGCACGCCCATACAACCACCCAGTCCCGTTTGTATCCGCGCTAATAAAATGCACTCCTCGATTCTACTCGGACAAAGCCACAAAGAGCACTTCGAGAATATCGACAGAACGAGAGAAAACTCTTTTTCTTTCTCTCTATTCCTATCTTTCTCTTTCCTGGGTGTCTCCTCCGTGCATATATATACATTGACGACTATTTTATGAGGTCCTGGATAACAGGACCAACGATATTATATAATCGTGCCATTTCTGTGAAGCAGAAAGTACAATTGTTGTGCGAAAAATTATAGTTTGAAGCGTTAGTCGTTTCAATAATAATAATTATTATTAAATATAAATGATAATAATATAATTATTTTATAAGAATAATTTTTGAATATTTACCAATGATTCTTGAAGGAATGTTAATAATCATTCTTTCTTTTAAGCAGCAAACGATTATTTTTATTTCACTACGTTTCATGGCAAGATTATTAAGTATTGAACAAATAGATTTACTTTTGAAATGGTTACACATTTATTTTGAATGGAGACCCTGCTATAGAATCAACGAAATATGTTCCAATAACATCAATTGTTATTGACTAAACGTTTTTTTTGTTGTAAATATTTTTTGATTGGATTTTACAACTTTTTTTTTTCATTTACAGCCACGACCTGGTCGTAGACCTCGAGGACGTCCGGGAAATACCTCACAAATACAAGCCTCGTTGGGAGTCCAGAGCCCCGTGTCCCAGCAACTCGAAAGAGGTAAGTTTATTTTTTGTTTTTTTACTACGTTTCGAGATCACTTGTGATATTTCAAATTTTTGAAACACTGCCCTGACATTTTTTTGTTTGAAACTTTTTATTTTTTCTCTCAATTATTGAACCATTCTATCGATTATTTCAATTGACGTTTTTCTTTCTCTCTTCGCCATCAATACGAGGAATATTATTTTCACTCTCGGACTCTGAATAATTCTTTGGAAACGAAGACACTCCTCGAGTTATAAATTATTTCGAGTGCCATATCGGCCTTTACAATGTTTTAGTGAGTACATTAATGTATGTATGTTGTGTGTGTGAGTGCATGTGTTTGTGCCCGACTCGGTTTCATTCATGAACCGGCTCTTTGCCGATTCAGAACTCGATTATCCACTCCGACATCCTTTGGAGTCCAACGATATTCTTTCTTTCTCTCTCTCTCTCTCTCTTTGCATCTTTCTCGTTTCTTATCCGACGATGTAAAGAGTCCAGAGCAAGATGAAGAGGCGGCATTAACATTGTGAAACGAGCTAAACGAGATCGAGCCCGAGAGAAGCCCTCTCGCGGCAAAAAAAAAGAAAATACGACGGAGAAAAAAAAATTGGAGAGAGAATCGCTGGAACGCGGTGAAGTGGAGACGCGCCGCATGTTCCGGAACCCTCTAAAGCACTGGAAATGAAAAATAAAAGAGAAAAAAGAAACGAAAAAGAGAGAGAAAGTCGTGGGGTATTGAAAACCAGAACAAAATTGAAGTAACAGCAACAAAATAAAAGAGGGGCCGAAGCGAGCGGCACGAGAAAAGAGTACACAAGAGGCCGAGAGTTGGCCAAGTAGGCAAAAACGAAATATTAAATTAATGGAGGAGAAGAGAACGAGGGGAAAAGGGGCTTGAGGTTTAGAGAGCGGAGGTGGCGTTCGAGAGACTTTGCTAGAGAGTCCAACGGTCCAGAGATTCAAGGCGAAAGAGATACTAAAGAAAAAGAGATGCAGAGAAGAAAAAAAAATTTGCTCGTCTCTGCTTGAGAAACCGCGTGAAAGAAAGAGAGAGAGAGGAAGAGAAAGAAAACCAGTTGGAATAAATGGTTCGAGGAACTGGTGATGAACCGGTCCACTATCCTTCGACAAACAAAAGGATCGAGAGGGAGAAAGAGATAAAAAAATCTCTCTCCATCTTTTTCTCTGCTCGATATCGGCGAGTATAGAAAGAATGGCGAAGCAGACGTCGGGAAGAAAATGTGCTACACACATACTGAAATCCCCCCCCCCCCCCCGTCAAAAGAAAAAAGTAATACGCAGGAAAAAAAAACACTTGCTGAGCCCGAAGGAGCTGAGTCAGAAGAAAGAGTTGCGTAGCCAAAGAAAAGAGGAAGCTAAGATTGCCAACAGGGCTTCGCAGATGCGTTGTCCTCAGCAGGCAACAACCCCCATGTTTTTTTTCTTCCCCCGTCGCCCCCCCCCCCCTTTTTTAGGTCTCTTTTTTTCTCGAAATTGCATTCAGTCTCCCTTCGTCATGAATTAGCGAAGACGGAGAGAAAATAAAGCATCCGGAGTCTTTGTCCCCCATGGAACTTGCCAGGAAACCTTTCGAAGTATGCACGTGTCCTTCTTTTTTCATTCACTATTCTCTTATTAGCACTCGCCACGTTGTTTACTCATTTCTTTTGGAGAGAATACAATGAAAGACTTTTTATTGCACGATGTTATGATTTAATCGTCATATAACATTAGCTTCAGGAAGTAAAATACCGTAACATTTCTGTTCCTCTTGATCGACTGTTATTTTTTTTTACGTCAAGTACTAGCACGAAGCAATTATTTTGTCGTCAACATGATTATTCGCGTAATCAATCAACATTTTTCTGTTAATCGCTATTACCATTTACGCGAAGATCCCTTCCTCTCGGAATCCATCGACGATCTCATCAATCATGCAATCCATGCGGGAACGAGAGCAAGCGAAAAAAAACAGAACAGAAAACGAAGATGAAAATATCTCGTCTCGAAGCAGAAAGAGGCGTATAGAAAGTGCAACATAATTTCGCAGAGACTTTAGAGCTCGCCTCTCGCATTCACCGCGATGTTGCAATGTGTGCGCACTCGTGGACTCGCGCAACGTCATCTTTCTATCCTCGAGGCTTCCTTCACGCGCGGCCGAGGAAAAGATCAAGCGAGAAAGAGGCGGGAAGGCGCAATTCATGCAAGGGCAAAACTTATGCAGCGTTGTAATAAAATAGAAGGGTTTCCAAGATGCACGCGCTAGTCTTCGTCTTCGTGCATGGCCGTCGTCGTCGTCGTCGGAGACGACGTTGACGCCGAATACAGAACACGAAGCTCACAGAGAAAGAGAGATACTCTTTGAAGTCATCCTCGTGACTCGTCTCTTGTCGGCATAATTCCACTCGAGCGAAATTCCCCTCTGCGTGCTTCCTCACTCACTCGGATCCTCCTCCTTTTCTATTTCTTCCTCTTCTTCGTCATCATCTTCCTCGCGTCCTCGTTTTCTTGCACTCTTTTCTTCTGTTTTTTCATCCTCTTTACTTCGGTATTCCGCCGCCCTCTTCTCCGCTCTCGCTCTCTATCTCTCTCTTAAAGTCTCAGTTAAAGCTCCCTTTGCCCGCTCAACTGCCATCCTGGGCTTCGAACCCTCCTCCAAGTAGCCAACTCTCCAATCTTCTCTCGGATGACACATGACCGAAAATATCCGTTTGTTGGTACAGCCCATTCTCCATGTCACAACGCCCTCGTTCCTTTTTCTCTTAGATCACCAATTCATGAAGATTTTGTGATGATAAACTTCGATTGGAACGTTTCATGTAAAACCAAGTGTCGAATTTGTCTGCCAATATGACTTTTTATAGCATTTAAAGAGATTTACAATGAAAACGAATTAAATACACTCAGAAGCTCGGGTTCTACGCCTAGTTCGCGAAGCAATGAACTAGTCCGCCAGGTGGAGCTCAGTGTCTCCCCGCCATCCTTTGCCTTCCTATCTCATTCGCAAATTCGTGCATTCTCGTCGTTCCAAAACTGCATAACTGTTTCCTTTTGCTCTTCAACACGTGGACACACATCTGTTTGTCTTTGCAGATGTCATGTGTACACAGACACATTTGTACATGTACTTTAAAACGAGAGAGCGAGTTTCAATTGCGTACATATTCATTTCGACACAAGGAGCCAACTTGCTTGTCTCAATGTTTCCCCAACACTGTTTTGTCTCACGCTCACAATCAACAGCGGTTTTAACTCATTGCAGCAGGAACGAAGTTATTCAACTTTAGATAATTATCGCGCTCACCCAACTTCCGCGCAAGTTTCCAACTCGAGAAATTAAGAGAGAGAGAGAGGAGAGATAATATCACTTTGAATAAGCATTTCTCCATGTCACGCGTTTCATTCGTTCTCTTACCTCGAGAGTTAGCAGTTTGCAATTAATCCGAGCTTACCACCATTTTTATTTCGATCTTTCGTCTTTCGTACAATGGGTCTTGACGACCCAGGCATCTGAACAAGCTAATAATTCGTCAACGAATTCGTATTTTTCAACAGATTTGCGTTTCAACGAATGCCGCCGAGATCGATGTTGGAAAATAGTCTAATTTTAATTCAGTTCATCTAGAAATTGATGGGCATCCAAATTTAGTAGAAAATAATCATTTTTGCTTGGCTCTCAAAATGATCAGTGACAAATATTTCTCATCACGTGATTCCACGTCGATTGCAGTCGCGAAACACCCTATCAAATTTCTCCACCATTTGATTCATTTGACGTAAATAGTGTTTTATTGAATTAAAAAATATAAATGTCAATTTTCTGACAATTAGAAGGGCTTAAGAAAGTTGTACGCAGGTGCACAATCCAGTACGTGTTCACACATCGAATATACATCTATCGATATACATAAATAGTATATGCGTTTCTATATACTGTTGAGTAGGGCTTATCTTTTTTTTTCTCGGTTACCCAGCAGGTGGTTACGAACATTCGACCGCATGTACATACCCTCGCAAGTAGGTACATAATCCCCAATTGTATACAACGTTCAACTCTCTCTTTCTCTGTCTCTTTACGTCTCCCCCTCTCTCGTTCTATTATGGAAATCCATAAATGTATTGGGTGTCTTATTTATTAGTTTAACCCTTTGAGCCATGATGGGACTTGCGTCGTTCCACCGATTTTTTTTCTTCAGTTTTATCGTTTTTTTTTGCTGTCTCTGGGACAAATTCATAAACGATTGAAAAATATTAACAGCAATTATTTGTCAATTGCGCAAATACAACAGAAAAATAATTAGACGAATTTCGTATTTTTCGATGATAAAACATTACCGCAACATTAATTTTATTCTTGAGCCAGAAAAAATGCTGCACATTCATTGAGGCTCTCGGATATTCAAAGTCAAAACAAAAGGCGTTTTAAAAAGGATTTTTCGTCGAAATTTTTGACAGACATCATTGACACTTTTGCAAATGAAAACTGCAGTCATCTTTGTTTCTGTTGTCAGTGAAATAAATTATGAGGCTTTTGAAGCAAACTAACATTTGTATCATTTGAAAAATGACTGAACCTTACGAATAGTTAACTGCTGGGGTTTTGGAGGTTTGAAAAACGTACGTTGAATTAAAAAAAATTTTTTAAACCGATAATTTGGCATGTTTTCTTAAACGCAAGTACGGTTTGCCGACCTCTCTCAATCTTGACACGAACTACCAATCTGCATAATCGTAGTAACTCATCTATTTCGTAATGAAAGCTTTTGCCAATGAGATATATGAGAAGAGAAAGGGGGGGAAGGGGGAAAGAAGAGAAAAAATGAATTTCCCGTTACAATGTACCGTTATTGCGAAACCACGGACACATGGACATTCATTTTACACGCGGATGGTCCCTGGCGCCACCGAATTACCCACACATGTATATTTTCCTTTTTATTTCCTCGAGGACATACTCGTTACAATTTTTTTTTTTTTTTCCTTTTTTTTCGGCCATTCTTCGTCGGTCTCGGTCTAATTCTCGTTAAACCTTCCCTCTCACCCACGACCACACGTTCGCGTGCATCAATATTTCTTTATTCTACTCCGACGTACATTCGCGTGCAGCAATTTTGGCCCAACGGTCGACCCGACCATGCTTATGTATTTTTTTTTTCATGCATATGCATTTTTTGTACGCGTATATTCGAAGGAAATGGAAGGCGTGGAAAAAAAAACGTAACCCACAAAATTCGAGAATCCCTGAACATTCTCTCTGAGCCAAAAGAATCGCGTACAGGAGTCGAATAAACATTTGTCATCGCGACATGTGCACACACTCCTGTCATTTTTAAACCCCCACCACGTTTTTTTCCATTTTTTTTTCTGCGTGTTCTGTTTTTCGTAGTACTGCTGGATTTTGTATGGCTCATGAAACCTTCGCTACGTGCAATTTCGTAACATAAATAAGCGGAATTTAGAGAATGATTAAAAGAAAAAAAGACAACTTTTCAAACTTGGAAAAATGTTTTATGAGTTTGAAAGTTTTCAAATAATTTTGAATGACTTAATTTTTACGTCACCTCGAAACTTTAAACATACGACAACGAAAAAGGATTCAGTTCGCAAAACCGTGCACAAGGAGCACAAGAAAAAGAAAAAAGTAACAAAATAAAATGTTGATCGTTACGAAAAGTCACTTGGAAATTAAGTGCGCCGCATTTTTTCCTCCATAAACTCGCCACGTACTTCAGTCCCACGTGACTTTTGCGTTTGCATATATACGTTATTGTTTTTTCGTTATTTTCGTTTTAATTTCTCGAAATTAATGGCTTTCGAAGAGAAAAAAAGGGTGGAGTTTGCCACGAACGTTTCAGTCTTTTTCCTTTGTCTTTGCACTCATTGTGCACTATTGTAACGATTGCACAAAAAGCCATGGTGCGAGTATGGGGAGGAGGAGGAGGAGAAGGAGGGGGTGAATTTGGGAAAAATGAACGAGGGTAGAATTTGGCATCGTAATATTCTATATACAACAGTTAAATACATGTATATACAATATATATGTACAAACTTTAAAGTACATTCTTTCACCCTCTGTGAAGCTCTTCCGGTGGCTTCCCTTTAAGTCCGAGGAACAAAGGGGTGAGGGAATGGTGGGGAAGGGTTGCTACGGTCGATAACGTCGTCTACAACGAGAGCCAGCAGCCACCCCTTGGGGGATCCACGCGCAGTGGACGACTTTCTCCCTCTCTCTTTCCATCTCTTGTTTTTCTTCTTTCACTCTCTCTCTCTCTCTCTCTCTGCCATGAATTTTGTCCCGCATCGAAGAATGTGCTCTCCTAGAGAAGGCGAGGATGATGAAAGGATCAAGAGAGAAAGAGAGAGTGAGAGAGAGAGAGAGAAAGGGAGAGGACGAGTCAAATGAAAAGGGGGAAAGCAAGGAGGGTTAAATTACAGACGTTAAGAGTGGGATGAGAAAACTCATTCACCAAGTCTCTCCCCCGTTGTTTATCCAAAGGCAGGGACGAAACTCTTTCTGTCTCGCTTTTTCTATTTCATTCTTCCTCATCCCTTCTATTCAGCACTTTTCGAACTCTTCGACAGTGCACACGCTCATCCGCTTCTGAATTTCCACCCTTAACCCCAGCCCAGCTTTGCCCAATGAATCGATTTATTTATACAAACCACCCTCGATTCCTTTATTTCCCTTTTTTTTCTTTCGTGACACGATGCCTCGAAATATAAACCTCTGGGATTTGTACGCACGAATCAGAATCAGGATTCGTTTCTGCTTACTTTTTTATCGCTCACGCTTGGCATTCGTTTAATTAAGAATGAACGAGAGCTTCTGCCGCTCTTCAATAAAAAAAGAATAAAGAAATTTATCGTCAGCGAGGAAACATTAATTAAATTTGACTTTATGAGATTCTTGTTCGACGAACATTATCTCTTTTCATATTCTTTTCTTTGAAATTTATCGATGACCTGCTTATACAGACAAGTTCATAGGATTTAACTCTTGGAGAAAACTGTCACAGATTTTTTCAAACATTTCGCGCCTCCTTTTCTTCTCGTTTTCTTGTCCCACATCTTTTTTTTTTTATTACGCAATAATCGCTTCCCTCCGACGTACATCCTCCGCACGAGGATCTTTGAAATCTTCTCTCCTCTTTCCGACTTCCGGTAAATGGCAACAACTAAGTTGTGCGGTCAACCGCCAATCTCCAGACCCACGATTCCATCGAATGAATTTGCGGTTCTCTCTCACTCTCTCGTCCCTTTTTTTTCCTCTCTTGTTGATGGACCCAGAGAGAAATTTGCTGACGCCACATCGGCTACGCTCCAAACCTGATGAGAGTCAAGTTTTCAACTCTCCAAATCTATACACACCATAAAATGGTGCCCAAAGGGACAGCTGCCGAAACAGACCTTTTCCTGGGTACCTGTGCACCGCTACTAAAATTTCGTCATTATCGCCCTCAACAGCCAAGTCAAATCTTGATTCATCCTGGACCCAACCGCACAGAATCCAGGTATATGAGTTATTTTAACTCTCCTTCTTTGCCCTTTGAGATCCGTCAGTCTATCTTCTCAATTTTTCACCATTCATCCATAGAATGTCTATTTAAAGCCATGGATCAATCTCCAAACTTCACCTCGAATTTTCGAAGATGAAATTCGTCGTCACGGTTTGACCGATTACAAAAAAGCTCTGTCAGGTCATGCAGAACGATGGCAAAAATGGGCTAACGTAGCTTTTTTCTAATTGGTCGAACCGTGTAGACAAATGTCAACTCGGAAATTTGCAGCTAACCTTATCGCACTCACGGTGACGAAATATCGACTGACCCATAACTTTAAAAGACGACGAAGGGGACCACTGAAGATCCTTAAATAATGGTCTATTTTTGGAATTTTTTTCACTGGTTTATGCAATTGTTCAACAATGGGTTGATGGATGCTTTATTGAATTAGGCATTCAACTGTTCCAACATCAATTTTCTTTCGAATATAGTGAACATTTGCAAATGTTTGAGCTTTCATATGGAGATGCGAGAAAAAATTTCTTTTCAGTGAAATGTTCGTCGAAAAAAGTCGTTTCGAGAAAAGCGTGGTTGGAATGGACCTCGAGTCATAAAACCTGCTTCAATAACAATTGTTTCCACTGAATTTATTTTTAGTCAACTTACGAAATTTGTGCTCGAAATTTCGTTTACTTATTTTCAGATAACTTAACTCAAATTTCTGTTAAATTGATGAACAAAAATTTGTTCAACTCACTTTTGATTTTATTTTATATACAAAATTCTCATTCAATCTGTACAGTTCTTTATTAATGCAAAAACTTTGTACTAAAGTTAAATTTTTTCCAACGAAAATCGAAACTTGATTTGATCTGGAAGTAAAGTTTCCCTTTTCGATCGCGTTTGATTTTGTCCTATTTTCATAAACATGCGAAACAGTTCCTCTCTCTTCCCCGAGCTCTTTCGATCGGATCTTTTTTCTCGTCTTTTTTTTTTCTCGTGTGCACGAATCCAAAGTGAATATATACAGATGGGATTTACGAGTGGCCGTGAATCGCTCGTAAAAGCTTCAATATCGCGATCCTATGCGGAACTATAAAGCCGTAACCGGATTCGAAAAACTGCCAGTTCTGAGACGAGACCGTGCGCGGAGAGTCCTGCATAAAATAAGAAAAAAAGAGATAGAAGAGACGTGAACTGCAAAGCAAACAAGATGAGGCGTTAGGCCAACAGGATCAACCTGTCCCTTCGTTCCCTTCGCGTTTTCCCTTTCTTCTCTCCGCACGTCCGGTTTTCATTCCCTCAGCCATCTTTATTCTTCAAATCTCTTTGAATTCTTGATTCTCGAATAAAATAATAATAAAGCAAAATATATGAAAAAATAAAAGCCTTGGATTAACTGCAGTTGAGAATTGGACGGAAAACATTTGGTTCGAAATAATTTTATTGATGAAACGAATCCAAAGATGAAAATATGATTCTGTGGCATTGATTTTCTCTGCACTCGTAGAAGAACTATTAATCGTAGTATTTTAAACGACCCAGAATAAAAAAGGGGTCAACGAAGAATTCCATTAACACCAATCGATCGAGTCCCCATTTTTTCTGTTTCTCTCTCTCTCTCTCGCACACACAATTTATCTCGATTTTTTTTTATTATGATTTTTCGTCATTCTGGGCTAATTCTTTATAACATCTGGAGGTGAAAGTGAATTTTTAGTGATGGAAAAACGAGAACCTTGAGCTCTCTGGTTTTAGGAATAGCACGTTCGGCAAACGTTTGCCATTCGATGATTTCCCGAGGCTATTTTCTATCTCTCACTCCTTTTCTCTTATTTATATATCTTCTTGTTTTCTCTCTCTCTCTCTCTCTTTTTCTGCCGAGTAAATCTACGAGATCTTCGAATCGTTATTTCCAACAGACTCCATTCCTCGCTCAATTTATCTGTGATTTCTCTCCTTTATATACACGAGCAACGGTTTATTGACAACTTCGGAGTTTCGTTATACTTTTGCTGGATGTTTTGAACATTGGCAAAAAATATTCAAATTCTATATTTACATCTTTTCAATGAAATTCTTACTCCTCCACATCTTTCCTAAATTTATTCAATTGCCGAAGTTCATTGATACCGCAAAAATAGACGCGATAAGATAAAAACTATTCAACCATACTTTATCGTCGATAAAAATGCTTAGCGAGTCTTTTATTTATCGAAAGGTCGTTATGGAAATATTTGACTCCGAAAACATTTGAATTTTTGTATATTAATTATCATTTTTAATCACAAACTTTTGAAAAAACATGCAAACATTGGGCAAACATTGGAAAAGCATAAAAATTAATTAGGTTCGGTTTGTTTATATTTCATTGGGTTACACGTGTTCGCGTCTTATCTCCAGGATTTTTTTTATTTTTCAAAATATATTCTCAAGTTCGAAAAGAAAAATTTCCTCGTACGAAACTGCACACGTACATTTGAGGCTTGAATTTCTTTACGGCGAAATGATGACGTGACAACAACTCGAGTCAGCAGGAGTCAAGAATCTGAGCAACAATATACACGAAGTAATCGTGGTATCACTTTAAATTATCGAGTTTCGTGCTTTCCCGTCAGATTATACTTTTATCTCTAGTCACTGTAGATAAAGAAAAAAAAACAATGATGTTTGTCCAATGACCCACTGAGGTGTACACATCACGAAATTAAATTAGCTCTCGAAATTAAATGCTGTACATTTTTTGCTCTTGGATCAGTCGATGATCTTTTCGATGGAAAATTGTAAAAAAATCTTATCTTGCCTTTTTTTATCATTTAAACCGAAGACATACAAGAACTTTATTATTGAGATTGAAAAAAAAGAGGCAGAGGTGCTTAGCGCTCGAAATAATAGATCCAATTTACGAGATAACGATTTATCTCGGACAGACACAATAATATCGCCGTTTATTTTTAAATGTAATCACCCACATATACACAGACACAAGGCTGTTAACATTCTATTGCTTCAAGTTTGCTAACAGCGTCACGTGATACACGAATCATTTTAGGTCTTTATCTCTTTCTCTCTCTCTCTCTCTCCCTCCCTCTTTCGTCTAATGTTGCAAGATTAAACGTCAATTAAAGTCGTGACCATTGAATCATTCGATATCAGTGTCTCTCCCTCTCTCTCTCTCCCTCTTTCGTTTTTCTGCGTTGAAGGTCTTTTCTGCTCTTTGACACTCGCGGAAAAACATTGATAAAAAGTCTTTATTTACCCGAGTAATATGTTCGTCGAAGTATAAATTCCGCGCATATATTATTTATATTATCATGCAATAAAGTCATTAAAACGTTGGCTGTGACTCGGCCTAATTATCGGAGCTATATTGACTCGATAAAACGATGAAAATATTCATGAAAAACATACATGCTTATGCACAATTAACGATATAATAAGCATCAATGTCTATATACATTGAATTTTATCGAGAAATTTCATCATCTACGATTATTCCAATCAATGATAATAATTGATTGTTTATTATCGAACATTCGCACATACTTGAGAATATTCTATGAAAAATATGACATTAATATACACACATAATAAAGCCATCCAACATTTTTTCCTCTCTTCGCGACACGATCTCTGTCGATATATTTTGACCTTGAAATACTGCCATCCAACAAAGATCGTACTCTCCTTTTTTTAGTCCAGCCTTAACATCTTTTGGCGATCGTTAAATTCTGCCCATCAATCTTTAATTATCGATTCGAATAAACAATATTCTGATAATTAAGAAACTTGCACTCGCGAGTGATCAGGGAGAATGTGTGGAAAATATTTTATTATTATGGTCCCGTCGTATTCTTCTCAAAAGAAATATATCTTGCACGAGAGACCAACATGCGATCGTAACATTCTGAACTTCAAGGTCGTGTACTCCATACTGCATATTATTCACTGAGGATATTTTTATAGATATACATTTTTATGTACATGTGGATATATTGCTTCGAGTTTACTTTTGCCTCTGTTGGTTTACTTTTTATTCCTTCGCAATATCGTCGGATCTCACCCGAGGCTAAATCTCACCGATGTGCCACGTTCCCCTCTCGTATACCTGCTGCAATAACCTGGACCACACTTAACGCTTACACGAACACCGTACACATGCGTTTATGTACATTTGCATGTATATACACTTATCTATGTAACGAGAGAATAAGACGAGACTGCGGATAATGTGCCTCGGTACATATATATATATATGTATCCATGCACAAGAACCGCCATTGCCGACGGGTATAACAACGTAATTCGTGGTTGGCGATAACGATCGGTCTTACGCAATGCGGTGGCGGTTGTGATATAGGCCTCACAGATGTACAAGAAAATCCCATTCCTCTGAGACTCGGCTACGTCCAGACAAAACAAAATAAAATAGAAGCAAAACGGTTTTTTTGTCCATTAAACATTATTGGTTTTTTTTTTTTTCATTGATATTTTTGTTTGGGTTTTTCACACTTTCATTCACTCGTTTAACATATTTATTGCAGTCTTCGATGATTTCGTATTGTACTCGTTTTTGTTTTCGATTCATCAATACGATTTTTTTTGCAAAGGAGACTTTTTTAAGCAAATGGAATTCAAATACTTCGGAAATTTATTAAACTCTCACGATATGTCGGAGTTTAAAAATATTTTTCATAAATTCAATCAGTCTCAGTCTTGTATTTAACTGGAATATTTTGATCTGTAGGCGTTCACCCAAACGTATATACGATTGAGATTCAATGGCTTTTATATGTAAAATAAACAGAAAATCGCTATCGGCTATTGGGTCGATCTAATTTTAGAAAAGTAACGACTCTCTTTCTCTATTCCAATATATATTCGCTAGCTTAGCCGCGAGAAACGGTATCGAACTCGAGCGAGGGCCTGTGTTTATGTTTCGATCCACGAATAGAGTCGATCCAATGAGAAACTCAAGGCAGAGAGTGAGAACGAGAGAAGCTGCGAGCCATAGAAAATACCAGAAGCGAACTGAACCACATAAATGTAACATATATCTATGGAGCATAAATATATATATCCACTTCCGGAATGAAAAGACAGCGAAAAAAAAACACGAAAAAAAAGCATCAGACAATCTGAGAGTTTCGATCAGATCGAGTTTCTTAGCTCGTGCCTTTTGTTCCATTTACTTTTTCCTCCTTTTTCATCTTCATTTTCGACCTTCGAAGCTTCTGCTCTCGTCTCCGTTACACAAGCAAGTGTTTCGAACGGGCAGACGTCTTCTTCCTCGTTTCTTGTGTGTGTGTGTGTGTGTGTGTGTTTTTTTTTGTTGTTTTTTCGTCCATCCAGACGAAATCACTCGGGACGAAGAAACGAAGGAGAGAGAAAAAAACGAAACGACCGTCATAACGAGAGAATCGCAACGTCTGGTTGGCATGTGTCTTTTCTACCCAAGGGAAGGGCCATTCCTCCTTTCCGTCCTCTCTCATTGTTACTGAAATCTTGCATCGTTTTTTTTTCTTCACACACGAATGTACAGAATTTGCCACATGGCACGTCGTCGCCACCATTCCTTTGGCCATTTTTATGACTGCTACGTTTTTTATTTACAACATCTTTTTTTTTCTCCCTGCGTAGATGTTTTTTTTGAAAGAAATTTTGGTGCATTTAAACGGTGCCAAGTTTAGTGTCATTAAGTTGTATTGGAAAAGAAATAATACTGTTTTTCAGACGATTATCACATTCCAATTCTTCGTGGTATACACTTGACGAAATCACTGTGGGATACGATTTTTTTTCTCCTTCTTTTTCTTCTTCTTCTACGACAATTATTTAAGCCTAATAGAGATAAATTCATTCGAGGAATTCCTGCCTGGAATGATAATTAAGTGTGGAGTTCGACGAACAGTTCGAACAGGCCTCAACGAAGAGTTGCCATTTTTTTTGCTCTTTTCATAGGTCTTCTCGCTCTCCCTCACTCTTTCTGTCATTTAGTCCTGATCAGATCTGAGATTCTGAGGCTGGACCTTGCCGAAAACGTGTTGGGCCAAAAGACGAGGGTGCGCCTGCTTGGAGAACCAACCGGTTTGTCCCTTCCTTTCATTCCTCTCTCTCTCTCTCTCTCTCTCTCTCTATCCTTCGTTTTTCTTTTTTCATTCTTTTATCTCTCTTGCGTGTAAGCTTCGGCAAAAAGGCACACTGCTCTTAGACCGGTCCCCATCTGGTTTTGCTCGAACGAGCTAAGAGACTTGTGGAGATGCAAAGAGAGAAAGAGAGAAACGTAGAAGGCGAGCCACGAGCACGAAGGAGAGGCTTAGTCGAGGTTGCAGAAGGGCTTTTATACCTGTCTGTAATCTTGCAAAATATACGATGACTGGTATACCTGTAAAAAAATACTTCGAGATGTATGTACACGAATACCAAAATATCTATATATCCTGACAGGATATGTCGTACATGCGTGGGTTCGAACGTTTGAGATAAACAACAAAAATAACCTCATTTTGCAATACAAAATTACGAAACCTAATTAATTATAGGCTTTGTAGTTACAAAAATTTACACAAAGCTGTAAAAATATGTAACGATAAAAAGTTGTGAAAAATTCGTTGAAATGAGCACTGCTTCCTCTTCACAAAAAATTAAATGATAATAAAAACGTATGATGCACTTAAATTCGAAATTTGTCTGTAAATCGTTCGAACCTTTCATTTTGTAATCCTATCTGACCTTCACCCACGTTTCTCAGAAAATCTTCAACACGATTTCCAGCCCAAGACGCCAAACTACAGCAAGGATTTTAAATATAATAAATCAAAGTAAAGGAATACTTGTTTCAAATTTGAAGAAAAAGCAAAAAAAGTGTTTTGTTTTTTCTTCGAAAAGTAGTCATTTTGCCCTCGTAGCCTTTATTTCGAAACATCGTATGCACGAATGTGTTTATGAGAAAAGAATAAGAGAGAAGATTAAAGCTAAGAAATGGTGAAAGACCTTCGCGGAGAGTGGTATGTGAATAAGTTGCAATGGCGTTTAATGGCGTTATATTCGCAAGAAGGGCGGCACATGTATATCTCTGGATATATATGCGCCGTGCGGTTAGTCGTTATCTTCGATTTATGACCACGTACCGCCCTGAATCCTTATTCAAGGGTTCACTCGACAACACACCCCTTCGTCTCTGGGGCTTATAGCCACCATCGCTTATACATTTGTAGATATACATATACATATCGATATTTGCGCGAGTACATTTGTGTTTGTGTGTAAAATACAAGGCCACGAAAGACACGGTAAAGGTGGAAGGTCCAAGGTTAACTTGGGTGATATCACGCGAACCGGGATATATGCGATCCTCCAAATGAATGGTTTCGCTGTGGGAGCGAGCTGAGAAAATTGACCGAGGCTAAGAGGCATAAAAAGTTTTTCAAAATCATAAATTTCTACGATGTAATCTTCGCCTCAAATTAACGAAATTTCATCGTGAAATTCGCGATATTAATTAGTGAATTTTGAATATTTCATTGGTCAATCTCTAATCCATTTAATTATACACGATTTCTTTGAATGATTTTTATTGCTACCGTATTCGTGGGTCATTGCAATAGTCGTATTTCCCATTTTTATGGCTTATTTACTAATTCATTTAGTCGTTTTAAAATGACTTGATTGAGGAATTTTATTATAGAACTATTTTTAGTTTTTTTGCGTCGAATATCTTGAAGTTTGGCAATCAGTGTTAATTTACTGATTAAGACGACTTGAAGAGCTTTTTCGAATGAATCGAATGAAAGTATTTCTAAAATTTACAAATTTACTTGTTCCAATTATTCTATTTGGCTGTTGAAAATTTGAAGGGATAGCATCAGCTCGAGTGATTGATCACTCGTATCGCGTTAATCCAAGTACGAGTTTAATTACGAGTACGCGATATTGGAGAGTCATTGAAAACGGACAAAATAGGTGAATTGGACAGAAAGAGAAAAAAGCGTGTACCCAAACATGCAGCGTGACGTGTATCGATCGTGATGCCCTGAAATACCAGTAAATAGAGAACGGAAATAAGGATACGAGAAGAAAAAAAAAGAACAACCATTGAATTCGCACACGAGATCGATCACGACTAATGCAGTCGGTGGACCGCATTAACGTGATGCGGAGCTTGATCGAGGATCAACAAAACCAGAAAGAGAAATGCAAGCAAAGTCTCGAATCAAACAGCCCCCCTCTCTCTTTTTTTCTCTTTCTCTCTCCCTTTTGCGATAAGCCTCTTAAAGTTTTAAAGCCGCGGGTTCTGCTCGCGTCGAAGTAGCAACTTCTCCCGTAGTGTGTTGCGGTTGACGTCCTCGCGCATTCGTGCGTTGCGCTGTTTATATTTCGAGGCCACGGCGATGGCCTAGTCGTATCGATCTTTTCCTTTTTTTTTTCTACTTTTTGTTTTTTTATATATATTTTTTTTCATTTTGCAGTGTAATTCATATACCTATCCACCTGAGAGCTGTCTCTCATCATCATCTTCTGCTTCTTGTTTATTCACTTTTATATATTTGCCCTTGTCTACATTAAGGGTCGAACTGACGTAGGCAAAACTTTGGAAAATTCTCTTCCCCGATGCTTTCCTACTTCATTTTCTTCCGGTTTCAACTACGTATGAAAAAAGATGAATGAGAATTTGATCACAATGCTTTTAGCCATGGACGCGGCCCTACATTGACTTTTCGATTATTAAACAACAAATATCAGGGATTTTAGTTCTGCATAGTCCCTGATACATTCGTAAATGGAAGAAGAAAACACGAACCTCCATCATTTCTCATTTACACAAATGTCACATATAAATGAATAGGGGAATATTTTGAATGTCCAAACTTTTAGTTTAATTTCGATATCGATGTTGAATCAAGGGACAAAACATCAATAAAATAATTTTTTGTCAGAATTTTGATCAGGCAGATCTTGATAGATTTAATTCATGGATGTTTGTGTCGCGTATTGTGATAATTATGTGCATACTATTTTAGCCACAGACATGTATGATTTTCTCGAAACCTTGAACTTGACAATCAGACGAATGTCTGGCATCCGACTTGGGTTTTTTTTTTTTTCATTCACGATCCTTGTCTATACGATTTGTAACGATATCCGGTGAATAAAACTTTCCATATGATAATCGCCTTGGGAGATTACGATCACATTTTTTTCAAATCGGCTCTAATTACCATTCCACGGTGCCAGCTCACACGAACGAACGATTTGTTTAGCTGAAACACGTTTCAAATATCACATTCACTTTCTGAGAACAAATATATTTAAAAATGATGCCATTTTTATCAAATACACATAATTTTCTATCGTTTTTATTATAATTTTTCGTACAAAAATGTCGTCTTGGTTTGAAAAAAAAATAAAAACAAAAAAAAAATGATTCCATGAACTAAAAAAAATAAACGTCAACATTTTTCTCAGTGTCGTATGAGCTGCATATTCGTATCAAGTTTTAATTTACATATAAGCTGAAAAAAAGCATCGATCTAATCGTTTCGTATTGTATTACAACTACTCGTGACATTTTGAAGGTCAAACCCGATAAAAACTCGTGGAGTCGTGTCTTAATCACTCAGCTGTTTTTTTTTCCAAATGAGCCTAACATATGAGACAAGCGGCATAGTAATCGAAAACAACGTCAGAGAGGGAAGAACAATAATTAACGAACGTACGATTGAAACAAATCATAAAACATTCGCTACGATTATTATACTCGATTGAAAATCGCTCCATTTAATGTCTGCCTCCGTGGGAAAGGTATGAACATGCAGCAAACGATTTTATCAACTACTTTTTTCGATTTTTCATTATTTATTTGTATTTTTTTATTCCATTTGTACTTAATTCTAATTCGGATGATGAGATATTTATCTCCCTGCAATAATATCTATACATTTTTATTCCTCTCCAACTTTGCTTCGTCGTTTTTCTTGTCAACGGAAACCTCCAGCACATTCGTTACGAGGGAATTCCTCCGGTTATTTTTCTTCTTATTTGACTTCGTCTTCCTTTTTCCTTATGGAACATTGACGAACAGGAAAAATACGTATTTGGCTCGAATACGCTGCACTGGCGAACTATTTTTGCCTTACTCATGCTTTTTTCCGTCTCTCTTTCTCGCTCTCTGTCCTTTTCTCTTTGTTCCATTCTCTCTCGACGTTCTTATTTCTCTGCTTTCCTTCGTGCACGTGTTGGTAGAGCGTGTAACGTTTCAAGTGGCGTGATTAGACACGCCAGACCAGCGCAACCAGCTCGGAGAACCGGTTTTTACGTTTATTTTTCCTTCTTCTTTGCCCTCTTCCCTCCTCTCCAAGCCCTCCCTCTCTCTCTTTCTCTCTCTTTCTCTTTTACTTGGTCGTGCAACTCTATGCACTTCTATATGTTGATCCGACTGGTTCTCCACCCCCGGGCTAAACAACTCGGTATATGTCGAGACGCAGCAACCAGACCCTGAAGAAAAGAAAATACGGTTAACTGTGTATTTGTTTATCCTCTATTCTCGAAGCTCTGCAATGATGAAAAATCTTACGGAAATTCTGTGAGTATCTTTCAAGGACGAACATCCCTTGATATACAGAATCTTCAAAAGTACTACGTCGATTCAATTGAAAAAGAAATTTCACGAAAATATTTTAACAGTTATTTCATTGTTTTCAATATTTCTCTATTGAGAAACTCGTCTCATAACCCCAACTCCGTAAATCACTGTGATTCACGCTCGGAAAGCGAACTTTCACGTTACATAATATTCGCACTGTGACTGCAACAAAAGTTTGCCCGAGGCTTTTCTTCGTCGTATATTGTAAAATGTGTGTCTGCTCCGTGTATTTGTATCCATTAAATGTAATGACTCATTGTGGCACTTGTGGGCAAGGTCAACAACCTACTCGAGTTTTCAATGTGGCTAGAGGCGCATTCAAATATATTTACATTGTTTATAAACGTAATAAAAAAAATAGAAAATCAATGTGTTTGATTCGTGTTGAGAATTATAGAAAAAAAACTAACACATTTTTCGAAATTTCAATTTAAAGAGAAAAAAACCAAAATTGCGCATTGATTTTGACGCTTTCTCGTCGCCTTTGCATTATGAATGTTCGGTAAAATTATTTTTATCCGAAGCTCTAACAAATTATCAAAATAATATCAAAATAAATAGAGCAACTAGTTTTTAGATTTTTCGTTCCGGTTAAATGTCACTACAAAGTCTCGGTCAATGGACCCGAACGTCGTTTATAATCGATCGATTTTTTTATCCCCCACTTTTGCTCTCCTCCACTCTTTCTCTGTGTAAATATACGTTGAGATTTCGAACACCGAGAATATGGGACGAGAAAATCGAGAGGCGGACAATTAATGGCAGCGAAATAGCAAGAGCCGGCACGTCTCGGTTTTAACAGAAAAGAGGAGAGAGAGAGAGAGAGAGAGAGTCCGGAGAGTGGTGTGTGTGTCGGATTGTGAGTCTCTCGTCGACATTCCCTTGAATAATGCATGTCGGGGCAGTTTGCCCACGCCGGAGCAAGCAGCACCAACATCACACGATAATACACAATACTCTGTACATAATATGTATATATATATGCATATATATATATATTATGGATGAGATAAATCGAGAAGAGGAGAAAGGAGCTACATTTGTACGCGCAAATCCCTCCGATGATCCATACAACCTCCCATGTTCTCTTGGCTCTCGTACACACTCTGTAAATATTCCTTTATATACATCGCCTCGATTCTCTCACAGCACTCGACTATGTACATCGAACCTTCCAAGCTTCCTATACTACGTGAGATAATGTAGCAAGACTCTGTCTGCTGCGCTGCAGTAACAATTCGAAGATGCTGACGTGGATGATGCGGTGGTGACCGAGCGAAAAAAATGTCGAATGACGCAGAATACAAGAATGATTATACTTTCGTTCCATGACACTCACGTGATACGAAATTGCTGACGAACATTTATCGACGATCTTATCAAATTTACAAAGTGTCTCAATTTTTAATTCGATTATTTCGTTCTATTTTTCAACTGAAAAGATATCCGACTGAAGTTTCTAAATTCAATGATGAAATAGCAGATGAAAATGTTTGATTTTAGATGAAAGTCAAAATTGTACAACGAAATGTTGAAACGAACGTGGAATTGAGTTGATGGTTTTGATGAAATGTTCTGAAAATTAGAATCTCCAACATTTTGCGAATGTATGCAAAGTAGACGGGGAAGAAAAGTGGCGGAGGATCATGGAAGAGTGAGAAACGAGCCAGCGTTGCGAATAGTTCACGCGGGAAACATAACTGTAACACAATACAATGTCGAGCCATGAGCTCTCGCAGCATGTGGCTCACATAAATATCTCTCTTACTAAGTGCATCATAATGTGAACACACCCGGAGCTGAGCCAGTTTTGATTTTACTACGTTGTATCAATAGCAACACCGCTTCATATTTTACCGGTAAAACACACACGTGGCACACTATAAATTCGACTAATTATAGCTGCGATCATTCTTCACAGCTTCAGAGAGTTTCGAGCCGTCGTGATAATTTTTCCCGAAAAACGAAAACAATTTTTTTCACCATATTCTATTATCACTGTCAAATCATTGAATATTTACGGGTTGCAATGAACTTTACGAAATTCCGTGAAAATTTCCAGCATTTTAGGCAATTGAATAAATAAAGATTGAGCGAATATTCAAAATGAATTGAAAATGTCACAATTAATTGAGATAAAAAGATTTGTACGTTCATTCGTGAATTAAAAGGAGCGTTGACCCGTGGCATATTCATTTGTTGAAAGAGATGAGAGTCTTGTGTCTCTTGTGACCGAAACTCGCTAATGGCCCTGGTTGAATCGTTGGGGTTCTGTGCGTTCATCTCGTTCAACGCCTCGTTTATCCTTTTGTCTTCTTTCTTCTTCTTCTTCTTCTCCTCCTCCTCCTTCTCCTCATTCTCATCTTCTTTTTGCTTTTATTCCTCTGCTTCTTTGGCAGGTGTCCTTGTCACTTTGCCTCGGTTTCTCCATTACCCCATTGCTGCGCAGCGAACCATCCGGACCTGGTAACAGCCCTAGTAGTCGCTTAACTCTCGGCCATTTCTCTTTGGCTAAATCCAAAGAGATGGAGAATAAGAGAGCGAGCTACAGAGTAAATGGCTTATGTACTGGACCGTCAGTCGCAAAACTGAGCTATGTGTCTCTCTTACTTCATCTCGGGAGGTTTGCCGAGCATCATCAGCCACATTATACATATATACATTTATATATATACACAGCATGTGAATACGCAACTTGACTCGTCCATTTTCGCAAAGTTTGCTCGCTCGGGCGTGCCGCCACGAGTTAATAACGCGATTGCCGGAGTTAACTTTTCCCGTCGAGCATCAGCTAGCACAGTTTGAAATTAGTTTCGAACCCCCCC